>JACTOM010000858.1:145499-217375 GCA_015832385.1 Elymnias hypermnestra | reverse complement strand
AGATTCACTAAAAATAAAAAAAATAAATATAAATTTTAACAAAAAAAGAACCGCCTTCAAAACAAACTTACAAATACATTAATATGCTCTAAAAAGTAAGAAATTATTGAGTATTCTTTTAGAGTGTTCTTCGTATTGTTATATTTGGAGTCGGTGTCAGCCAAGGTACCTACATATATAGCTACAGGTGGAAGAGAGGCGGGAGCTGCCAAGTGGACACCCGGGGAACATCTTCCTTGGCTGACACCGACTCCGAATATAACAATTCGAAGAACACTATAAAAGAATACTCAATTATTTCTTACTTTTTAGAGCATATTAATGTATTTGTAAGCTTGTTTTGAAGGCGGTTCTTTTTTTGTTAAAATTTATATTTATAATATATAGGAAGCTCTTGTTCTAACGAATCTTTTCTAAATACCTTCACAGTCATTATGTCTACAAACACTTTCATTAGTTTATCTAAAACTTCTTGCAGTTGCTTGTAGATATACCTGCAAACAAATTGTTAATATTTAGCAATATAATATAAGTCAAGGTTTTTTCCTTTAAACATAACAAACGTGTACATAAAATTAACTACTTGACAACTACTAAACGTCTATTTACAGACTACTATTGCGAGAATATCGTTGAATAGGTTTTTTTTCAAGATGGAAGAGTAAAAATGGCGAACGCGCCAAAAATAAAATAAAATATAACTCATTAACATGAAGATACAGCGAAGTTGTTAAGACACTAATAAACGTTTGTAAGACTTTAAAATAATGTTAGAGCTTTAATTGAAGTGCTCCAAGGACAATGGAAAATTACTTCAACATTAACACAGAAAACACGTCGTTGGCGGAATAATAGGGCCTGATTGGCACCAATAAAAGCCATAAATTAAAGAAGAAGAAGAAGAAGAAGAGAATATCGTTGTGTCAATTCTTTGTATGTTCCTCACAAAACAAAACAGGTATAAATTACAATATATTGGAAATGAATAACTTGTAAAATGTATTTTATCTTATCACTTAGGTCATGACGACGTCTGTCTGTTAAATGTTACTATAACACTCATTGTTTCTCTGCTAATATTATGGCAGTTAAATTTCTTCAGTCTTTAACCCCTCTCTCTCGCTTATGAGATGCACAGGGCCGGACTTAGAAGTCCATAGACCCCGGGAAATAAAAGGCACAATTATTTTCAAAATATATATTTTTTGTCGAGATTTTAATTAATACTATTGTAACACCAAGTTATAGATTCAGGAAAAAACTGAGAAAGCGATCTTCTTGTAGTGAAAACTTCTTTAGCATTGCGATTGGAAAGTAGATGAATCGAGAAAGCGACAGTATAAAGAGACAGCCACATAAATTAATAAGATTGACCATGTGAGAGATGAGATAGAAAACATAACATAGTATTTGTTATGTTCGTGGTTCTGTTTTTGCTACGTGCCCCCTCCACTCGTTAACATTATATCATTACTAAAAATGATTCTGTTGCCGATATTTTACATTCATTTCATTATCTTGAAGACAACATTTTTGTAGGTGTTATTTTTATTTTTTTTATAGCTGACAGATTAGCGCTTGACTGTGATCTCACCTGATGGTAAGTGATGATACAGTCTAAGATGGTAGCGGATCTTAAATTCGTCCTACCGGGGATCGAACCCGGGACCTGCGCTAGCAAAGCGAATACTCGCACCACTGCGCCAGCGAGGCCGTCAACCATGTGAGAAATTAACACAAGATTTAGTTTAGTAGATTTGCATATTTTAGAATAATTTTATACCTTGTTTTTACTGAGAAATATTGTATTATATAAATAGAATAAATATACTAGGATATACATTATGAGATACATATATCATAAATATTGTAAAATTAATTATCAACGAACGGACAGATCCGTACATCTCATTTTTATATACGTAGCAGTGCGTAAGCGCCGTTACCATCTCAAGTGGTCGTAAGGGACTGCGTACCCTCAGACCCTGTCCCAGGTAGTTAAAGCAACCACGTCTCGAAATCACGCTCTAGTTATATTTGTTGTCTCGGTAAATACGCGTTGCTACTTATATATTGATAAACGCAATATTTATAATAGTGTCTCCTCTATCCTTACAACCAGCACACCGTAACCATCATCCAATCCCTTTCAGTACAATCCTTCTGACTCAAAAATAAAAGTGAAAGTGCTTTATTGGTATAGTCCTAATCACATTACCCAAACATCGCGTCACTGGTGATCCTACATCACCTGACCAGCGATCACTACGTCGCTTCACTAGTAACCTACATCGCTTTAGATAATTTATTATCATCAAGTTTGTGAACTTAGCGATTTTATTGAGATTTCAGAACGTATCATTAAATATTTTGTTCAAAAATGCAATAGCAAGAAATCCTCTATCAACTTTATTAAATAAAAATAACGATTGAAATAATTTTGTGGGGACTCCCTTCTTCTGTCCAACCCCTAAATCCGGCCCTGTTCTGTTAATATAAAGTACTTCAAGGACTTTTGTTCACAGGACAACAGACAAATTAGCGCGGCTAAGTTAGTCTATAATATAAGCATTGATAGATGGACTATCAGGTACATAATTCACATGTTTGTAACACAGTAAACTCACTATCGGATGTCACTTTAACCGACTTCAGTTACGTCAGCTAAATACCTATACTTGCGATAGGTGGAATCATAATGTGTTACAAACATTAGCTAATAAATTTGAACCTTATTGCTATAACTTAAAGTATATTTTAATGTAACAAGGTCATCTGTGTTAATGAAAAATCACAGATGAATTTGTTATTTAAAAGATACCCTAAACATGTAACGGTAAGGTTTGAATTCGTTTGCTATTGTTTCTAACACATTATGAAACACTGACATGCTTATAGAGATGACCAAATAAGCAATAAGCATTTAAAAAAGCGTTTAAAAAAAAGCAAGTTCCCATCTTTTCGTCCATTTTAAACATAGTCTGAAGCATCACCTTATTTTAATTATCAATCCATTTTAACGGTCTTAATTGGATTATTTGATTTACTTTTTACAACTTGTATCTTTTGAAAAGTAACTGCATTAAATTACTACCCTTCAATTATAGAAGACAGGCGGGGATACTGACCACTATACTACCGAGGAGCCTCATTGGTCTAGTGATTAGCATGTTCGACTACAGACATGAGGTCCTGGGTTCGAGTCCCGGGTCGGGCCAATTAAAAAATCAATATTGAGTTTTCTATTAAGATTTCCTCAATATTTGCCTGAAGTTGGGAAGTTGTGTCGGATTACCGTCACATCGGACTATGAGAGTGAAGGAATAGAGAGTGCACTTGTGTACTATGCCTGCCAATCCGCAGTGGAGGAGCGTGGTGGGTCTATCCTCTAAAAACCCTCTCTCATATGAGGGAGGAGGCCTGTGCCCATCAGTGGGACGTTAATGGGCTGCTACTTACTTTACTTTTACTTTAATTGTAGAAGAAGAATTACTTCTTTACCACAAAACGACCACACACACTACAGAAGTGATAAAATTACAAAAATAAGAGGGGTATTTAGATTATTTGTATAATATTTTCCCGTTTTCAAGAATTTTAGAAAATACTATGTACTTGTATTCCATTTCGTTCTTTTGCAAGATCAATTCTATTTAGAAACACGTCCTCTTTTGGGGTTAAAGAACATTTACTAAAATTTTCATTTCAAGTAAGTAACCTCAAAAGCATTTAATTGATTTTATCACTTATATACATTATAAATTGCTTATGCTTACAACTGAAGTCGTAATTTTACCATAGCTTAGTAATCTTAGTTTCTATCTAGATACATGTGTATTGTTGCAGGTTACCTTCATTTTCATGTTTCTCGTGCATCGTTATTAGGTGTGAGGAGTTGAGGCTATAAATGTAGTGTATATATATTTATGTTTAATATACAATCTATACGTATTTGTTTACATTATCTCTCACCATCTGCCCTTTTTTGCTGGAAGAAATCTCAACATAGTGATAGTACCGCCTCATTGCACAGGTTTGTCTTTTATTGTAATTTTTTTTTTGTATACGTCTCAGAATTTCTTAGAATATCATATTCATTTGCGATACGAAACTAGCTAACCAAATATATAAGCTACGTTTTTTGTAACGTTTAATTGTTGCTTTTAATCATGCTTATATAAGCGTGACCATTAAACCTATAAGTACGCTTATAAATTTACACCGTTTAACACATCTCTAATGCGACGTCTAAACACAGCTATTAACTTATTATAACATCACCCACAGTTGGAGACATGATGTTTATAAACATGTTCATATACACAGTTTTAAATCTTTTAATATTAATTTTCAGTTGTGTTAATTGTGAATATAAATACGAGACTAAGTTGTTTAAAGTGCCTTTGGATCATTTCGGATATCAGAGAAACGAGACGTTTGATATACGGTATTTAGTGAACGAGGAGCATTGGGATCGAGATGGGGGTCCAATATTCTTTTACACTGGAAACGAGGTAATTTTAAATTAATTACTCGAGTTTAAACTCACCTGATGATAACTTGTAAAGTCTTAGATGTCACCAAAATAAGCCTGATGCTTTGGTATATCAATTTTTATATACGGATCTGAATCATGGTCCATCCGGAAAACAGACCAAAAAAAGATATAGGATTTTGAGATATGGTGCTGGAATGCTACGAGTACCGTAAATAGCTAAAAGGACAAATAGATCCATCCTCACATAACAACAAGGCTACCAACAAGTACTCCACTATTTTGGTCATATCGCCCGAAGGCAGCCAGGTTACCTGGAGAAATGACCAAGGAGTCAGTCACCTACCCGTTGGCAACAGCCCTTAAAGATGCCGAGAATAGATAGAGAGCAGCTAGTCCATGCAGCCACTAACGCATCACACCACTGCAGCCCAGCAAAGCAATGAAGTATACAAAATTAACGATGATGATGTATAAAGATACTTCAACGCCTTTTTTTTTTGTTTAACAACTTGTTTTTGTTGATAGGGCGGTAATTAGAGAAGGCGGAAGCCTTTCACCATACAAGACTTAGCAAATGCAATTTCCTAAATCGAATCCAGGACCTCTGCTGCTCAAGCTAAGATTTCAGAATTGCTTCATGGATATGCAGGTATTCTCACGATGTTTCCTTTCTCAGTACAATGATCTATTTTAAATAACAATTAGACACACAAGTTTTACAAATAGTACTGTGTGGTGTCACCTCAGGATTTAATCTCGCTTGACTGTGATCACACTTGATGCTGAGTGGTGATACAGTCTGAGATGGAAGCACGCTAATCTGGTAAGAGGCAATTTACCGCTTATGGTTTCTACACAGTATCGTACAGAAACACAAATCTCTTTGATTGGCGGTACGTCTTTGCTGGTAAGGTGGAAACTAGCCACGATCTGACTGCAATATCCTACGTTTACCCCACTGGGGATTAAACCCGAGACATCTGCTAGCAAAGTGAGTACTCGCAACACTGCGACAGCGACGTCGTCAAAACATATAAAAACCAGTTTATTGGACCATTCTAGTTCAATCTGATGTCAATTAAATTCTGACTCAATCTGATCTATTATAAAGAAACCGTAATGAGTCACTCAGTGATACTTCATCATGCCTCAAAATTAACACATAGAAAACATTTTATCATGTTCGACAACATTGCTGTCGCAGTGATGCGAATACTCGCTTTGCTAACATGTCTCAGATTCAATCCCCGGTGGGGTAAACTTAGGATATTGCAGTCAGGCCGTGGCTAGTTACCATCTTACCAGCAAATATGCACCGCCAAGCAAAGAGATTTGTGTTCCAGTACGATGCTGTGTTGCCTCTTACCAGATTAGCGTGCTTCCATCTCAGACTATATCACAACTCACCATCAGGTATGATCACAGTCAATCGAGTTTGAAACCTGAGGAGACACCACTCACTTCTCTTTTGTAGAACTTGTGTAAGACACACAAGTTGTTTAAAATATATCAATATACTGAGAAATGAAACATCGCGAAGATACCTGCATATTCTTGGAGCAATTCTGAGATGAAGTAGCATGCCAACCGGCTGAGGAGTAGTCCCATGGCTAAATGCTTTAAAAACCTTAACGTTAAAGTAAGCGCAATGATGCCTGTACTTGCTGGTTCTGGCTCGATGTTGCTGAGAAACCATAACAAGTAAATTGTCTTTTAACAGATTAGGGAGCCTTCCATCTTACACTGTATCATCACTTACCATGAGATGTGAAACAGTCGAGCGCTAGAGGTGTTTAGAGCACAGACCCACCACGCTGCCCCACTGCGGATTGGCAGGCATAGTACACAAGTGCACTCTCTATTCTTCCACTCTCATAGTGGGATGTGACGGCAATCCAACACTCGCGGAGAATGAACAGAACCGACGGCTTTACATGCTCTGCGAGGCACAATGGTGGAGCTTACTGACAACTACACAACTTTGTGTAAATATTGAGAAAATCTTAACAGAAAACTCAATATCTCATTTCAATTCGCCCGACCCGGGACTCGAATCCAGGACCTCATATCTATAGCCGAACATGCTGACCATTAAACCTATGGTATACTAATCAAAAAATGTCTTTCAAACACTGTCTTACACTATTAGGATTTGGTACTAGACGCTTTATAGATAGGTATATCTAAGATTAATGTAATATTTCCAGGGTCAAATTGAGTCTTTTGCCCAACACACCGGCTTTATGTGGGAATTGGCCCCTAACTACAGGGCTAAGATAGTCTTTGCAGAACACAGGTTAGTACTTGTTAACGTGTAACTGTTTTTACATATCCTGTTATCTTTACTTTTCGTCTATGTTATCGCGTGTCGCATTATAAATTACTAAAGATGACAAGGATTATAATTTGCTAGGACTTATTGTAAATTAAATCACTAAAAATGGCAAGGATGATAATTTGATACAAGTTATTTTAAATTAAATCAGTAAAAATGGCAAGGATGATAATTTGATACAAGTTATTGTAAATTAAATCACTAAAGATGGCAAGGATGATAATTTGATAGAACCTATTGTAAATTAAATTACTAAAGATGGCAAGGATGACAATTTGATACAAGTTATTGCAAACAAAATCTCTAAAGATACCAAGGATATAATAGAAGTTATTGCAAATGAAATCGTCCAATCGAAGTCCATTATAAAACACAAAGACGTCTGTTATATTATATTTCTAAGATATGAATTATGTTTTGGCTATTTTTATATTTTTGTTATTTTAAAAAGTACTTAAAATCAATAAATCATAAGTAAAATAAATGCGGTAGAGATGAGAGCGTTGAGAAGTATGAGTGGATTAAAGCTGAGTGACAGGGTAAGAAATAGTGTGATAAGAGAACGTTGTGGTTTAAAAGAAGATGTAGTGACTAAAATTGAGAAAGGTATACTTAAATGGTTTGGGCATGCAGAGAGCATGAATGAAAGAAGACTGACAAAAAGGATTTATGAGTCAACAGTGAATGAGAAAGTTGAAAGGGGGAGACCAAGGCGAACGTTTCTGAACCAAATCCAGAACATTTTGAATAAGGGCCAGGTCAAGAGTACTCTAAACCGACGAACTTGTATGAAAGGTTTAATGATAGTGGAAGAAGCGAAGGAGATATGCAAGGATCGTGGCAAGTGGAAGGACGTTGTCTCTGCCTACCTCTATGGGAATGAGGCGTGATGCTGTATGTATGTTAAAATCAATCCATTAGAGTTCGATTTAATTGCAAAAATTTCTATCACATTATTAACTTTGCTATCTTCCCAGCTGACCGCAGGTAAAGTGAAAAGGGCAATATATTCAAATACAGAATTATTAAAAACGATCAGCCGATCTTGAGTAATAAATAATGTAACTAACTCAACTTTTTTATATATGTATTTTGATAATACATTTATAGTAAACAGGAAAACATAAACACACCCATTTACTGGAATGAAGCATGCGGTTACGTGGACGATATCGAAACTAAAATAGGTGTTATATACAAAGTTAAATTACTAAAGTTACTCGCTCACGGTCATGAAAAGAATACACAATTTTAGCTGGTTACACCATTTTTTATTCAGCCAAGCTTTTTCTGGTCTGAGTAATCTTTAAATTATTCAGATACTATGGAAAGTCGTTGCCGTTTGGAGACAAATCTTTTGACAAAGAGCATATTGGTTACCTGACCTCGTCACAAGCGCTGGCAGATTACGCTGATCTCATATACTACCTCCAGGGCGAGAGATTAAGACCTCGGCATCCAGTTATTACTTTTGGAGGTGAGCCTTTCATTTTCTAATATATTTTCACATAATGTTCTCATCTCGCGATGTTTCTATAGCACACTTGTGCTATCTCTTTAAAAGTCCTAAAAACTACGCCGTGCTAACTTACTGAAGGAATTGTTTACCTCTCACCAGGTCAGCGTTTTACCCTCATAGCCTCCGTTTCACCACTTGCAATTAAACACGATCTTTGTTTAGCGCTAAAATATACACTATAAAGTTTAACAATGGTACATTCAGCAAAATGAATTTACTACATTTAGTTAAACTTTTCCCGTTGTGTAACAAATTATTAGCTTCAAACCATTGAGAGAATGTATTTTTCGTCAGCACAAGTTAAATAATCCCGACAACATGATCTTAATCAAAGTAAGGAAGACCATTAACATAAATGAGAAACAGAATAGGTCCTAATATAGAACCTTGAGAAACCCTCATTTTTACTACAGTTAGCAAAAAGGTTAAATAACTATTCAAAATTCTATATCTTTAATATAACCAGTTTCATGTTCATCATAGATTGAGTCGACTGAAAGCTTTAGCCAAATTACAGAAAACTAAGTACTTGTCGTGATTCCTCACAGGACGTGAAAATGTTGAGTAATAACTGTGGTGGTTTTTAGCGACTCCACGTATTTATTAGAGTTGTTTATTTTGCAAAGTCTTTTTAAAGATCTTTATGTATTTCTTTCCCACTTTAACCCCTGGGTTGTCCTTCAGACGGATAAGAAGATAAAGAAAATTTATATTGCTTCCTCCCGCTGGTATATTGTAGTCACGTGTTATTGCACCATTCAGCCTAACTTAGAGCTGCATCCGGCGACTGACTACCGTTGAATCAGACTGACTCACGAACATCTTTCCTTTGTTTCCAGGATCCTATGGTGGAATGCTATCAGCTTACTTTCGAATGAAGTACCCTCATTTGGTAACAGGCGCTATAGCAGCCTCAGCACCAGTTCATATGTTTACCGACATGGTGCCATGTGGAGTGTTCGACAGACTAGTTACTTCCAGTTTCAGGGTTGCCAATGAGAAATGTGTACAAAACATAAAAAGATCGTGGAGTGAGTTAAGGTATAACTAAAAGATTTACAAAATCCAAAAAGAATGCCAATTACTGTAGTCGAGCTTACTAAATATTTAATATAATTGTTTTGCATATTATGATTTACATTAGAAAAAAACGCTGGATTTTTGGAAAAGATATACGTAATATCAGATTAATAATAAAAGCGTTAGTTGAATATTGTCCAAACGACTCTATTTTAACTATATTTGAAGTTTCCTTGGCAACAGGAAATTGGAAGCGTATAAACAACATCAGACTGTGCGACAACGAAACAACGGCAAATTTAGATAGTAAAACCTGAGGAATAACATAATTTGGTGGTGTAATTAAAGAATACCTTTACTCCATTTCAGAACGTTTCTTGGTTCACAAAACAACAGCAACTGGTTACATACTAACTGGAACCTTTGCGGACCTGACAAGAATGTTACTGATGTAGAGAAACTGGTTGACTTCCTGAAGTCCATGTACGAGACGATGGCCATGGTCAATTACCCCTACCCGTCCGACTTCCTGATGCCACTACCAGCGAACCCTGTCAGAGTTGCCTGCCAATATTTAAGCGAGAAGATGAATGGGACAACGCTGTTTGAGGTAAAAGATTTTAGAGACTATTCAAAATTACACTTTTTTTTAATAAACACATAAACCGTAGTGTCGCGTAGTTCTCAATCAATTAGGATTAGATAAACCCGTTCTAAATGACAGTCTACATCGCGAATAGAGAATAGTGTTGATGTTACTAGATCGTTGCTTATATTATATACATTGTTTTTTTACAGGCGATAGGAAAAGTGGTGCAAGTTTACGCGAACTACAATGGAAAAGAGAAATGTATTAATTATGCTGACACAGACTTCGGCAATTTGAATGCAAGCGGTTGGGATTACCAAGTATGCCATTATAATAATCATTTTTATAACATAAACTTGCTGGCTCGGTAAGTTTCATACGACCTTAGAGTAAATAAATAAAAAAACCAAATGAGAATCGCAAAATGTTTTAACTATAGTTAAAAATATGGTCAAAAGTTAACCGGAACAAAAAGATTTCGTAATCCAAATATCGCGACCTTTTCGTCCAAATTCCCGCCACTTTGCGTAAAATATTTGCAATCAGAAATTGTTGGCTGTCAATGTCAACGACGACTACAAAAATAAATAAAAATTTTAACAAAAAAGAACCGCCTTCAAAACAAATTTACAAATATATTAATATGCTCTAAAAAGTAACAAATAATTGCATATTCAGCCAAGGTGCCTACATGTATAGCTATAGGAGGGAGAGATGCGGGAGCTGCCAAGTGGATTCGCGGGGAACACCCATCTTGGCTGACAACGACTCCGAATATAAGAATACGAAGAACACTCTAAAAAAAAAATACGCAATTACTTCTTACTTTTTAGAGCATATTAATATATTTGTAAGGCTGTTTTAAAGGCGATTCTTTTTTTGTTAAAATTTTTATTTATATATTTAAATTCAATTTAGTTATAAATCACAGGACGAATTATCAAATGTTTCGTAGGTAGGAAAAGCTAAATTGTTTTTATGATATTCTGAGCATTTTTTTCATATTTACTCACCTTATAAACCTTCCCTGGACTTCCACAAGTAATTCAAATCTAAAATTAGCTAAACCGATTCCGCGGTACTCGAATTTTATCGAGACTAACGAAAAACAACTAGTTTATATATGTCGGAGAATAAGAGAGAACGGAGAAGGATAAAGCACAGGGGCGTAGGGTTCTCCGCCGACATAGTCATTAATGGGATCCATTATTTAACTTCTTATTCTGTGGGCGTTCGTGGGTAATGTTGGTGCAATCAAACACTTTATTAATTAACTCGGATTATAATGTTCAATCACTTAATGTTCCCGATATCAATTGACACAAACCCATTAACAATAATAGCAAGAAACGCGCCAGTTTCAATAGTCGACCACTCCGGCCGACTGCTACTCGAGAACTGCCGAGAGACGGGCCGGACTGCCATTTATTGACTCTGCCCTTACGCCGATACACAGATGGCGCCAGCGATCTACAGACTCTTTCACTCCGACATATATATATATGGGTAGGCTAATCAAAATAAAATACGGGATAAATACAATTTTTTAAGTTCCTATATAATTTAAGTGGACTCTTCAGAAATATTACAATAATACTTTTATGCACGCGAAATAATTAAACTGGGTTGCTGCGGCACCATGCATCTCCCCACCATTTTTATATTAACCTATAGTAATATCCCAGACATTAACAATGTTATACATAATGACATATTTTATTTTAATTATATCTGTGTAACACAATCTCATTAACATATTCATTCGTCATACTACATACAAAATATGTTGATAAATTATGCTGTACTGATGCGAAAACGAGGCGAAAGGCTTGAGCCTTATGAAAATAATACTAAACAGATTAAATTATTCACATATTTATAATTATTATTATATATAGACTTTATTTATCAGAACATATGACATATTGAGGGTCAACGAATCACCTTTGATAATCGTCAATAGAATAATAAAACAAATTTAGTAGCACTGGTTTAAATAACATATGATCCTAATCTCTTGTTAAAAATTGTAAACATTCTGACTTTATCCAGGCATGCACAGAGATGGTAATGCCTATGTGTTCTGACGGCAAAGAGGATATGTTCGAGCCATCACCGTGGAATATTACTACCTTCTCCAATGACTGCTACAAGAAGTACAATGTATACCCTCGAACGAATGCTGCGAAGATTGAGTATGGAGGTGACAGGATCAAAGCCGCATCTAATATCGTGTTCAGTAACGGATTGTTGGACCCTTGGGCTGGAGGTAACTTTTCTCACAAAGGATACGTTGATTGTTATATGCTAAGTGAATCCTGTTGGCTCAACAGGTTAAAATAACCAGTGGAAGGGCCTACTCGTAGCTAATTTTTGCCAGCCCCTTTCAATCCCCTGAGTATCCTAAATCACGCAATAAAACACAGCAATACTTTGCTACTTGAAACCGGTATGTGCTAGCACGACCAGTTAAAAAGGCTGAAATGTTTTTGACCCTTTCCCATCACAACCTTCTGGACTGTGTTTGTGTATTTTAAATCGATATAAATTACCTTTCTAACGTGTCATATGTGTTGTGTAAAAAGACATACACAACACACATTTACAAGACATACCAGGTCTTGTAATTTTTGCTTAATTAAAAAAATTGAGTTTAATAGGATGTTCCTTAAGTTTTTTTGTAGCACTGTAAATACTTTCCAGGTGGCATACTTAACAGCATCAGCAATACTATAACAGCAGTAGTTATCACAAACGCAGCGCATCATCTGGATCTAATGGCCTCGAAT
Organism: Elymnias hypermnestra; assembly: GCA_015832385.1. Taxonomy (NCBI): domain Eukaryota; kingdom Metazoa; phylum Arthropoda; class Insecta; order Lepidoptera; family Nymphalidae; genus Elymnias; species Elymnias hypermnestra. The sequence continues at coordinate 204,625 of JACTOM010000858.1, read as the reverse complement.
CACAATGACCCGGAGTCAGTGCTACTAGCCAGGAACATACATAGACAAAATATCGATAAATGGTTGAGAGAATTTCGTGAACAACGTTCTAAAAGACATTAAAAATGTATATTTAAATATTGTTCAAGCATGCTTTAATAAAAACACTGATTGATACTTCGTTTAATTTCGACTGCTTAATATCAAAATCGTTTTGCTTTAAATACATGGTGGAAGAACTCGAATTCATCACCAAAAAAATAATACTTACACTAGCATGAAAATAAATTTATAGTAAAAAGTGAGAGAACTTCATCATACCACTTTGTTGCATCTTGTATTGTTTAAAATGGCTTTATATTTTCTACAAATTGTTTTTAAATGCTATAGCAATTTTATTAATAAGCACCCGCAAGGGGGGTTGTGGGGGTGTTATCTACTGACTCATCACGATATCTCTGGAACTATAAGGCGTAGAAACTTGAAATTTGGAAGAAAAATCTTTTTTTTTGCTGAGTAAAGGTCAGCTAAGAATAGATAAATTAATTAAAATTCTACTCAAAAAACATTCTACGCAGACGAAGTCGAGGGTTAATATACACATATATTAAATCAATATAATGTGTTTTGAGACATATATCAATATATAAAATATATAATATTAAATATAACATCATACAAATCACAGTCAAAATAACTAGATTTAGTTTGATTTGTTCGATTTTTAATTACATTATTTTTACTTTTCATTTTATTTTATTAATATTTTAGTTATTTAAATTTCTTGTAATTACTTCATTTAATACAACTGAGACTGTATTGTGTGTGACTGTACTGGGTATTTGCCTGAGAAATAAAGATTAATTATAATTCAAATCTAATATGTTGTATACTGATAGAAATATCACACCGATTTGTAGAGGGCCACCCTAGTTTGTAGCTGACAACACTGGTTGCTAGCTGGCCACACTGGGGCAGTCGCAGAGACGCCGCGCACGCGAACAGTCACTTGAGTCATGTTCGACATTTCATGCCTATTTTAAATATTGCCGCCATTTTTGAGTTGTTATGGATAAATAAACGTATTAAGTACCTAGTCTTCTTTTAATTTATAAGAATTCCTATACTGATGGAGCTCTATGATTACTAATCTTTGCTCAATAGGACATATTAAAAACAAAAATAAAATTACCTGATCTATGCCTAAAGCCACAGAATATATATGACATTTTATGTTTCTGACAATGACAATATACCGATTGGTTATGTTAGCAGTCTCATCAAAACAAATACTGTAGAAACTAAAATACTCTTGATATATATAACATGGGTACGACATGTAAATATTGTAATGAACTGGAGAACAAGCAAGACCGCCCAGGTTTAATCTGCGAGACCTGTATTTGTTTTGTTCATTTAACATGTTTGAAAAGGCCGGGCACTCCCGGGGACTTTGAGTGCGATGTATTCTTTGATTTCACATGCGAAGATTGCTCACCTAATAAGCAGGAGGTGTTCAGACGTAATAAATTTCCGTGGTAAGTAAATTCGTTTGGAAAAAGAATGTCAAGTAAATTTTCTGATTGGTTATAACTCATCTGGTAAGATGTAACTGGTATTGTAGTATAATACCCCTTTTATTTTCTACACGCCATCAAAGATGTAACAGCCCATTAACATCCCACTGCTGGGCACAGGCCTCCTCACTCATATGAGAGAGGATTTTGATGGCATAGACCCACCACACTGCTCCACTGTGGAATTGAGAGGCATTGTACACAAGTGCACTTTCTATTCCTCCATTCTAATAGCCTGATGTAACAGGAATCCCACACAATCAGAGAGAGATCAGGCGCAGGACCGAAAGCTTGCTCTCTGAGACACAGGGTGGGGAACACCCCCAACATCCCAACTTTGGGAAAATCTTAATAGAAAACTCAATATCAATTTTTGAATTGTCCTGACCCGGGACTCAAACCCAGGACCTCATGTCTGTAGTTGAACATACTAACCACTAGACCAATGTGGCATATGACTCATGAATAAGCAAAATTAGTAATGTTGTATTTGCAGGGTTAATGTTCTACTACTAACACTGCATCACTTGGATATTCATTTGAAAGGGATTAGCAACAATGGATTCTTCCACTACAAGACTCATATATGTTTCTTTATTGACAGATACTGGTCTCAACTGTTTGGGACAAGTTGGTGAGTAAAACTACATGCAGCTTAATTGTAAATAACACCTTATGTACCACAAGTGTAGTATTTCCATATGTAAAAAAATATTTTTTCAATTTCAATTTTGTGCAGTAACAACTTGGTGGAAAACAGCAAGATCTTCTATGGTTTGAATTATTTGAAGTAAAAAAAAATGCTGCACCTGTTTTTTTTCAGTAAACAAAAGAAGAATTGGGTAGGAACAATAGCTGGTGTTTTGTCTGTGTACAATCACCTGTTCTTTCAGTCAGGGTTGGTTCCTCTCAGAGAACCAGGATGGTGGAAGCTTTTGCACTCCTTCTCACCAGCAGTTGCAGCACATATAAGTAAGAATTATTCTGTGTTAGAAACACATATCATATAATTATAAACAGCAGGCTGTTAACTTCCCACTGCTGGGTAAAGGCCTCATCACTCTGTTTGACATCTTATACATAAATACACATAATTCTCTGTAGGGATATGTATTAAAGTTGAAACTGCTTATATGAATCTTACACTATAGAAAACGTTATTCTGGCAATAACATTAACAATATCTTTTTGAAACAAGACCAAATATTTTTATTTAAATTCTTCTTAACATAGTTGACTCTAAATTCGTCTTGAGAAATATTTATTTCAAACGTCCCAGGAACAACAATATAAGGCACCAACTGTTGTTTTTGGAACCAGCACCTTTGACCGACTATGCCAAAAAACCATTCATTTATTGAGCATGTCACATTTATAATGAAAATTTGTAGTTATGTCTATGTCATGCACAATAAAATGAACGTATTTAAGGATAGTCTATATCATTGTTTAATATAAAGTTGTTTTTTTGTTATGTTAAAGTTTTTGCTTATTCCTTTTAATTGCCTTTTTTATACATTGTACATACATACATACATAACATCACNAGTTTTAATCCACTCATGCTTCTCAACGCTCTCATCTCTACCGCATTTATTTTACTTTTGTGATTCTTCTGCCATACCCAACTTTCACTACCATACATAAGCGTTGGCACCAACACTCCAGCCAATACATTGTATTTTACATAAAATATCTCTGTTATAATCTTCTAATATATTATAGCTTTGTATGTGTTAGTAATTAGTGGAAACTTGACTGACTTTTGTGTATTTAGTTGTAATGGTGTTTTAACTTATATAATAATTGTTTGTTTGCCAAATAATTAAAAGATAAATAAATAGATGCAATATTTGTGCAATTCATAATATGGATCCAAGAGAGTTAACTGCATAGAAAACTTGTTATATTATTTATCATATAACTTAAAAAATTAAATTAAAATTGTTGTAAATTCTTATAGGCTGCATAAATTTAACAGTAACTGTATATGTTTCTATGATGTCTTCTAATGATGTTATGTGACATTATACATTAAATAAAGTGAAGTACACAATTTTAGCACTAGAAATAAAAACAAACTTGTAATCCCATATTTTAGAGTGAAGGTTCAGAAATCATTTGTCAGGTTGAGCATACACATTTTTAATGAGATACCACAATCGGTTTTAGATTTACCTCTGCATAGCAAAAGGCATATTTTAATGTTGAAGATTATTTAAGCGATAAAAATGTTTGGACTTGCTACCAGTTGCTCACAGATGCAAAATATTACTTATTTTAACATACACAACTATTTGTAAAAGAGTAACCGTTGAGTTTCTTGCCGGTTTCTTCTCAGCGCATTAAATTTTCTGAACCAGTGGTCGAGTTGTTACCAATGAACAAACTACTGACTTTTCTAGAGTGCTTTTTGAGCCTTGTTGAATAAACAATATTTTGATGTTCGACTACAGATACATGCGGTCCTGGGTTCGAGTCCCAGGCTGGACCAATTCAAAAATCAATATTGAGTTTTCTATTAAAATTTTCTCAATATTTGTCCGAAGTTGGGAAGTGATCCACCCTCGTGCCTCGGAGAACACGTTAATCCGTCGGTCCTGCGCCTGATCTCTCCCCGGTCTTGTCGGATTTCCATCACGTCTGACTATGAGAGTGAAGGAATAGAGAGTACACTTGTGTAATATGCTTGCCAATCCGCAGTGGAGCAGCATGGTGAATCTATGCTCTAAAAACCCTCTCTCATATCAGTGAGGAGCCCTGTGGCCCAGCAGTGGGACGATAATGGGCTGCTACTTACCTTGTGATTATAAAAAAAAGTTTCTTTTGGGTTCTTCTCAGAACAGCAAGGACTCTTGTAACTTAGGATTCTCTAATATCATTCATCAGTTGTATATAATATGAAAACCATATTTGACGATTCAAAAGTCCTGTCAAAGGTTATATAACTTTTTTAAATATATTTAATTTGACGGCCTCATTGGTGCAGTGGTGCGAGTAGTCACTTTGCTAGCACAGATCCTGGGTTCGATCCCCGGTAAGGAGGGTTTAGAAAATTGCATTTCCTGATATTTCAGAGTTTAGACTGGTGAGGGACTTGTGTTCCGATACCATACTGTGCATGCACGCCTTCTAAGACTATCAATATCATCACTTACCATCAGATATGACTGCAGTGTTAATCGACGTTTCAATATCCAATATTATAAATTTGATAATGAATATATACATTTACTCATACATTTGATTCACAAGTAAATTGTGTCAGTGAGATTAAAAAAAAATTGTGCTATAAAGTGTGGGTAGACGAAAAACTACGGTATACAAATACAGTTTAAAACGTCACAAGTTTACAGTTTGCTTGGCGAAAAGGCGAATATCAAATAGGTAGGTAATTTAGTCTTATTCAATTCAATTCAACATTTGGTATTGTGTCGTTTTTCTAGCAATTTACTCGGATAGTGTATTTTGGCAAGTGTTTCTCTGTGCAAATGGCTAATCTCTGAGATTGTACACCGTGGCCAAAACTCAATAGCGGATTATTAATTTCTTTCAGACATGGAAATGGCTCGGGACAGGCCCAAGGGCAGAGCACGTAACCAACTTGCTCTGGACAAAGCGCTGTTTCATAATAAAGTCACGATAATGGGTGAGACCTGTTTAATCTTTATAAATATTCCCTGTCACAGTGTTTGACCTCAATGACCTTCGAAACTGACATAGTTTCATTTTAATTATTGCTAGGTTATGTTACTTTTGTTTCTTCGTAATCTCAAAAAATTACGAGTTTCCAGGTTAGGTTATGTGAGGTCTTTTAACCTTTTTTTTATATGGGAAATATCACTGCAGCAAAAAAGAAATTCCTTAATAATATTGACTAAAAACTAACCTAAACTAAAAACTAAGGGATAAGGTATCCTATGTATACTAACTTTAATTTCTTATTAATGTGACTTCTTTTTTGGTGCATAAATAAATAAATAAATAAATAAATAAATAAATAAATAAACTAAACTTTAAATCGTTTTGGTTGGTTATATCTTATTGGATTTTCCAATAAGATATAACCAAACGATAAAAAAATGTTGCCCATTGAACTTCTCTTTTTAGTCTTTAAGCGCAGGGTAAAATTTTAGCGTCACGAAGATGTGCAGCGTTTTTTATGCTAACCTAACCTTCTAAGGCTAGGTAGCCTTAATAGTTACGAATAACGTCTGGTATTATAATTTGCCACTCATTATTTCATAATTTAATATACTTAAATTCAAAAACGAAATTTGATTAATAATTTCTAATATTGACAAAAAAAAACTGGAGGCGTTTTTATTTATAATTCAATAAATTATTTGTATTAATTTTCGACACTTTTAATATTTTAATGACAATTAAATTCCCAAATTCTTTTTCTCCCTCAAATCTAAAGTTTTACATTTGTATATAATATAAACAAGACCATAAAATGAGTTAAGAAGTTTCACTTCTGACATGTGTAATTTGTACGCACGCACTTTCTTGAGTTTTTTTCGGGTTTTGGTAAAATCTTTGTACTTTTAAGGTTATAAGGATTATATTAACGAATCGGCCGAAATGCCCTCTATGGGCGTCGAACCCAGTGCCAGCAAGAGGCGTCGACTCGACACCGACGAGCACACAGATCCACCTTCCGATCCACCAGACTTGTATGAAACTCATATGAAGTAACTACTTTTTTTTTATTAAATAAATAATTTTTTTAACAAAAACAGCCTTCAAAACAAACTTACAAATATATTAATATGCTTTAAAAAGTAAATAATAATTGCGTATTGTTTTATAGTGTTAGTTATAATTTGTCTCAATATGTGTACACCTAAAAACCTGTTGCTCATATGAGATAACACCGTTTAAATGAAACAACTTTACAAAGTTAAATTTACATTAACATCGCCACACCCGGGACCGAACCCGAAACCCTTATACCACCGCTTCACACATAATTCACCTTTCAAATATTGCAATGCAGCAACAAACGTAAGGTCATTGGCATTTGATTACAGACAGTTATAGATTTTGCCAAAAATCACACTCTTACTGTAAGCCGTTGAGGAGTTCCATTGATCTTCATGTTCAACTACGAGTAGCACTTGATCATACCGAAGTTACGGTAGGCAACTCAAATATCTAGATAGCCTATAGAAGATTCTGCCGAGTATCGTTCATTTGCTTCTAAGAATTGAAGAGTTCCGTCACTTTGTCATGGATTCCATAAGCAGAACCTAACCAAATTATCACAAAACGACCCTTTCCAATAAAAAAAGAATCATCGAAATCGGTTGGCGTGATCTTGAGTTATACGTTTATTTGTCGCGCACATGCTTAATGCCCAAAGGTTGTCTGGAAGAAATCGCTGTTTAGCGATAAGACCGCCTTTTGTACATTTATTTATTAGTAAGTTAATATGTTAAATTGTTATTTATTGATGTGCAATAAAGTATACAAACAAACAAGATGTGTGGAAAGTGCCAGTCTTGTTTATATAATTAAAGAATCATTGAATTCAGATTGAAAAGCGTGGGGTGCATTTCACAACATTCCCATAACTCTCCTTTCATAGACAGTTGCCAATAGAATGATTGTAACCTTAAAATATGTTAAGCATCCCACGCTTTTCACTCTGAATTTAGTGATTCTGTTTATAACTTGGGAACTTTCTAGTTTTTATTTCGGTTTACTATAAAAGCGTGTTTATTTTTAACTATTATTTATTTCGCATTAAAAACTAGCCTGTGTCCTTTCTCAGGCTCTAGACTATCTAGATAGATAGATAATTTTCACTTTTCAGGGATGGTTACTTCACAGACACACTTGCGACAGTTGACTTTAATTTATAATAGTACAATACTGTAATTAAACTATATCCTACATTTTAAATACTAACCTACTTTAATACTCACAGTTAAACAAAAAAAAAATATCAAACTTAAACCTAAATACCACCATTTAACAGTAATTTGATAGGATAAGTAATACACACTTCACTCTTCTCGTGCCACCAATAGAATGATTTAAAACACAATACTGATGGACAGCGTTGATAAAAACCGATAACTGTCACATGTCGAATGTCCCTCATTCTCATGTACTACTGTTTCTTATACACCCCGTTGTAAAACTCCCCACTCAAAAATATTAAGTGCAAAAATTCACAACCACACTTCAAACAGAAGTTGTGATTAAACTTGTGCTACTGATATAATTACAAATACCTCAGCATAATAAACAAATATAGTATTTTGACTCTTTTAATAAAAATGTACTTCATATAACTTAAGAAAGAAAAATAAACTTGTTATAAATTCTAGTAGGCTGCATAAAATTACCAAGTCATTTAAAGGTAACTGTATACGTTTCTATAATAAACTCCCACAAGACGTTTTAGAGATTTCAATTAATAAATTCAAGGTCTTTGCCAAAAGAAAGTTGATAGAGAAATATAAGTTGCTGCCCTTTGGGTGGAATTTATTTTAGGAAATTCCACCCTCAAAGGGCAGTGCGGGTATTTTTTTTATTTGTAAAACAATTTGCTTAAATTAATGAAAATGCGTCGGAGAATAAGAGAAAAGGAAAGCATAAGCATAGAATTCCCCGCAGACGTCGTCATTAATGGGACCCATAATTTAATTTCTTATAAGTTCGTGGATAATAATACAATAATAATAATAATCAAACACTTTATTAATTAACTCAGATTATAATGTTCAATCACTTAATGTTCCCGATATCAATTTACACAAACTCATTAATAATAATAGCTAGGAACGCGACAGTTACAAAAGTCGACCGCACCGGCGGACACCGACACCCGTAAACTACCGAGAGACGCGCCGGACTACCACTTATTGACTCTGCCCTACGCCGATAGATGGCGCCAGCGTTCCACAGACTATTGCACTCCGACATATATATTACACTACACAATACTATGCGCTATCCTACACTTATTAGGTACTACAAACTACATTATCTGTGTACCAAATTGCGTTTATAAATTCGATAAAAGCCCACTTGAATTAATTATTTGAATACCATGTTCATAATCAAATGATGATGATGGTATTTCCCATTGAAGGGGGGAGGTTTTCGAGGAGGCTTTGGACAGCTCTCTGACTTACGTGACTGCTAAGGATAACTACGCAGACGTGGAGAGTATCTTCCACGGGTTCCTCTTCACCCCAACACCGACGATGGTGCAACCCGTGAGTTCCCCTAAACGCTTACATAAATTACTTATCCACCTTAAATACTTTTAGCAGAACAGTTATCAAAAGGTTAAACGTTTCATTAGATAACTATTTTTTCTATTTTTTTGAAATTCTGCATGCTTTTTATTAACTAAAGGTATTGTTACAACTTATTTAACAACATACATACGTAGCATCACGCCTCATTCCCATAGGAGTAGGCAGAGACAACGTCCTTCCACTTGCCACGATCCTTGCATATCTCCTTCGCTTCTTTCATTCTCATTACACCTTTCATACAATTTCGCCGGTTTAGAGTACTCTTGACCTGGCCCTTATTTAAAATGTCCTGGATTTGGTCCAGGAACGTTCGCCTTGGTCTACCCCTTCCAACTTTCGCATTCACTCTTGACTCATAAATCCTTTTTGTCAGTCTCCTTTCATTCATTCTCTCTTCATGCCCAAACCATCCAAGCATACTTTTCTCAATTTTAGTCACTACATCTTCTTTTAAACCACAAAGTTCTCTTATCACACTATTTCTTACTCTATCGCTCAGTTTTAATCCACTCATACTTCTCAACGCTCTCATCTCTACCGCATTTATTTTACTTCACAGCATCTATTCATAAAGGCCTGCAGAGCACCATTTACCATATTCACTGCATTCACTCTCCTTTCAATATCACTTTCACATGTTCCATCTTTTGTAAATTTAGATCCCAAATATACAAATTCTTTCACCTCTTCCAATTGTTCCCCATCTATCAAAAAAAAAATTAAATTTAACAAGATCTTTGTTAATATGCCTGTTTAATTGTTTGTGATTAGATTGTAATAAGAAACAGTTACTATGTAGAGCTTCCTTCCTTTAATACCCTTATCAATCGAATATTGGAAATAATATGACATTGACTGTATTTGGCTTTTCATAAGTGCTTAAAAATCCATCATCACCAGTTTTGATACGATGTTGTGTAGGAACTTTAAATCACTTCTTACCATTTTAACTTGTTACCATCTTAGATAGTATCATCACACCAATAGGTGAGGTCATGGTTAAGCGATAACCTGTCATAAAATCTCTATTTTTATCTTCACAGAGTGATTCATCTAGTATTCACTCGAATTGCGAATCTCTGAGCTCCCACAATCCAACCGAAGCTCAATCAGAAGACGAGAAGCAACTGGAATCCAAAAAACCAGAGCTAAAACCCAAAAAACCAGAAGAAAAACCGGTTTATCCAAGGATATCCTTATTCTCCACCCTACCAAATTCAGTAGATATGCCGTGGGTCGAAAAGGTAGAGGAGCCAAAGGAAAAACAGAACCTCGTGGAAATGACTCCCTACGAGGAAATACAACTGTTGAAAAACGTGGAAAATCTAATACCCAAAGTGAAAGATCCTAGTAAAAAAGCCTATTTGTCCCGTTTAAGGGCGAAACTGGCTTTAAGAAGGTTGAAAAGGCATCACCATTTACCAGTTTTCGATTTGGACAAGTAAGTGTTATAACTTCTTTTTGTGAAATCATCCCCTTTATGATTTAACCCTTTTTTGTCACATAACCCTTTTGTGTATGTAGGCTGTGTGTGTGTGTGTGTGTGTGTGTGTGTGTGTGTGTGTGTGTGTGTGTGTGTGCGTGCGTGGTGTGTGTGTGCGTGCGTGGTGTGTGTGTGTGTGTGTGTTTGTGTGTGTGTGTGTGTTAAGAACTAGTTCAAATCAACAAGTACAAGAGAATAGTTGGTTATCCTTTTTTTATATTATCCCTATAACAATATAATTTTAATTTAATTTATTTAAGAGAGAACAATTCCTTTTCCCCGACACTTTTCCAATGAGTAAGGTACGTAATGTAATAATTTGGTGAATGCCATTCTTCCTTCTATACTGCGGGTTTCAGTATTCAACTGTGACGTCACAGTTTTTTAAATTCGGAAATTCTTTCGTCCCATACTTTTTGTTGTTTGTTTGTTTGTCGATCTGTGATTAGTATTTTGGGTGCAATACCACCTTTCTAGGACTGTGAAGCTGCTGGGAGGATACGTGACTGAGGGTCCCACGGTGTTGGCTAACGCTGAACGGGTTCTGGACAGATTTCAGAGATCGGTAAGAGAAATTCATTTTAGTTATAAATAATATGAAACATTCACTTTTTTTAACTGTTTATTTGCACAATCACAGAGTAACAATATTATAACACACAGGTATCATCTTTATCACTTACACCTCTTTTATTTCCCACAGCCACCCTGCTCTCTCTCATCTCCTTTCTTCATGACTCCTCTTTTCTCTAATAAAGCCAAGATCTCCCCACCAGCGCCTCTCACTGGAAGCCAATAAATTTCATGTGTTAGATGTATATCAATAGTTTAGAAATAAATAATCGCCCATTCATTCATTCAATTCCTATGAATTTCTCAATCATTCATTCATATCACATTTTATATAATTAATATAAATCACCCATTCCTTCCTGCAATGGTTATAGCACATACATTCATTCAATTGTTAATAATCGCTCATTCTTTAATTTGATTGTTATTACAGTATTTAATTGATAACCTATGCGGAACCATAGCAAGTACTAACTACGGAACGCTCCTTCTGTCGAATATCGAACCTACTACCTTCCGTTCGGCATACTCCGGAGCTGTTCTCAAACCGTTCATCCGGAGGGATAGCACTTCTAAGCCTACTTGGTTAAAAGTGATGGATGAACTGCTGATGAAGACCAACAGGTGAGGAGGAAATTAAAAAATGAAAACGCATGAAAATTCGTTCGATGGTTTTTGCGTTTACCGCGAACTAAATGACAAACTGATGACATTATAAATGTTATTACTTTGTCAATGAACCCTTGCCTTAATGAAGTTTTAACTTTTCTTTTAAGCACATATAAATTTTTAGAGTATAACTTCTTTCCATCGCCTCTTATTTTCTATCCATGTTGGAGAATTGATGTGTTTTAGTGTATGTATGGGTGTGTGTGTGTGTGTGTGCACGGATGGATATGTTTGTAAGTGGATGCGCGGTTGTAGGTGTTCGAATGAAAGTACGTGTGTGTGTGTGTGTGTGTGAATGCGCACGTGTTTGAAGGTATGTACATGTGTTTGGAAGTAATGTAGGCTTGTGAGGAATGCACGTGTGTATGTATGTGAAGGTATGCATGTACGTGTGTCTCTGACTGAATGTAGGTGTGTGAGTGAATTTACGTACGTGGCTCACCTTTGGTTGTGTGTGTGTGTGTGTGTGCAGATATGTGTATGTGAGTGAGTGGTCGTCGTCGCTTCAACCAATGGACGTCCACTGCTGGACATAGGTCTCACGTAATGACGTCCACAAGGCCCGGCCTTGCGCCGCCTGGCTCCAGCGGCTACCGACAACCCTCTTTATGTCATCGGTCCACCTTGTGGGGGGTCTACCTACACTGCGCCGCCCGGTGCGGGGTCGCCACTCTAGCACCTTCGGGCCCCAACGTCCATCGGTCCGTCGGACTATGTGCCCCACCCATTGCCACTTCAGGTTCGCGAATCGTAGGGCTATGTCGGTGACTTTGGTTCTACTACCGATCTCCTCCTTTCTGATTTGATCGCGTAAAGAAACTCCGAGCATAGCCCTTTCCATCGCACGCTGAGTGACTCTGAGCTTTCGAATGAGGCCCATAGTCAGGGACCACGTTTCGGAACCGTAGGTCACTGTAACACGCACTGTTCGGATGCAATTAAGCAGTGTTGTAGAGTTAAGTGTTAACTTAAAGCTATATGGGGGCATATAACCAAATCGATTTTTCTGTACCAGCCACATAAAGGAGTACGAGCCCCCGCCGCGCGCGACGATAGACTTCTCGTACGTGCGGCCGCAGCATATCGCCGCTGTCAACAACCTTTGCGCACAGTTCTTTTGGCCCGGCATTGACCGTGAGACTTTCTTTCACTCTCACCATTCGAGCACCATTACGAGCACTCACATAGCAAGACTCCTATATTACTACAAATACATTGATTACTGAGACGCACTTTTATTGAGACTCTTCTCGCTTGACTGTAAATGATGATAGTCTAATCTGTTAAGAAGTGATTTACCTCTTATTGGCTTCTATACAGCGTCGCACCTAATATGGTGGTAACTAGCCACGGCTGAAACTTCAAAGTGTTTGGTAACCTTTAAACATAATATTTAAATCGGAAACAGACTTTTTTATACATTAACTAGCTGATGCCACTGGCATCAATCAGTGATGCCGTTCAATTGTTATTAATCACCCATTTCTTCATGCAACGGTTAAATAGCTCTTATTCATTCATACATTTGTTTTTAATCACCCATTCCTTCATGCAACGGTTATAAAGCTATTACACATTCATTCAATTGTTATTCATCACCCATTCCTTCATGCAATGGTTGTAAAAAACTTATACATTCATTCAATTGTTATTGCTCACCCATTCCTTCATGCAATAGTTATAAAGCGCTTATACATTCATTTATTTGTTATTGATCACCCATTCCTTAATGCAACGGTTGTAAAGCACTTACACATTCATTCAATTGTTATTCATCACCCAATCCTTCATGCAATAGTTATAAAGCGCTTAAACATTCATTTATTTGTTATTGATCACCCATTCCTTAATACAACGGTTGTAAAGCACTTACACATTCATTCAATTGTTATTCATCAACCATTCCTTCATGCAATAGTTATAAAACGCTTATACATTCATTTATTTGTTATTTGTTGCTTAAGCATTTATACATTCATTAAATTATTATTTATCACCCGTTTTTTATTCAATTATTAATAATCACTTATTCTTTCATTCAATTTCCAGCGGCATCAATCAGTTATTATTAAATCATTTTTTGAATCCACATGAACATACACATAAACATCATCATAATAGATCAAGCCTTTCAATTTCACTCGCATACAGGAGATATTTATTTTACTATAATTAGATCTCACAAAAATATTTACCTGTGGATTATTTCATAGCAATACTTACGTTGCAGTCGATTTTGATATTAGTATGTGAAAGGGATTCTGAAAGTTGAATGTAATGGGTCATCAGTGACGGAAGCCCTGCAGTACCCGGAGTTCAGTTGCGTGGTGACTTACAAGCGGCTGGTGGTGGGGTGCGCCTTCCTGGTGCCGGATAGCGATACAGGCCACGGCGAGGCTTACATCTCCTTCATACTCACCAGGCCTGAATGGAGGAAGGCAAAGATAGCCTCCTTCATGCTCTACCATTTGCTGCAGGTAAGCCACAATAATCCATTAGCTAGATAGGTGGACTCTTGAAGGTCTATCTATACAAGGTGCTAGGAAACTGCTCTCGAAAACGAAGACAGACGTTAATACTAATGACACCTTTGATTATGGGATGAAAAAAGAGGGATATGTTAGGAATTTAATGTATTTAATTGTCATTAAAATATTATGGATCCAAAATTTGTTCAAATAATTTATTGAAATGATTAATTGACGAGTGGCAAATTAAAATGCAACATGCAATTACAATGCAACATGCAAGCTACCTAACCTTCAAACGAAGTAGAATAAAAAACGCTGCACATCTCAGTGACGCTAATTAGGCGTTTCATCCGTACAAATTTTACCCTCATACGCCTAAAGAAGTTTCACAAATCATATTTTTAAAACGTCTACATTGAACACACGGGTCAACGCACTTTCGTTCAATATAGTCGTTTTCTTGTACTTTTTCAGTCCCGTCATTAAAGGAGTTTCCTGACACCTTTATTGAATTGAAGCAGCAAAAATAAACTAATTAATTTATATATTATTAATCTATTTCATTTTATTTTATCATTGGTCTATCTTATCCTTTTGTTAATATAATTTTTACTTACATACATACATACATAGCATCACGCCTCATTCCCATAGGGGTAGGCAGAGACAACATCCTTCCACTTGCCACGATCCTTGCATATCTCCTTCGCTTCTTTCAATCTCATTAAACCTTTCATACAAGTTCGTCGGTTTAGAGTACTCTTGACCTGGCCGTTNCTCTCTTGGCTGGCTTGTAGTGTGCCTCAATGTTATAATATTTTCAAATTCCACCATGTCAATAGCTCGGACGTTATTAAGTCATTTAATTTAATCAATAATAAGAAAACAAATGATTTATGGGGTCTATCTGTTAACCTAGCAAGATCATTAATTGACATCCTTGCAGACGACATGGCTGAAATTTTTAATAACTGTGTAGATTGGGGTATATTTCCTGACTTAATGAAGTACAGTAAAATTATACCAATGTTTAAGTCGGGCAGTACTTCAGACCCCTCTAACTTTAGACCAATATCGGTTCTTCCGACTTTCAGTAAAGTATTCGAAAAAATGATATTGAACCAATTGCTACAACATTTTCAAAAATATAATCTATTACACAGTAAGCAATTTGGATTTACGCGAGCTCGTTCAACAACCGATGCTGGTGTACAGTTATTACATAATATTTACGAGGCCTGGGAGGAATCACGAGACGCGCTTGGTGTTTTCTGTGATTTGTCTAAGGCCTTTGATTGTGTCCAGTATGAAACTCTGATCGGGAAATTACGTCACTATGGCATCACAGACGCTGCATTAGACCTGATGAGTTCCTATTTAACTAATAGAACACAAAAGGTCTGTGTTAATGGAAAACTTTCAGAAGGGTCTGTAACGAAACTAGGTGTTCCACAGGGTTCCATATTAGGACCATTTCTGTTCCTCATTTACATTAATGACCTTCCTTATTTTGTCAAGGACGGTCATGAGATAGTTTTGTTTGCTGATGACACTTCTCTAATATTCAAAGTTAATCGACAACAAACAGATTTTGACGAGGTAAACAATTCGCTCAATAAAGTAGTACAATGGTTTGAAGCAAACAACTTATTACTGAACGGGAAAAAAACAAAATGTATTAAATTCACATTACCAAACGTAAAGCAAGTGAGAACCATTGTTAAACTTAATAATGAGGAACTTGATCTGGTAGATAGTACCGTTTTTCTAGGCATTACTTTAGATTGTAAACTACAGTGGGGGCCCCATATAAGAGGTCTATCGAACAGGCTCAGCTCTGCGGCTTACGCGGTTAAAAGAATTCGCCGTCTTACGGACGTTGAAACTGCCAGGCTGGTCTATTTCAGTTATTTTCACAGCATTATGTCATATGGCATTTTACTTTGGGGTAATGCTGCTGATATAGATGCAATATTTGTGCTGCAGAAAAGGGCCGTTCGTGCGATCTACAATATGGGTCCAAGAGAGTCGCTAAGAGACGAATTCAGAGCAGTAAAAATAATGACAGTTCACGGCGTATATATATTAGAAAACTTGTTGTACGTCCATAAAAATATTGACTCTTTTAGGAAGAAAAGTGAATGCACCTCATATAACTTAAGAAATGGAAATAAAATTGCTGTAAATTCTAGTAGGCTACATAAAATTGACAAGTCATTCAAGGGTAACTGTATACGGTTCTATAACAAACTCCCAGAAGAAGTTACAAAAATGTCTCTTAATAAATTTAAATCTTTTATTAAAAGAAAACTAATTGAGAAATCATTCTATAATTTGAAAGAATACTTAGAAGACAAAAAAGCGTGGGAGTGAATGAATTGCTCTATATGTATATAGATATAGAATATTTTTAAATTAAATATTGTAATGATGATAACAAAACAAAACGTACACCCGACTGAGTTTGTTGTGGGCTCTTCTCAGATCAGGGCGCGAAGGAACCCTCGTAACTTTAGATTGTAAGTCGTTCTTTTATGTTATCATCAGTCA
Source organism: Elymnias hypermnestra (assembly GCA_015832385.1). Classification (NCBI taxonomy): domain Eukaryota; kingdom Metazoa; phylum Arthropoda; class Insecta; order Lepidoptera; family Nymphalidae; genus Elymnias; species Elymnias hypermnestra. Next base: position 188,043 of record JACTOM010000858.1, on the reverse strand, counting down.
TTCATTTAAATAATAAATAGAAAAAAAAAACGATATTTGACGATTCAAAAGTGCTGTAATGGGCCTACTTGAATAAAGATATTTTTGACTTTGACATATTATATGGGAACAAGAATGGTCTGGGATAACTGCTAATGACAGTTTCTATGTTTTGACAATCTATAAGAGAGGATTTAATTCAAGAAAATGTTACCTCTCATTGTTCCAGACATGCTCGGATAAGGATGTGACTCTGCACTGTTCGCCTACAAACCCAGCCATATTTCTCTATCAGAAGTTCGGTTTCAAAGTAAGTATATTATTAGTTATTAAATCGCTCAAACTTTATTGATATGATATTGCATGTTAATAAAAGATAACCGAATTATTTTGTTGTAACTTTAGATTCCAAATGGATTTTAATAACATTTACTTTAATATTTTCACAGCATGTATAAAGATATTTTTCATTTACTTAATGATAGATTAATCACCATATTTGCAAGAAAATCATAACATTTTTTGAAATAACATTTAAAAGTCAGTGTTCCTTAGATATTAGTCAAGTTAAGGCTAAAATTGATTGTAAATCCTTGTTATTTAAATATATGTATAATCTATAGCAAATGGACCTTTTTATAAAGAGATCTTTGAAAAATACTACTAATATTTATGTTTTGGTTGAAATACTAGTAAATGAAACTCAGGTTTTGACATTTTTTTAATAAACTTTATTTTATGGCTTTGAAATGAAACCCTCGGACAAAAGGTAATCATATATCTTCCTTGTTTTGTTCACATCTATTTTTATTATTCGTCTAGCATCCAATAAGCGTAGGAAACCGATCTTATTATTTTCAGTAACAAGTAACCTTTTGATTTCCAAATAGTTTCTTGGAACTAATCTCAATGCTGAACACAAACTCTTTTCACTCTCCGACAACAGGTGAAAACCTGGCAAGTCAATAATATCCAATGGCAAAGTGGATTTCCTGTACTTCTTGAACACATTTCCAAAGAAAAATTTGGTTTTATTCGGAGATTTCATATCAAACTTCTTCATCATGATACCTACACCATGTTTCTGCTCCTTGTATGCAATCTCATTCTGTCTCTTCAACTGTAAATACAATCTCCCGGAATATAAAGTTCTTATGCCAATTTTACGATACTCACACAATCTCATTATCCTACTTAAAAGCTCATCCTCTAAGCTGAGTGATTCCATGAACGCTTCAAACTGCATACCTGTCATGAACTGCATAAATGTGAGCAATTTCTCTGACTTTGCTCTTGTTAATGTTACATCAAACATTTTAATCCAAGCCAACAACTTATTTGGCATTATTAATCCATGATTTTGTATGATTTTATAACGACGCTGTCTCTCTGTAAGCCTTGTATTAAGAGCATTGACTAAACTGACTTTTAAGGTGTCCATGCATTCATCGTCGTCATCTGAATAAGTGTCTTCAAAGTTGAATATATTCTCTGCATTATTGTCATAGCTAAACTCAAACTCAGACCTGTAAGCATTGTAGCCAGCTAATAATTGATCAGATTGGTTGTTTCTTGGAGGATTTGTACTCAATTCTGTACTATATAGATAAGGTGTTAGAGGTTTCGGAAACATCGACTGCTCTGTTTCAGGTAGTAAATTCAACTCATCATATTGAACTTTTTCAATGTAGTATTTTTTATAGTGCTCTTGACATTCCAGTTTTGATCGGCTGTGTACACTTTTTGAGATCTCCTCCCAATTACCATAACCATATATAGAGAGAGCTGAAAGTAGCTTACATTCCTCTTTAGCCGACCAATTGCAGTTATCAAACAGCGGGAAATCGTTCCGTCTTATTGCATATTTGTGATTGTTTTTGTGGCTCCCAGTTTCTCTTCCTCTTGAGAAACAGGAGCAGCATAAGCTGGTCTCGCACTCGCAGCACTCTACATAGGGTTCGTGTGTAACATCGTTGCATATATCGCATTTAATTTGCAATAAATCAGTGGCCATTATTTGCAGGTCGAGGAGCTAATACAGGACTTCTACGAGAAATACTACGACATCGATTACAAAGGATGTCGACATGCCCTATTCCTAAGATTAATTCGATAAATAAACTTTAAATTTTACTTATTGTTTTATTTAAAACCTTGAAAGCCGGTAGTCTATAAATAATATACTCCGGTAATTCAAAGATTCTGCACACCGTATTAACAAAAATAACATTTCAAGAAGTCAAGCTGTCAATGTCACTGGCTCCATGACAGTTGATATGCTTATAAAAATTTTTTCGGCAATGGACTCAACTTTTTCGGTTTATATAATAGAAAGTTCTTTAGCCTCTAAAAAACCTCGAAGTCCGTTTAAAAAGTATTTTCCTAAATAATTTACATTGCATTGCAGGCTAGCGAAGTTGTATTACATTCTATCGTTTAAAACTTGTTATTGAAGAATTTTTTTATAATGAAAATACAGTTCACTTTACGCTTGACTGTAATCTCATCTTGTGGAAGGTAATGATATTGTGGCAACACGCTAACTTTTCTACATTGCATTGCACCGTAATACAATTTTTTTTCTTTGCTAAATTAGTGGTACCACGACCAAATCTTCCCACCAAACCATATAAATCTATACAAATAAGAAAATTTGTTGATTTTGCGTTTCCGAGCCAGCAAGACTAACAAATCAGAAAATATAGCAACTGTTTGTAAGGCTATCCGTTTACATGTTCGTTCGTTCGATTTACAATATCTGTCCAAGAGAGTCGCTAAGAAGCAAATTTAGAGCAGTTAAGATAATGACACTTCACTGCGTGTATATATTAGAAAACTTGTTGCACGTACATAAAAATACAGAATCTTTTAATTAAAAGAGAGAATGCACCACATATAACTTAAGAAATAGAATTGAACTTGTTATAAAATCAAGTAGGCTGCATAAAATTGAAAACTCTTTTAGGGGTAACTGTATACGCTTCTATAATAAAGTCCCAAAAAGAGTTTTAGAAATGTCGCTTAATAAATTCGAAGTCTTTGTTGATTGAATTGAGTGAAAAATCCTATTATAACTTACAAGATGACTTAGACGGTAGTAACGCGTGGGAGTAAACGAATTGCTCTAATTTGAATTAAAATATATTAAAGTAATAATGTTATGAAAAAAATATATTTGACGATTTAAAAGTGCTGTAATAGGCCTACTTGAATAAAGATAATTTGATTTGACATGTTTTGAAAAACATTTTCAACTTTTTGAAAACACTAGACCAAAATTAGAATATTTAGTTGCCATTTTAATTGTTTGTATTGTAATGTCCTTTTACGTCGAGTATAGAGTTGTTATTCTTTCGGTAATTCAATTTTTTTATTCGATGTGTGTAGTTGCTGTTAGCCCTACTGGCTTTTACAGCGTAGCCGAGAGGGGTGGCGAGCGCAGAAGCTCTGCCGAGGGGTGGGCCCGTAGGAGCGCCCTGCTGCGTCGGGGGAAAACGTTGCTCTAAGGGCGCCTCCGAGGCTCGGACCTAGGCTTAGAGCAATGTTTGCTGCTGCTGAAAGACAATCGGANCAGAATCTTTTAATTAAAAGAGAGAATGCACCACATATAACTTAAGAAATAGAATTAAACTTGTTATAAAATCAAGTAGGCTGCATAAAATTGAAAACTCTTTTAGGGGTAACTGTATACGCTTCTATAATAAAGTCCCAGAAAGAGTTTTAGAAATGTCGCTTAATAAATTAGAAGTCTTTGTTGATTGAATTGAGTGAAAAATCCTATTATAACTTACAAGATTACTTAGACGATAGTAACGCGTGGGAGTACACGAATTGCTCTAATTTGAATTAAAATATATTAAACTAATATGTTATGAAAAAAATATATTTGACGATTTAAAAGTGCTGTTATAGGCCTACTTGAGTAAAGATTTTCGACTTTTTGAAAACACTAGACCAAAATTAGAATATTTAGTTGCCATTTTAATTGTGTGTATGTTTGTATCGGCCTATCGACGTGCTACTACTGGACATAGGCGTCCTCACTCACATTAGAGTGGGTATTTTGAGATTAACCCACGACTTTTCCACTGCGGGTTTGCGGAATGGTTCTCATTACTTCTTCTTACAAAATTGTATACAGTATGTAATATTTTCTAGAACCTGTACATGAAACTAATATCAAATTATAGTATATTCTTCTAATCTACTTTCAGCTAAGACAGTCAAACACACAGTAAGAAATAAGCTATCAAATAAATTTTTAATTACAGTAAGCTTAAACAGAACCTTTTAGTCGGCAAATATGGTACTATCACTTCCAATGTATAAAGGGTTATTACACGCATTATTTTGAGAAGAACCAACAAGAAACTCAGTCGGGTATAATTTTTTAGCCTTTATCTTCACTTTATATACCATAATGTACTAAAGTATATTGTTGCACTTTCTATTCCCTCATTAAAGTGTTTAAATATGGTCCCCGTGGGAGTTCCGGAATTAAAAGTTCATTTTATTGCTGACAGGCTTGACTTATGATCACGCCCTTTGAGCGCTTCCGTTGCGTGCAATGCGTAAACGGTTAAAGCTTCGCAAAAATCATGTATGATAGAATTGTTCCCCTTTAAAAGTTCCAAAAACAAGTCTTAGACAGCATATGTTTATCTTTTAAGGTTGGCTCTTTATAGCTTTTTTTATGCTGACCAAATTTTTTCCTTCTTTGTTTTTCTTATAATATAAAACTCATAAGTTACTTGAAAGATTTTTGTGTAGTTGTCACAAATAGATAGAGTGTTTCTTGGGAAAGGATAAAATGTATAATTTGTGAAGGTTTTGCGTAAATTGGTTGAAATTTATTCATAATTGTTTGAAGTATCTGAAAAAATCAAACCGTCTCCCTAATCTGTTAGAGATATAACAAAACAATGTATGGTGGGATATTCCTTAATTTTTTTTTACTAAAACAGTCCTTCGTGTCATATATCTATTCTTCTTTTTTTCTATCTAACCGAGTAATGTAGACATTATATTACACAGTCGCTGCAATGCTCGGAGAACTATTTAAATTTCTGATGCACGATTACTTGTATATATATATATATATATATATATATATATATATATATATATATATATTGGAAGGTTTAACACACGTTAATATTAATGATGAGTCATATGAAATGAAAATCCTATTGTATAATAAAACCCCGAACCACAATATACTGATTACATAAATAAATGGAAATCATTTCTTCTATACAATTTAATGTAATTGAAGTGTGTTTGTAATTTTATATTAACAGATTTGCACTGTATGAATATAAAAGTATATACGATACTAATACAAAAAAACATTGTCTCTCTTTCACTCGACTTTCACGAATAGATATTTGATGTCATAAGGAGTAAATTAAGCGACTTTTATTGAAGAAACAATTAAAAGTGCGTGCGAACAAAGTACACATGTCAGAAGTGAAACTTGTTTGTAAAACTAATATTTGCTACTAATATAAAGTGTTGTTTATATTTATACAAATCTAAAATTTTAGATATTCGAGGCTTAGAGGAAGGGAAAAAGGAAGATATGTTGGGGAATTTAATTGTCATTAAAATATGAAGTGTTGAAAAGTTAATACGAATAATTCTCAAGTGACGAATTGTAAATAAAAATAGCACTTGTTTTTTGTCAATATTAGAAATTATTAAATTAATTTTGTTTTCCAATTTAAAATTCAGAAAAGAGAATTTATGAAATATTAAAATATTACGTCAGGGGGTACACATCTTTGTCTATTTGTCCGATAGTCATAGTATGGTACACGGGTATGCGATCCCGGCTCCCCGAGCTATTACTGAATCTTCTCAGTCTTCCGAGTCAGTAATATCCTACTACCTTATATTTTCCTTTCTCTTCCTTACAAAGTTCCTATCTTTTTGACCCGTTCCCCCCTTTTATTCCATTTTCCTACCCACTTCCTGCCAGTCCAAGGTGTACCGTGCCGAGGGACTCATGGCTAGGGGCATTTGCCTAGTCGCAAGCGGTGGCCCTGGGACCGGGCGAACCCAGAAATAGGCTAGCCTTATTCTGGCATGCGGGGCTCTGCCAGAATGGACCTATGTTCCCTTGCTACTCGTGGGAACGCAATGGTGATATTATTACATTCCAAAAATGGCGGCGATGAGATTCGCAATCCATCACGTCACGTTCCTAATGGGGGCGAAAAGCGGGCTACCGAGAGCCGCTTTGCTACTTTGAATGTAAGAGGAGGAATGAATGAAAAGATTGATGAAGTATGCCAGATGATGCATGATAGGTGCATAGATGTACTCTGCGTGAATGAGACAAAGAGGAAAGGATGTGATACCACGAAACATAGCCCTTACACAGCTTACTGGTCTGGTGTAAGCAGTGATAAGAGAGGCTGTCAGGGAGTTGGTATCATACTTTCCGAAAGAATGGATGATTGTGTGAAAGAAGTGAAATACGTGAGTCCTAGACTCATCTGGATCAGGCTAAAAGTTGGACTTACTCGGATCTTTGTCTTGGGTGCTTATGCTCCGACGGATCTGGGCACCAGAAAGTCCAATAAAGCCCAAAAAGAAATAGATGAGTATTGGGAAAGTGTGAGTGATACGTTGAATGAATGTGAACCGAATGAGCGAATAATTATGTTAGGAGATTTTAATGGATGGGTAGGTGTGAAACGTGATGGATATGAAAGGACTCTTGGTATGTTTGGTGACAAACGGGTGAATGAAAATGGACGAAGTTTGCTTGGAATATGTGTGGAACATAGTCTTTTTGTGGCAAACACTATGTTTGAGCACAAGGGGATTCATGTGTATACAAGGGAAGAAGGGAATGCTAGAAGTATGATTGATTTTGTAATTGTGGACGAAAAACTGAAGAAGAAAGTTCTAGATGCTCGAGTATACCGCGGGGTCGACATCGATACTGACCACTACCTGGTCGTTGCCCGAATCGGTGGTCTTTTTAATCGGTGGCGCCATAGAAAGAAGGAAACCTCGAGCATTCTTGAACGAATAAAAGTGGAGAGATTGCAAGAAGAGGATGTTAGAGAAGAATATCTGAAAAATTTGAGTGGGCGATTCAAGAGTGAAGACGAAGGAAATGAGATTGAAAGTTTATGGAATAAATTTAAAGATGGAGTGGTTGGTGCTGCTATTGATGTATGTGGCGTGTCTAAAAGGAGGAAAGGTAAGAAAGAGAAGAATTTGTGGATGGACAAAAATGTTCAAGCAGCTGTGTGTGAAAAGAAGAAAGCTTGGTCCGATTGGTTGGCTACAAAAGCGAACCAACGAATGCAAAAGGCAACGAATGATGACGTAAAAAAGGCAAGAATGGAATACAAAAGGGTGAAAGTAATCGTGAAAGAAGCTGTAAGAAAGAAAAAAGAAGAATACAGTGATATGTATGATAGGAGACTTTCTGATGATTTTCAGTCAAACAAAAAGTTTTTCTGGAAATCAATACAATTTGCCCGAGGGAGATCTACTTCCTCGGAGCTTTGTAAAATCAGAAGTTTAGATGGAAGTTTAATAAAAGGAGAAGAATGGATATTGAAGAGATGGAAGGATCATTTTGAAAGTTTGTTTGAAAGAAATGAAGCAGAGGTAAATATGGCCTCTGCGGATAGCAATGAATGTAAGACAAGTGATAGCGAGATTAGTATGGATGACATCATGAAAGCGATAAAAGGTATGAAATCAGGTAAGGCTGCTGGGTATGACAGAGTGTCAGTCGAGATGCTGAAGGCTGGCCGCGGGATTGTGGTAGCTCAGCTGTACTGCCTTTTCAATATATGCTGGGAGAAAGGTCAAGTCCCAAGAGATTGGAGCAAGGCCGTAATTGTCCCTCTATATAAAGGAAAAGGGTCACAGCAGGAGTGCAAAAATTACCGCGGTATCAGCCTTCTTAGTGTCGTCGGCAAATTGTATGCAAAGATATTAATTGAAAGGGTGATTAATGAAACTGATGGGAAAATATGGGACGTGCAAGCGGGATTTAGAAGAGGAATGGGATGTACGGATCAGGTCTTTTCTTTACGGTGCATAACTGAAAAATGTTTGGCTAAACACCAAAAAGTTTATTGCGCGTTCGTAGATTTAGAAAAGGCCTATGATCGAGTGGTGAGGAATGAGCTGTGGTCAACGTTATCTACGTATGGGGTGAGCGGTTGTCTGATCCAAGCATTGAAGTCTCTCTATGAGGGTTCTAGTGCCTGTGTCAGAATAAACGGAGCGTACACGGAGTGGTTTCCTGTCGAAAGAGGTGTTCGACAGGGATGTGTTGCGTCACCATGGCTGTTCAACCTTTTCATGGATAAATGTTTGACAGATTTAAAAGAAAGTATGTATGGGTTAAGAATGAATGAATTACTCATCAAATGTTTACTCTACGCTGATGATCAAGTAATACTTGCGTCATCCGCTAACGAGCTACAGGAGATGCTAAATATTATGAATGAAGCTTTGAAAGGGAAAGGAATGAAAGTGAATGTAAACAAAACGAAAGTTATGCTTTTTGAACGAGATGAATCTATGATGAATGGCAATATTTTGATAGATGGGGAACAAGTGGAAGAGGTGAAAGAATTTGTATACTTGGGATCTAAATTTACAAAAGATGGAACATGTGAAAGTGATATCGAAAGGAGAGTGAATGCAGGGAATATGGTAAATGGTGCTCTGCATGCTTTTATGAATAGCCAGATGGTGTCTCAAAGGGCTAGACTGGCAGTGCATGCTGGAGTGTTGGTGCCAACACTTATGTATGGTAGTGAAAGTTGGGTATGGCAGAAGAATCACAAAAGTAAAATAAATGCGGTAGAGATGAGAGCGTTGAGAAGCATGAGTGGATTAAAACTGAGTGACAGAGTAAGAAATAGTGTGATAAGAGAACGTTGTGGTATAAAAGAAGACGTAGTGACTAAAATTGAGAAAGGTATGCTTAGATGGTTTGGGCATGTAGAGAGAATGAATGAAAGGAGACTGACAAAAAGGATTTATGAGTCAAGAGTGAATGCGAAAGTTGGAAGGGGAAGACCGAGGCGAACGTTCCTGGACCAAATCCAGGACATTTTAAATAACGGCCAGGTCAAGAGTACTCTAAACCGACGAACTTGTATGAAAGATTTAATGAGATTGAAAGAAGCGAAGGAGATATGCAAGGATCGTGGCAAGTGGAAGGATGTTGTCTCTGCCTACCCCTATGGGAATGAGGCGTGATGCTATGTATGTATGTATGTTTATTTGATATTTTATGAAAAATACTATATTAAATTATTAAATGACGAGTGGGTAATAAAAATGTCACATATTATTTGTAAATATTAAAACTATCTGACCTTCAAACGAATTAGCATAAAGACGTTGCACATCTTCGTGACGCTAATATATAATTTTACCCTCATGCGCCTAAGACGTCTCACTTCAAAGAGGCATCCTGAATTACATGTCAAAAAGATAGTCTTGATATACATTTGACATGATTTTCAAAACACAAGTACTCTGTGGGAAAAAGAAAAGTAGACTACTCTGTCGTCGGGGATATTGTCAGGTAGTGATGATAAAAAAACTGTTGTCATTTAAATTTATATTTTATAGACGGTTTCTGTATTAATTCGAGGAGACATATATATTATTGTTGTGAAAGATAAATATATAGCAGTTATGATTGACAATACACAATAGTTGTTTTTCTCATTACGTTTATATGTATAATAAACTCTCAGAATATATTTTCTAGGTGTATGTCAATATAATATCATTTGTAATACTTATGCCCTTTGAATTATTTTATTTAAAATGTATATGAAATATTTAGGCTGTTATAATGTCTCTACTGAGGATAATGTTTAATATAGTAACGTGCTAACCTGTTAAGAAATATATAAGTATTTATTCATATATATTTATTGATAGATATGAAGATATTTTCACTATCTGGAATTTAACTCGGTCCTTTATTACATACAAATGTTCATAAGCGCCAGTAATCAATTCCTTATGTTGTGTACATAGATACTAGGAGCATTGCCCTGTACTCATTGCAATTTTAAAAATATAAAGAAAAAAATATCTTAGGTACTAGGTAGGTATATAATTCTTAACCAATTTATATGTAACCTTTTTCTTATAATAAATCAGTGAAAATGGTAAACGAATTGTATAAATACGCTATGTTAACTAATGAATGTCTTATTAGAGAGTAAGCTATTTTTTCCGCGTTAGATAATATTTTTATCTTATATTTTGTTATCTAGAACGTTGTACACGTGAGCAATTCGATGTTTAAATCGTGACCCATATCCCGTTTTATATCTCACGTGATTTCTTTTGAACCTCAACCTAATAATTTTATGTTAGTTAGATAAAATATTTTTTTATATTTTGTATTAAAAAAAAACAAACTTTCGTAAAACAAAAACATAAAATTTTAAATGAAACGACAGTAACTGCATCGTTAGTTGCATTCTAGAACGTTATATACCTAGGTAATACTTATGTATGTATCTATTACTAGTGGGTGATAAAATAATTTCCAATCAAGTGTGTTTACATCATAAACTGATGATAATAACTATATATGATAAAAATATAAAAACTAGAAGCACATAGAATTTTCTAGATTTTTTTTAAAAATAAATACTTTCTTCACATATTAGTAGTTATAGCTTTTCGATTATTATTTACCACGTTGAAATTTTATAATAAAATCTCTCCTTTTATTTATTTATATTTACTTACATTCGATTTTATAACTTATGACAATAGAATATGTATAAAATTTCAAACAGCATTTAGTATGATATAACCGTTCATTACTACGACCCTGTTCCTTTCTTTCCTAAAAAAAATACGACGTCGATAGGAAACAAGCTAGTTTCCATTGCTGATGTTTTTTACTTTTGATATAAATCCTCTATTATGATTGGTACGTATTTTTAAACTGCCTTGACATTCGTTAAATTCGAATTAAAGCGAATCACGATTATAGAACTGAAATAGAAAACATACTGTTAATTTGTGCGACGTCAAGTCTACGTTCAATGCTCAGCTGCAGATGAACAACTAGAATTATATACATCTCTTTCTACCGCAACTAAGAATATGACATTATTTGTGTTTTATCTCTTTCCCGCATCGAGTGAAGGCCCTAGAATGTTCTAGACGTTTTAATGTATATATTTTGCCGCGACAGCAGCGCTGCGTTTCATTCATTTCTAGAGTTTATAGTGTGAACTTGTGAGTTGTGTTGTGAGTGGATCAAATTGAACTTTTCATCTAGTTTTAGTGGATTTCATAAAGGATTATACGTGTAAGTATTAAAAGAGTGACTGTTTTATGTATGTAAATATTTTTATTTTCGTGTAATATTAAAAAAAAATTAAGCGAATATTGTTGGATAGCAGAATTCTACGATTCCTAAAAAGGTGTCGACGAAGACTTATAAGAACTCTTTGTTTCAGGTAAAATGGGGAAAGATTACTACAAAATATTAGGATTGTCGAAAGGCGCGACAGATGACGAAATCAAGAAGGCCTACAGAAAATTGGCGCTGAAATACCATCCGGATAAGAATAAAGCTCCTGGCGCCGAAGAGAGATTCAAAGAAGTGGCAGAAGCCTACGAAGTACTGTCAGATAAAAAGAAGCGGGAAATTTACGACACTCATGGCGAAGAAGGGCTGAAAGGAGGAATGGGAGGACAGAATGGTCCGGGAGGCGGCCAGTCCTTCTCGTACACGTTCCATGGCGACCCACGAGCCACGTTCGCACAATTCTTCGGTTCAGCCAGCCCATTCCAAGCTTTCTTCGATCTCAATGGAGGCCCCGGAGGCACCACGATGTTCTTCGACAGAGATATGGACGTGGACATGGATCCTTTCGCTAACATGGGTATGGGAACCGCTAGACCCGGCGGGCCAGGAGGAGCTTTCAGGAGTCACAGCTTCAACTTCCACGGCTCACCAAATAGGAAGGAGAAGACTCAAGATCCACCTATTGAGCACGACTTGTACGTCTCTATAGAAGACATCGCCCGTGGTTGTGTTAAAAAAATGAAGATTTCCCGCCGCGTCATTCAACCAGATGGTACTTCGAAGAAGGAAGATAAAGTTTTAACTATCCATGTGAAGCCAGGCTGGAAGGCGGGTACGAAGATCACTTTCCAGAAAGAAGGGGACCAAGGCAGGAATAAGATTCCCGCAGACATTGTATTCATCATCAGGGACAAGCCTAACCCTTTGTTCAAGAGGGAGGGCAGTGACATCAGATACACTGCAAAGATTTCACTTAAACAGGTATGCGCTTTTTATTCATAATAATTTTAAGTTACATACAAATTACATATTCAAATAATATTTGAAAAAACAATCTACGCCATAAGTTTTGTAGTCAAATTATTATTTTTTTTTATCATCAAACATACTTTCTTTTATATGTATAATTGCATTAATACAAAGTTTTGAATATCTGAGATTCTTCTGTGTCTTGCTTAATGAAGAAACCACAAAAAATTCATTTAGGTAAAATGTGCATTACCATGAAGTTCAGGGGAGTTTATCCATATTTCATGGAGGCACTTGAATTGACTATTTCATGGAGGCACTTGAATTGACTGACTCACTGTTTTGAAGAGTTCATTTGAATAACAGTTAACTAAGTGTTGTCTATACAGTGTTCTAGATTGATCTATGTTACTTATGCATATTCATAATGTTGAAGCTGCTGATTAAACAAAAATATAATAGTGTCCTTACATTATTTTGTTAGGAAAAACTATAAATAATTAGATAAAGTTTAAATCTATCAATCTATTAAGACAGTTGTAAATTGTTTTATTGCTAATTAATATTCGAATATTTCTTATTCAAGTACTCTTTTATGGCACATATATGATTTTTACTACATAATATTTCTAATGTACAAGTGATGTTAGTTAACAACGTGTCATTTAAAGTATCTACGGTTCCTTCAAATTATAATATGACTATTAGCAGTTCCCTGCATAGTTCTTGATTCTGTTCTTAGTGCAAGTTTATATTGCGAAAGGACTCCATGACATATGTCAAATCAAACGGTGAATGTTAAAGGAAATCTCAATAAATTTTGATTAAATGAATCTAATCCTGTGGTATTATACAGGAACATTCTCTGCAACAGTCTTATGTTGTGAGGATAATAAATGCTGAATTTCAAGTCAATCTGGTGAACAGGGAGATCCTGCAGTCAGTCTTGTGGGAATATTAGGAAAGTCATTCTTACTGAACTTTTGTCTATGTAATAAAGTTGCCAATGTCCTTTCTCTAGACTTATCTATTCACCAAATTTTATAATTCTTTGTTATTATTAGTAATATTTCATTTATTTGTTAAGGGATATTTCTAGAATTATGTTATATATTGTTATAGTATAGTATTATGAAGCCTAACTTTCATTTCTTCTTGTTTTAGGCACTCTGTGGTACAATTATTGAAGTTCCAACGATGTCTGGTGAGAAACTTACAGTCAACCTCCAAGGGGAAGTCGTTAAACCGTACACAGTGAAGAGATTCCCAGGTTATGGACTTCCTTTCCCTAAGGAGCCAACCCGGAAAGGTGACCTCCTCGTTGCGTTTGACATTAAATTCCCTGACCGACTCACTACAGCTGTTAAAGAAATACTTATGGACACTTTACCAAACTAGACTATTGGATACTGTTAGGTAACTCATTAGCAACTGCCGAGTATAGTGGAATGGCTCCCAGTGGTATGGGACGTCCGGATGTACAAATGCTCAATTGTTATTGATGGGACATTCCTATAGGTTTTCAGTTTTAATAACTCACTTGTATGTAGCGAGTTGATAAGTTTCACAAGTCAGTTCTGTTATCACTAACCGCTTGGTGTGTCAGTTGATTTGTAATGTGCACCACAGTAAAGGTAGTTGACAATATCAATACTTCAAATAGCCTCGACAAGCTCTTGTTGATTAGTCTTTTAGGAGTGCTGATTTTACTGAGAAGAAACCGTCAAGAAATTACTAATTTATTATCAATATTCTATCCAAACATGGTATTTAGAAAATCCTTACAATTTGAATTACTTCAATAAATCTAGAAAATTATAATGTCGTAAATAAATCTAGGCAAATTGAATTTTTGGAATAAATCTAAACAAATTGAATTTCTTTAAAAAATCCAATTTGATTACTTGAATAAATCCAGACAAATTGAATTTCATCAATAAATTTAGACAAATTGGAATTTCTTGGATAAATATAGACAATTTGATTTTCTTAAAATGTAGATAATTAGAAATTTTTGAAAAAATCTTATTTCATCAGAACATGTTAAGAAATATTATGATATTTTTATATAAAATTATTAGTTGGTTTAAAATCTCAGGCATATATTAAAATTTGTGACATAGTAAAATTTATTTATTTATTCAAGATATATTTGAACTAGTCTCACTTGGATCATTTCTTTCAAAGTCCCATTGTGTAGGCAATATATTAATGATAAATCTCACAAATTCTAGAAACTTTATAATTCTCTTACTTAGCGAATATGAAAAAGGACAGACATTTAAGTTAGTCAGTGTGTGTGAGTGTTTTCTATCCGTTTTAGTATAGGAAGCAGTGAGGTTGTGACATGAATCTTATTTAATTTTATAAGTTGTAAATATTCTGTAACTGTAAATATTTAATTGACGCAGTGATTGTGAGTAATAAGTTCAGATAGTAAATTATTATAGAAAATTGCTAAAATAGAAGTTTCACATTTGTTCCATGAGATGTGATTTCATTTTTTTAATGTTACAAAGCTATTTATGGGGAGACTTTTTTTTTATTAATTCCTTTAATGGCTAAGGCAAATGATATAGACCAATAAGCCTTCAATTTGATTAGATAAGTCATTTTAATATTGCAATATTTTGTTTTTAAATGAAATCATGTTCCATAGAAGACTGAAGCTAAATTGATTAAAAAAACTTAATATTTATAGTCACTGTGTAAAAGTTGAAATTAAAAGATTTGACGCTATGATGTTTTTTATTTCTTTTCCGTGTTTTTAATGGTTGCAACACCAAATCGTTCTTGCATGTCTTAATTATTGAATTGTTAACGTAATTTTAGTGATATTTTTACCTGAATTCGAGAATGGGGGAGGGGTTGTTGAATATTAGACTCGTTACTAATAGTAATTAGTCTTGTTTACTACTCAAGTACTATATTATGTACCGATAGAGAAGAATCTAGACCATACGTGAAGGCAAATAGAAAGAAGAGGGGGGAGAACTGGTTTTGCCACTAATTGGGTTTATTAACGGGATCCTTGCCCGTTTATCGTTCGCTATTTATTAACGCACATGACGATCGCCATAATTTTTGGACGTCACGATACAAAAATAGTAATGACGTTTCGAGCATTTTTTACAGCGTGCGATGCATCATAAAGAATAAGATTCCAGGGCTAAAAAGAATGATATCTTATTGACTTGTAGTTTTTCATATTTACATTCATCATTAGAGGAATTATCCTAATTCTATAGTTTATCCTATCTACAGTATACGTGGTTAAAAACACGAGACTATAAATAAGCTAAATTAGGAATAGGCGATGTCATCACTGTTCAATGAAGCAGACTTTAAAAAAAGGAAACTGCCTCGTAAACACGAGTAATGTGTATTTAAAAAAAATTACGTGTTATGAAACCATGGTGTAATAAATAGCTGATGCGTACCATGGGCATCGGCATGTTATCCTTGGCTGCTCAGGCGAGGGTAAACTACCACTTCAAAGCCTACTGTAAAGTGTAATGGGGCATGGGACACATGGAGGGCAAAATAATGATTATAAAATAAACTTGATTTAAAAAAGTGTATACAATGCGAGTAATTATAACACAAGTTTACAAGTGCAAATGCAAAATAATCTAATATATTAAAACTGTTTTGTTCAGCCATGGCTGAATGTTTCGAGCCTGAGTACAAATCATATGCTAAAAAAGTTTATTATATAGGAAGCCGTATGGTCTAAGACCATTGTCTTTCCCATGAAAACGATACAATAAAGAAAAAACACGTAATTATATAAATAGTCTATTCAATGTGAATAATTATAATTTTGTTTACAAGTGTAAGTGCAAAATATTTTATACTAGAATAACTATCGGGACACAATATAATGGGTGTTTAGTGTATAAACAGCTGTGGAGGAATGGCGGTGGCGTCATCGGCGCTGGCACGGGGAGCGGACCTTGGCGCGAGCTGGAACAGTGAGGCCACTCAACACTGATTGCTAGACAAAGCTCTTTATTAATTGAATATAAAACTTTTTTATTGCTGACAGGTTAACGCGTAACTGTAATCTCATCCGGAGGTGAAATAATGATACAGTTTGTAATGGAAGCGAGTTTACCTGTTAAGAACATTAACATTAACACGAAATATGGATTCTTTTAATGGGAAAAGCAAAACTTTGAGGCTATTCTATTTTTTCTTCATAGTCATAACTTTATAAATATCAGTTATTGAGCCTGTAATAACGACGGAGTTACAAATGAAAAAAAAATAACTCCCACGCTTTACCTAGTATGGCATTGCCTAGATGGCCTTGATGGCACGTTTTTGCTAGTAGAGTGATAATAAACCGCGCCCGAAGCCACCCAACAGTCGAACAGACTGCCGGGAATAGAATCCAGGACTATACTGTAAACATACTGGGACAGATTACTTCGAGCAATATGGGTTTTTTGGCACGAGGTCATAAACAACAAATATTGTATATTGAGAAGTGCACAATTATGCTATTATACTGCCATATACGTGTAATGGAAACACTACATTTATACACTTTCTTATTGTAAAATAATTTTATACCTTGTTTTTACTGAGAAATATTGTATTATATAAATAGAATGGGATATACATTATGACATACATATATCATAAAAATTGTAAAATTAATTATCAACGACCGGACAGATCCGTACATCTCATTGTTATATATGTAGGCGTAGTTACCCTGTCAAGTACCTCGCGCGACCGAAGGGACAATATTCCAAAAAACAAACCTCGTCCCAGGTAGTTAAAGCAACCACGTCTCGAAATCACGCTCTAGTTATATTTGTTGTCTCGGTAAATACGCGTTGCTACTTATATATTGATAAACGTAAGATTTATAATAGTGTCTCCTCTATCCTTACAACCAGCATACCGTAACCATCATCCAATCCCTTTCAGTACAATCCTTCTGACTCAAAAATAAAAGTGAAAGTGCTTTATTGGTGTAGTCTTATTCACAATACTGGTGATCCTACATCCTCACCAGCGACCACCACGTCGCTTCACTAGTGACCTACATCGCTTTATACGTATATTCTGTATATATACGTATTTGGCAACCGCTGTCAAATAAGTTAAACAGATTATAATAAAAAAGTTTATATTGTCAAAAGCACTAAGGAGGTTACATTAGAAATGTTGCTATGGTGTTTAATTTTTCGGCGTGCGGCGATGACATAGGGAATCATTTTCATGTAAATAGATTAAAGCAACAACTTTTTTTATTATTGTGTTTGATAATAGAACCTTAATAATGTTGAAAATTTAAGTCATAGTGGTAATTTCGTCACTTTATTTATTACATACATACATACATAGCATCACGCCTCATTCCCTTCGGGATAGGCAGAGACAACATCCTTCCAGTTGCCACGATCCTTGCACATCTCCTTCGCTTCTTTCATTCTCATTAAACCTTTCATACAAGTTCGTCGGTTTAGAGTACTCTTGACCCGGCCGTTATTTAAAATGTCCTGGATTTGGTCCAGGGACGTTCGCCTTGGTCTTCCCTTTCCAACCTTCGCATTCACTCTTGACTCATAAATCCTTTTTGTCAGTCTCCTTTCATTCATTCTCTCTACATGCCCAAACCATCTAAGCATACCTTTCTCAATTTTAGTCACTACGTCTTCTTTTATACCACAACGTTCTCTTATCACACTATTTCTCACTCTGTCACTCAGTTTTAATCCACTCATGCTTCTCAACGCTCTCATCTCTACCGCATTTATTTTACTTTTGTGATTCTTCTGCCATACCCAACTTTCACTACCATACATAAGTGTTGGCACCAACACTCCAGCATGCACTGCCAGTCTAGCCCTTTGAGACACCATCTGGCTATTCATAAAGGCGTGCAGAGCACCATTTACCATATTCCCTGCATTCACTCTCCTTTCAATATCACTTTCACATGTTCCATCTTTTGTAAATTTAGATCCCAAGTATACAAATTCTTTCACCTCTTCCACTTGTTCCCCATCTATCAAAATATTGCCATTCATCATAGATTCATCTCGTTCAAAAAGCATAACTTTCGTTTTGTTTACATTCACTTTCATTCCTTTCCCTTTCAAAGCTTCATTCATAATATTTAGCATCTCCTGTAGCTCGTTAGCGGATGACGCAAGTATTACTTGATCATCAGCGTAGAGTAAATATTTGATGAGTAATTCATTCATTCTTAACCCATACATACTTTCTTTTAAATCTGTCAAACATTTATCCATGAAAAGGTTGAACAGCCATGGTGTCACAACGCATCCCTGTCGAACACCTCTTATTTATAACGTTGTCAATTTCTCAACGAAATAAATTCGGATAATTGATGAACAATGACACGATACAAAAAAAGCCAATTTTCTAGCACAGCCATTCGGAAATTAAACAGAAAGGTTAAATCAATCACTGACATACTTGTTAAGTAGCTTATGTATTCCTTATAACATTAGCTATCGATCAGTCAAAGACCTATAAAAACCGATCCAGTCGTTTCAGAGAAACAGAAAAATTATAAATACCGTTTACACTATCATATGCATTTAGTGAAAAGCTGTTAATTTGAAAATACAAGCATATAATACTATTTCATTTACTTATATAGATGTAAACGTAAATGGTACTCTGTTTTCGTGGCCACGCTCTCCTCAGACTACGGACATTGAAGCGCATATGTTCGTCATCAGTAAAAATATCTGCGGCGCCGCCTCCACTCCTCATTACTTGGTGAAAACCGACTATTCCACACGGCGAATCTCACACAGAGATTAGCCATATCCCATAAAAATATTATTGCGTAGAAATTGTTAGACATAATGGTTTAAAAGCTACAAACATTGTCTAAAAGCCTTTAATAAAAACGAACATATTTCTTGAATGCTTTGGCTTTCGCGGTAAATCTCAAATGGAGATTAGTCATCAATATGTGCTTATAGAGCAACGCTCACTCTGATAACATCTCATATTTTTTAATAGGATTTTTTTACACCATAAGAAGTTTCAAAAATTATACGAGTAACACCGAAGGGAACTGATAGTGTAATAAAATAATACATACATACACATATAATAAATATAAATATATATACATTTTGGGGAGTCGTCTTTGCATTAGCAGCCTCAATTGTCAGTAATTTATTCATTTAATTACGCATGTCATTCGTCCTACAATAAAATCTAGATCGATGCAATGACCCCAGTATTAGTCAGAGTTTTAACCGCGTTTTAATTCCAGAAATTTCCCATTGTTTGCTGTTTTTGGCAGACAGAAGGTGGAGATACCTTTATATGTTGATTAGATGTTTATTAGACTAAGACTGTATCAACACTCATTATGGTAAGTAGAGTTACAGTCACGTTTAGCATGTCAGGTTTCTGCATCGTATCGTAACTTTATTTCGTGGTACCACCGAGTTAGACTTGAAAAATTAGATAAATTTGTACACAGTTAGATACATATGTAAATAAAATTTGCTTTAACTGATATAGAATATGCTCATCGCGGTGTCAATGAGCCCTTTTAACATAAAAAAATATTTGAATTTTTTGTGCAAGTCTAGAGAGGTTTAAAAGGTAAACAAATATAAAAAAGATCCTAGCAATATACATACGCCCCATTCCAATAGTAGTAGGCAGAGACTACGACCTTCCACTTGCCACGATCCTTGCATATCTCCTTCGCTTCTTTCATTCTCATTAAACCTTTCATACAAGTTCGTCGGTTTAGAGTACTCTTGACCTAGCCCTTATTTAAAATGTCCTGGATTTGATCCAGGAACGTTCGCCTTGGTCTTCCTCTTCCAACTTTCACGTTCACTCTTAACTCATAAATGCTTTTAGTCAATCTCCTTTCATTCAGTCTCTCTATGTATCCAAAATATCTAATAATAATAATAATAATAATCATTTATTTTCAGAAAACTTAAAAACGTTCCATTTTTTGTTAGCTACATTTGAAATAAAATAAGACTATGTTAGTTAATTGTTAGTAGGTGACTCTTAAATCTATGTTAGTTAATATAATTAATGAATTTACAAACTAAGGCTGACTGCCAGTGTGCCTTAATGACACTATCTTGTCTGTCAGCCATTATCCTCAGAATGGTGTTAGGACTATTCTCCACTCTGTATTTGATTGAGGCAATCCTTTTCCTCAAGAGTGCGTAGAAATCGTCGACTCGATTTCCCGCAAACATGCCCGACGCGCTACAGTGCCGAGGCAGTCCCAACACCATTCTAAAGATGTTGTTATATTGGACTCGGAGCGCATTAAGTGATCTTTGGGTATAGTTGACCCATAAGCTGCACGTATAAAATGTTTGGCAAAATGCTCTGAAAAGTGTAATTTTTACATCTTTTGTACAACGCGCAAACCTACGAGCCAACATATTCCCTCTGACCGCCAACGCCCTCCGTTCCCTATCTATGTCACAATTATCTTTTAAATCCGGCGTAACAACATGTCCCAAGTAAGTAAACCGATGAACCCTATCCATTTCGGAGCCGTACAATTTTAATGGCTGCACATAGCTTGGGGTAATATTACCTGCCGCGAAAACCATATATGTACTTTTCTTTACGTTGTACCTAAGACCGTGTATCTTTGCATAGGCTTCACATACTAGCAGCATATCTTTAAGGGCGCAGATCGAAGGACTCAGCAGCACCATGTCATCGGCGTAACTGATATTGTTTATAATTTTGTTATCTATAGAACAACCTGCATGCATGCTGCTGAGCTCCTCGATCAACTCGTTCACATACAGACAGAAAAGCTTTGGCGAACTGCGTCCACCCTGCCTAACGCCACTTTCCAATCTGTACGTGTCCGAGTAGGCTCCAGCCCATCTTACTTCATTCACCTGTTGTTCATACCAATGTCTAAATAAGTTCACCAGTTCCACGGGCATACCGGTACGTTTAAGTTTTTCCCAGAGTATCGGGTATAAAACCAGGTCAAAAGCTTTTGAGAGGTCCAGGAAGCATGCGTACACTGGTGTCTTTCTAGATGTATAGTACTTGACGGTTTCCTTTAAAGTCAGCACAGCAGTTTCCGTGGACAGACCGGTCCTAAAACCGAACTGCGCATCATGTAACTTAACGTAATGATCCAGCTGCTTGTCCAGAAGACCGTCGAGCACCTTGGCTGTTATAGTTGCCAGTGAAATCGGTCTATAGTTTTTGACGTCAGATAAATCTCCTGTTCTATCCTTTGGCACCGGTATTACCACATTTTTCATTAAGCCTTCAGGTAAATACGAATGTATTATAAATAAATTATACAACATGCATAACACTCTAGGTAAATGCAACCCCGCATGCTGGAGGTGCTCAATACTTAACCCATCATGTCCCGGCGACTTTCCTCGGGACATGTTTATAATAATTTGCCTAGTGTCACTGGTTTTAAAAAATATCAAAGGTGTACTACATTTCTCCTCTGTACCGATCACACGCTTACTAAGAGATTCATTTTGCACGTGCTGCGTGTCTACTTTGAAATTGCTCCGGAATAAGTTCGCAATATCTTTTGGGTCACTTATGCCATCGATACACACAGGAAGACTCGGCTTAGACGTTACGCTTTTAGTACTCTTCCAGAATTCTTTGAATTTTTTATGCTTATGATTATTTGCAATAATGTCCATTTTTATTTTCTCTTGGTGTTTAAGACACCATTTTAATCTAGATTTAAATATTTTTCGACTCTCTACCATTCGTGAATAATAATGACCAACTGCAGGTTTACCAAAATGGATCCAAAGCTCGAAGCACCGCCTCGCCTCCCTGTAAGCCTCGCTAACATGCTTATTCCACCCCATTACCTTCCTTCTCTTATTATATACCCAATTTTTCTCATAATAAGTAGCAATGGACGCTCTGGACAATATATCAATAGTTTTTTCGTACAATTTATCTATAATCACCCTATGTTCTACCGATTTACATGACTTATGCGCACAATGTATCATTTCTACAGGAAAATCAAAATTGCTGAACTCATAGTTGCAAATTTGTTCGTATTTTTCTAATTGATTTCTATCCCTATGCCCCCATACTAACTAAGCATACCATTCTCACCCTTAGCCACTACGTCTTCTTTTATACCATAATGTTCCCTTATCACACTATATGTTACTTTATCAATCAGTTTCAATCCACTCATACTTCTCAACGCTCACATCTCTACCGCATTTATTTTACTTTTGTGCTTCTTTTGCCATACCCAACTTTCATTACCATACATAAGTGTTGGCACCAACACTCTTCCATGCACAGCCAGTCTGTCCCTTTGAGACATCCTCTGATTATTCATGAAGGTTTGCGATCCTTTCAATATCACTATCATATGGTTCATCTTTTGTAAATTTAGATCCCAAGTATACAAATTCTTTCGCCTCTTCCACTTGTTCCCCATCTATCAAAATATTGCCATTCATCATAGATTCATCTCATTCAATAACTTTCGTTTTGTTTACATTCACTTTCATTCCTTTCCTTTTCAAAGCTTCATTCATAATGCTTACCATCTCCTGTAGCTCATTAACGGATGACGCAAGTATTACTTGCTCATCAGCGTAAAGTAAACATTTGATGAGTAATTCATTCATTCTTAACCCATACATACTTTCTTTTAAATCTATCAAACAGTTATCCATGAATAGGTTGAACAGCCATGGTGACGCAACACATCCCTGTCGAACACCTCTTTAAAAAACACAATTTCCTTAGAAACTAATCCTTAATGTCTAACGGTTGGATGTTCGTCCCGTCGTTCAGAAATCAAATTAGGTTTAAAATAACACTTTTTTTTATTTATTTTGTTATTTGACATTGACAACTAACAATTTCTGAACGCAACTATAATATTTGACTGAATTTGGCGAGAAGCTGAGCGAAAGGTCGCGTTTGTTCGATTGCTTTTTTTCGTTCCGGTTACGTTTTGACCACATTTGTTATTAAAGTTGAAACATTTAGCATTTTTATTTCTTGCTTCTGAGGTGGTACGGAGTTTGACGGGTCAGATAGTATGCTATAAATACTCTAAACAATGTGTAAACGAGAGCATAAGGCACAAGTGTTACATCGAATATTTGGATCATTCAAGATCATTTGCTATGTACACAATATCAGGGATTAGATGTTGATGATATCCGGAAGGTCGTCGGTGCTAGAGGCAAACAACCTCGGATTGGGTCATGAAGAAGTCATTAAACGTGACCTAAATCCAGCGGTAAACGTCTATCAGTTGAAAACCCGATGAAGGACATAGATATTTTGAGACGTTTGGTCGACTCTTGACGTAGTTATAATGACTTGCTTTTTGAAGTAATGGCTCGCTGGTGCGATGGTGCAAGACTTGCATCGCTTGAAGAGGTCCTAAGTTCAGTTTAATTTGATTCGATCTCTGTACGACTTTTAAATTTAATTGATTTCTAAAAGACGGAACTAACGGTGCTTGACAGGCAGGATTAGTTTTATTGCGAGCATTTTCTTCATATTTACTCACCTTTTAAACCTTTCCTGGACTTCTGCGAATAATTAAAGGCCAAATCAGTCCAGCCGCTGTCGAGTGTTAGCGAGACTAACGGACAGCAATTGATTTTATAAATATGGATATTTAGACCAAAATAAAACTTTTGAAAACCCTTTTTTGTGAATATTGCTGACGTTGTCATTAGAGCATTTGCTGCTACTAAAGGTATATAGGTTCCATTATCTACAGAGTAAATAGAATTAATGAATTCTAAAATGCCCTTACCGTTTTGCGAAGCTCTCAATAAGAATACATATTGCCAATTTTTGCAACATATTTTATGGATGCTTAGCTCCTATTTATCGTAACGTCTTTCTCGATTGCCAGGGTAGATTGCGTCTACCAATCCTCTGGTGCTCCACAAAAGGATGCGGAGGGTATCGCTAGGTTTTAGTGGGTATTCTGGTTTACCAGCGAGTCCCACATTCCCGATAAGATCTACTTCTGATCGGGGTTAATAAAGGCACTTCCCAGCGTAAAAAAAGCGTCTTTCTCGATTAATGGGTTCTTGAAAACTATAAGTTTTTTCAAATCAATCCAATACTTCCTGAGATAAGCGCGGTCAAACAAACTCTTCGCCTTTATAGGCCAACTGTTGGGCACAGACCTTCTCACTCGTATGAGAGTACACAAGTGTACTTTCTATTTCTTCACTCTAATAGTTTGAAAGATCAAGCGTAGACCCGACGGCTTAACGTGTTCTCCGAGGCAGGGGGGTGGACCGTACACCGCCAACTTCGCAACTCAATATCCATTATTGAACTGGTCCGACCCGGGACTCGAACCCAGGATGCCAACTCAATGTCTGTTGTTCAACACGCTAACCGCTAGACCAATGAGGCAATCACGAATCTTTATAGTATTGGCATGGAAAATAATTATGTCAGATGTTCTACAGATCAATATCCTTAACGTCGTCAAACGGTGTCAAAATAAAAAAAAATTGCGGTTTCTCAAACATAAAGACACGTCACGAGTTCGATCTCGGGTAGTACAAGTCAATTGACTCATGAAGGGGAATGACCCACAATGGAAACGTACGAAATATTGAATGATATTGCAAAAAAAAAGTGCGTGCGTACAATATACACACGTCAGAAGTGAAACTTCTTTGGCAAAAAAATTTTGTAGTCTTTTATATTCATACAAATGTAAAACTTTAGATTTCCGAAACATAGATGGGGGGGGGATGAGTTTAATTGTCAATAAAATATTAAATGCTCATCAGTGAGCAGGCTTGGAGAGCTGTTGCCTCCTTTTGCGACTGTCATCTGGCTTAAGGTGGCACGACAAAGGGAGAGGTTGAATGCCGCTGAGACACTCCGGCCCAGACGAATGGGAGTAGGAAACAGGAGGCGGAGGTTCATGCAACTCCTCCCCCTGTAGAATATCTGTGAGCCGAATACAACCGAGGGGTCAGAGAGGAATGCCTCAACGAGCCTCTGGCTCCCCACTCATGGTTGACGACGGTCCCGCTGGGTTTTAGTGGGTATTGCGAGTTCTTCCCCCTCGCGGAGTCCCACACTCCCGACCCCACACTCCCGACCCCACAGTAGGGTGCGTAAATGCATTTCCCAGCGTCAAAAAAAAATGATAAGTAAATAAAAATGCCACGTGCTTTTCGTATTTGTTTCTTAATACAAAATATTTTATATTATATTATTAAATGGCAAATTAAAATGCCACATGTTATTTGTGAATATTAAAACTACCTTCAAACGAATTAACAAGCGTTCCACGTCTTCGTGACGCTGATCGAGCGTTTCATTCGTCAAAATTTTACCCTAAAGAAGTTTCACTTCAATAAACAAATGAAATGCTGTATTATCACCTGTTTTCGTTATGAGAAAACAGGAACAGTGATATCACGAGCAATGGATGGTCATTCCCCTTCGGACATTTTCATAAAAGGTCAATGACCGCTCCCCGGAAGGTTAATTTTGGTTAAAATATCATTATTTTGTATTCTTGCCAGGTAATACAATTTGATTAGCTTATTGCGGAATAGATACAATGGCTTCGGATTTGAATCTTGATTTACTACAAGGTGGCGCAAAAATAACCTTCCGATGTTTTTTGGCTGAAATTTAAAAATAAATGAAATACTTATGGATTATTTGGTCTTGTAATTTGTTTTGTAGCTCTTTATTGATAAATCAAATTATATGCCATTGACAACAGAGAATACTTGGCCGTCCACGTCTGGGGACACTTCCGATATCCTAGACGGCTCATGTCACCGTTCAAATCTAAGTAGCTACCAAGACCTTGATTTCAGGTCTCATGCCTATATATGGGTTACGCGATAGAATAACGATAGCGCGGGTTAATATACGGGTGGCGCCATCTAGTACGTGATGCGGTGACTAGTTTAATCTGTTAAAACTGAAGGTCTACGGAGCCTACGTCCGCTCCAGACTGACGTATGCGGCTCCTGCCTGGTACTCTTTCTGCTCAGGGTACCAGAGGAGTAGGCTGCAGATCCAGCAGAACAAGTGCCTACGTATGATAGTAGGAGCTCCGAGGTACGTCAGAAATGACGTCATCCACCGTGACACCAGGACGCCCACCGTGGAGGTGTTCGTCCGAAACTTGGCGAGGAGTATGTTCCGCCACGCGGACAACTCCCCACACATACATCTCCATGGCATTGCCAGCCAGCACCCAAGAGCAGGAAACACTGGGCGTCCCCTGCCTCGTGAGCTTCTGCTGTCACCGCCTCCTGATGTAGGCGATGATGACGGCGAAGACGACGCAATATCAGTGGCAATACCCGGACTTGACCTGGATGGACCCGCTAGCGTAGCCAGCGGGAACCAGCCCGTATGAATGCGGGCAAAACAAAATAGCAGGCATCAAATTGATGTCTGAGGAAGATGCCCGGGCAAGGAGGCACTGCCTTGAGGCCCGCAGCCCTCAACTAAATTTGAGAAGAACCCAGGAGATTACAGTCTTTTAATTTTTTTACACCAAGTCGAGAATATGATGTCATGTAAATGGCCGCCGCCACAGTTGATTGTCGTTTGAGCCCTTTTTATGGCATTTTCCATCATTTTGGCCAAAACTTCCGGCGATAGGTCCTCACATTCTTGACGGATTTTGTCTTTGAGAGCTGCAAGAGTCTGAGGCTTGTTGACCCGCGACTTCAAAAAGCCCCACAAAAAGAAGTCAAATCTGGCGATATAATTTCTAACTATTGCCGATATAGAATAGAATAGAATAATAATTTATTTGCCAAAAGACGTGTTTGAAAATACATGCTGGTACAAAATGTTGAAAGTACAAATGTTCAGCCAATGATTGGCATGCAAATATGTTATATAAAAGTCAAGACACATCAAACAAAATATTATTAAATTTACATATATTAGAAGTCAGATTAGTCAAAATATTCAATAATAACACAGAAGAAAAAATGACATTCAAAATTAAAAGGAAGACAAAGAAGAATTATAATAGATATTCGTCCACGTCGTAGAATTTTTTCATCTAGCTTTTGAAAATTTGCTGGTAATTTATCAAATAATTTCACCGCCATGAAGTATGCCTTCTTTTTAACGGACTTCAAAATAAATAGAAATTTTAACAAAAAAAGAAGCGCCACCAAAACAATCTTACAAATACATTACTATGCTCTAAAAAGTAACAAATAATTGCGTATTCTTTTATAGTGTTCTTTGTATTGTTACACTATAAAAGTGTTGAACACTATAAAAGAATACGCAATTATTTCTTACTTTTTAGAGCATATTAATGTATTTGTAAGTTTGTTTCGAAGGCGGTTATTTTTTTGTTAAAATTTTTATTTATTGTAGGTACTCTGACATGTTTTGTTTATCATTGGGAAAACTTATTGTGCCTGTGTTATTACCGTCATTTTCTCAAAATATTTAGGATTCTTTTTTACAAAAACACAGGCATATTTGATGTACATGCGGTAGTGGTAATATACATAATCTTTTAAAAAGAGGCTTACAACTTTCTAAAGACCATATATTTTCCCTTTTAGACATTTTTATAAAAGGTCAATGACCGTTGAGAACTCAGCACTCGAGGTTGTAGATGAGTAAATCCAATTAGGTAGGTCCAACTTCGAAAAAGAGATCAATCGGAATCCATCTCGGATGGCCAGCCTCCGAAAAACTACGGGACATCTTTTCATCCATAATTCCTCAGTGCCTGAAAACTGAGGTCGTCGAACAGTGCTGTTTGCCAGCGATTACATATGGTTCCGAGACATGGCTGCTGACTATGGGGCTTGTAAGAAGACTCAGAGTCACTCAGCGGGCAATGGAGAGGGCTATGCTCGGGGTTTCCCTACGTGATCAAATCAGAAATGAGGAGATCCGTAGGAGAACTAAAGTCACCGACGTAGCCTACCGAATTGCAAAGTTGAAGTGGCAATGGGCAGGGCACATAGTTCGCGGAACCGATGGACGTTGGGGCCGAAGGTGCTAGACCTAGGCCTCGCACCGGAAAACGCAGCGTCGGCAGACCCCCCACCAGGTGGACCGATGATATCAGGCGGGTCGCTGGCAGCCGCTGGATACAAGCGGCGCAAGATCGGGCCCATTGGAACTCATTAAGAGAGACCGTTGAGACGACCACGACGACCGGAGCGGTTTGTATATATTTAGTGTTGTTCATATTTGGTTACAAATCAGCTTTTAAGGCCCTGGGTTCGAGTCCTTATTTAGTAGGTATTTTACCTATTTCACTTAATAACCGAAAATATATGTGACATTAAGAAAAGTAATTGTAATTATATTTTATTTTTTAAGTCGTTTATACAATACTCAGTTGTATTTATTTGTCGGTAATCCAACAAATAAAAATTGAAGTAACAGAGTAGATATTATTGTAAGAATTTAGAAACAATGAAAAGAAAAAACTGAGATATTTGCTACGTATTTATGAGGTGTTAGTGAGTGTTCCGTAGGTGTGAGTATGTATGAATGAGTGTATTTGTTGGTGAAATAGTCATGTAAAAAGAATTAGTGTCTGTTTTATTTAAAAAAGCGTATGTGATTTTCAATATGAAGCTTTTTTTATGTATTAAATTCACATTGCCAAATGTAAAGCAAGTAAAAACCATTGTTAAACTTAATAATGAGGAACTTTTTAGGCCATTACATTAGATAGTAAACTATAGTGGGGGTTCATATAAGAGGTCTATCGAACAGGCTCAGCTCTGCGGATTAAGCGGTTCAAAACGGCTTACAGACGTTGAAACTGCCAGGCTGGTCTATTTCAGTTATTTTCACAGCATTATGTCATATGGCATTTTACTTTGGGGTAATGCTGCTGATATAGATGCAATATTTGTGCTGCAGAAAAGGGCTGTTCGTGCGATCTACAATATGGGTCCAAGAGAGTCGCTAAGACACAAATTCAGAGCAGTAAAAATAATGACAGTCCACGGCGTATATATATTAGAATACTTGTTGTACGTCCATAAAAATATTGACTAATATTGAAAAATAAAAATAAAATTGCTGTGAATTCTAGTAGGCATAAAATTGACAAGTCATTCAAGGGTAACTGTATACGTTTCTATAATAAACTCCCACAAGACGTTTTAGAGACGTCGATTACTAAAATTTAAATCTTTTATTAAAAAAAAAACTAATTGAGAAATCATTCTATAATTTGAAAGAATACTTGGAAGACTGAAGAGCGTGGGAGTGAATTAATTGCTCTATATGTATATAGATATAGAATAAATTTAAAATATATGTTGTAATGATGATGACAAAAAAAAACGTTCTTCCAGACTGAGTTTGTTGTGGGCTCTTCTCAGATCAGGGCGCGAAGGAACCCTCGTAGCTTTAGATTGTAAGTCGTTCTTTAATGTTATCATCAGTCATTCATTTGAATAATATATATGTCGGAGGGCAGATGTCTGTGGAACGCTGGCACCATCTATCGGCGTGGACAGAGTCAGTGGCAGTCCGGCGGGAGACACTCTGCAGTTGTCGAGTAGTGCTCGACCGGAGTCGTCTACTGTTGGAGCTGTCGCGTTCCTAGCTATTAGTGTTAATGAGTTTGTGTAAATTGATATCGGGAACATTAAGTGATTGAACATTATAATCCGAGTTAATTAATAAATTGTTTGATTGCACCAACATTACCTACGAACGCCCACAGAATAAGAAATTAAATAATGGATCCAATTAATAACGATGTCGGCGAAGAACCCTACGCCCCTTGCGCTTTATGCTTCTCCGTTCTCTCTTATTCTCCGACATATATAAAAAACGATATTTGAGTGATGTAATAGGCTTGAATAAAGATATTTTGACTTTGACTTTAATCAAAGAAAAGCTTTATATTAATAAAAGCTTCGATTTCAGCAACTTCTATATAGATAACGTCAGGAAAACAGCTATATATAAATAACTTAAGAATTTTTAAAAATGAGAGCAGTTCCAATATCTCCAATAAACACGAACCACCTACTTCACCTGTCAATAAATTAACAATTTAAAAAATACTACCATATATTAAATGCGAAATCGAACACGGGACCCCGTTGAAACAAAAGGAATGAAAAATCTGTATTATCTTACTCATCTTTTCCTGGATGTTGGACGTAAACTGTGACATTAAAGAAACTGTGTAGGTCACTTTCACTTCACAGGAAATTGATTGTTGACGTACAGTATGTGGGATGTGTAACATATTGACAAAGAAATATGATTTACAATGTTTTGGTAGATTTTAAATTACGTCCCACTGTTGGGCACAGGCTTTCTCATTTGTAAGAGAGGGGGTATGAAGCTTAGACTCATAATTAATTAACAATCCCAAATCTTAATATAATCTTACACTGATCCTTCCATAGTACTCAATTGACTATCTTTATTAAATATAATCGAAGAAACAACACTGACTACTTCCGCTATAGGCAATATAGTCAATATACGATCTTAAATACATTTATACGGATACTTCTAATCAGTTGACAGTCTTTTTAACAGACTTCAAAAAAAAGGAGGAGGTTATCAATTAGGCTGTATTTTTTTCCTCATATCTCCCGACTGGGTGGACCGATCTTGATGATTTTTTTTTAAATGAAGGGTGGTGCTCGTTATGACGAGCCATTTTTTTTAAATCGAGTTCTGATGATGGCATCCATGAGAAAACCGGATAAGTGTTAAATTTGCATAAGCATGTGCGCGACAAATGGACGAATAAATCAAGATCACGCCAGCCTATTTCGATCATTCTTTTTTTATTGGAAAGGTTATACTTCAAGGGTTGTTTTGTGATACTTTGGTTAGGTTCTGATGATGGAATCCATGACAAAGTGACGGAACTCTTCAATTCTTAGGAGCAAATGAACGATACTCGACAGAATCTTCTATAGGCTATCCGGATATTTGAGTTGCCTACCGTAACAACTGTATGGTCAAGTTCTAGTCGTAGTTAAATATGAAGNAAAATCAAAAAATAAATATAAATTTTAACAAAAAAAAGAACCGCCTTCAAAACAAACTTACAAATATATTAATATGCTCTAAAAAGTAAGAAGGCACCTCCATATATAGCTATGGGTGGGAGAGACACGGGAGCTGCCAAGTGGACACGCGGGGTACATCTTCTTTGGCTGACACCGACTCCGAATATAAGAATACGAAGAACACTATAAAAGAATACGCAATTATTTCTTACTTTTTAGAGCATATTAATGTATTTGTAAGTTTGTTTTGAAGGCGGTTCTTTTTTTGTTAAAATTTCTATTTATTAAATCTTTGATATCAGCCAAGACATCCATTTTAATAAAATGCTATTAAGGCCATCTTTAATCTACATGAGATGAACAACTTTTAAGTTTTATATATAATTGGATAAAGAATAATACTGTATTGTATAAAATAGCTTAGTATACAATCCATATTTTTTTGTAATATGTAAAGGATAAAAATGTTCACTGTGGGTTATCCTTTAGAGATAAATATACCATCACAGACTTTTTTATGATATACATGAGGTTTAGCCTGCGTTAATGATTTTAGCGTCACATTACAAATTTCTCGGATTTTCTGTAAATTCGTTGGGTATTTAAAAAGGTCTAATGGACAGACGGCGTAAGTTATTTTATTTTATAATATGTAAAGATATTAATTCAAAAGAAGATGTTCGTACAATAGTATTTGTTCATAAGTACAGGGATTCACCGTTCATTAAATTGTATGCCGATTACGTATAAAATAGAGTTCATTCGAGAAATTCTGTAGTAATCGAATCTCCGACGTGGAACCGGTATGCAACCGCGATGTCGATACAGCTACCTACTTAGAGATACGGCGGTCATACAGTGTTGCCAGAAAACTCGTTAAAATTACCCAAAATTTGCTGTGATTTCAAAGTGACTGCACTGTTTCTGAAATTTATTTGGATTTAATGCATAAACATTTAAAATATCAATACAAATTCAACATTTAAAAAAATGCAAGTGATAGAGTCGTCAAAAGCAGACAGATTTGCCAGAACAAATAAATATACACAAAACATTCAAAATAGGTTTTTCTATATAAGTACCGTAAACAACATTTTCACATACATTTAGTGAAATACAGTTAATTTGAAATTATAGAGAGACACTCCAGTTTGATTCGTTTGTATAAAGAAGTTTAGATATTATACACTTGTAAAGGGTTGTTAATTTACCAACAAAATTATTTGCGTAATTGGCCTTATTGGCGTTAGCTGCTCTGCCGAAGGCCTTTCCATTTACCCCACTATGCCACCTTTAATTTAACTAAAAAAAATTAAGTTAATGAAAAAAGTTCCACTTTAATAACATATTTTATATAATAAACTATACTTTATTGTGTGCTACTTAATTCACTAAAATGACCAGTTAATAAGGAAGTGTTGTATCATAGCAACCCAGACGGCATTGAAAAAAACAACCAGTACACGTGCTCCGACGCCGTCACGTGTACTCGTGGAACACTGACAGATTAAAAAACCGCAAAAGTCGAGAACAATCTACACATTACTGCGGTCTCTTCATTTATTCGTGTTACACTTTTACCAGTATTTTATTGAACCTTCGATCTAAAATAAAAACTTATGACATTGTCTATCTTTGTTAAGTAAAGTGGGAAACAGATATAACGCTAGTTTTGGTGATTTTATTTCTAAAATGAAAAATTTACAGTGATTGTCGAAGTCACGTACGACTTTTTACTGCAAATATGTTACGTTGATATTAATGCACGATAAAATGGATGTTTGTTTTTTTAAATTGCTTATTGTATACATTTTATTTGACATAAAATAACTGATACTTTATAGCTACGTATAAATGTCATAGTAATTAGTGGAAACATGATAGATTTTTGTGTATTTAGTTATGTATTTTTTAAGGTATATAATAATTGTTTGTTTCCCAAATAATTAAAATTACTTCGTAATGATATCATCGCTCGTAATTATCGCTGTTTGGTCCTAAAATTGACAGTTAGGATCAATAGTAGTTAAGTCACTTAACCTACTGTGATTGGAAGCGGCTTTGAATAATTTATAATGTGGGATGTCATAATTAAAAGTTTCATTTATTATGAAAATTAAATACATGTTGTATTTAAATGTTATTTTTTAATATTTAAACAGGTAATTTATTGCAAAATTTTCTTTCGCTCTTAATTTTTTTCGTTTTATAAAATGGCGCCTTTTTTGCATAGAGTAATGAATGCGACATAGTTTTCAGATTTGGTAATGTAAAATGACATATATGAAGGTAAATCTTTATATTGATATAAGAAAACCTATTTGCTGTAAGTTTGTGAATCTAATTAATTAATTTTAAGTAGGAAAATGTAGTCGATTGATTTTCGTCTAATATTTATAAGGCAAACAAAACATAGCAGAAATGTTTCGAACAAACGTGGCGTGTTTCAGTCCTACAACAATTTGTATTTTTAAGGTATTTAATTAGTTTTATTGCTTACGCCATCCTTAAGGTCAGCTAAATGTTAAAGCAGAGACTTACGCCATCGATTTTAAAAAAGTTTTTTATCTGTGGTGAAAATTTCGTATTTTAAGACTTACAACAAATACGATTTCGACTCATAAATCTATTACATATTAATAAACTCCCAGTGGCTCATCCAAGAATAAGGAAAACCAAATAAGACGTCTTTACTATTGTTTCCTTTATCGAATATTCGCGTCTTGCGTAAGTTCTAGAACTTGACATTGTCCCGCAAATAAAACACCGAAGGGCGTTATAGTTGGTTCAATTTATTCTATTATAAGTTAAGCAAAAATCAACTTTGTTCCAATACAATACGGTTGAAATTTACGAAGCATTATAATTTATAGTGATTTCTATGCTAAATAAGTGTTAAATTAATTAAAGTTTTATGAATCATTTATATCAATGAACGACTTTTATTGCTAAACAAGAACAGTATGATTAATATTTCCTATTTCCTAAATAGAAAGATTCACTTACGCATTATTTTTTCGGGAGTGGTATTGTGTGAGGAAAAGGTAATTCCCCGGTTGAATCATTGATGGGCTCGTTAACAATGGAAGTACTCGCTTTTTTAGCAAATATTTTGGGTTCAGTCATGCCAGGTCAGTTTAGGGAAATTGTAATTTCTAATTTATCTCAGTTATGACCATCACCGTATAACCAGCAAAGACGTTAATTGCTTTTTACCAGCCTATCATCTCAATCTATATCATCAGATGAGCCCAAACGTTGTCAACGATTGACAGCTGATTGATATTACTATTCTGTTTTCTGTTTATATAAATGTTTCTAAGGAAAAATTGAGAGTACAACTTTGTTATGGAAAACTTACAAAAACTAATAAATGTTGGAAAATGCTGACACTATCTAGATTCGTGTCAAATTAAAGGTTCCATAATCAGTGTTGATAAAAAAACTGTCGTGTGCTGTCACAGTTTTGATTGATCTCCTTTTAGTGTCGTAATGTCTTTTGATGATCTGCAGTGAAGTATAAAGAGAAACCTTTAAAAGGTAAATTATATACAGACTGTTACCATGTTAAACTATATCACTTACCATCAACTGAAGTCAGAATCAAACTTCGACAATAAAAGGGAGAATCTACTGCATTTTTCCTTTCTTGCTCTTGGGTTTCCTCTAGCCAGGCTACTCCCGCCCAATCTCTCGAGAGGTTGCCGCCGAACAGTGCCATAAAGAGATGAAGCTAGGGTCCCCAGGCAGCATAATCTGCGAGATTATGGAAGGCTGAGCCGATAGCTGTTCTCCATTCACGTTAAGGAGGCGATTCCACTCTGGCGATTCGGTACAGGAGTTCTCCGAAGCAGCCATGCCGGTCAGAACCTGCAACAGTCTATAGGAAAGCGACCCGTATTTCCTGGAAAGCCATTGCTCTAGGTGAAAATCTGATCGCCTCCACAGTGGTCACGCTCGTTGCCCCTACTCCTTTTTTACCCTAATCCAGACCTCATCGGCGCCAGGTGGGCGAGCTACCGCAGGTGCTTTGTTCAAGAAACAGCCTCAAGGACCAGCGCCCGCCAGATGGGTTGCCGATGTCCAGGACACAGCACGGTACCCTCGAATTTCCCTGAACGCAATCACCTTCTGCGCCTTATGCAAATAGAAGATATTTGATTCAAAGGTGCTGTAAAAATCAACTATAAATGGATTACCAACAAGTTGGTTATATCAGGGAAAATCACGTAGTAAAAAAAAATTGTTATTCAACAGATAATTATAATGCAAATACTTATTTAAATACACGCAAATCCAGGCGTGATGTAAAACGGATGCTTATCATTCCACGTGGTCACTGCGCACGTGCTTAAGTACCTACTTAAAACGTATGTATGTAGGTAAACGTCACAAAGAACAGGGCCGAATTTAGGGAGGGGGGGGGGGACATTCTTACCACGGTCCAAAGGCCTCCGCAAGATAGCCTCCCTCCCCCCTTACGATAGAGACTACCTAATTATAAAAAAATTGGAAATAGGGGCTGTTGAAATTCGTTATTTATTATTCCTTTTCTCTATTTTCTGAACTTAATTTAGGATTTCTTGCCATTGCAATTTTAAACAAGCAACGATGTACATTCAGAAATCTCAAAGGAGAGAGAGACAGAGAGAGAGAGAGAGAGAGAGAGAGAGAGAACACTTTATTGCACACAAAATAAATTTAAAAAGACATGTTCACTATGATATTTATTACTATAAATTATAGCGTGCAAAGGCGGTCTTATTGCTACAAACAATCTCTTCCAGATAATCGAAGGAGATTCTATCTAAAAATGAGATCTTTGCTTGTCTTAGTGTCCTAGTGGACCCCAGCTGGCTCTGATGAGATCTGGCTCTGATGAGAAATTTATCGTATAATCTGCGAGTTCTATGATATTTATTTCCTTTTCTTCGATTAGTAAACTAAAATATATTTAAGTATATCCTATTAAAGTTTCTGACACTGCTTTGCACTATTATTTATGTTAATAACATAAAAACAGCTTGCGTTGGTTTGGACGTGTAATGAGAAGGGATGAAGGCCATATGACTAAGTCTGCATTAAATGCAATTGAAGGAAAGAAAAGCCGTGGTCGCCCCTCCACTACTTGGATGAGCACCATTAAAACAGACATTAAGTTAATGGGTGTCTGCCCAGAAATGGCACTCGATAGAGGCAAATGGCGTTTACATACTCGGAGAGCTGACTCCAACTGACATGGGACAATAGCAAGGGTTTAGATAGAACATAAAAACAGCTTCTCTTCAGCAATAATCTCTTATATCATAGTTGTAACTCTTACTTTGTACGTGATCTTGTGTGCAATAAAGTGTTTTCTCTCTCTTTATAAGTGTAAAAAGTGTAAAAAATATTTATACGAGCTCGACGCGACCATGGCCCATGCAATTCGGCCGAAATATTGACACATCAATAATAATAATAATAGCCTTTAATGACAACCTTAAATCTAGATTACAAAATATGTTTATAAGTGACACCGGTTGTCTTGCATTTTAGCATAGGCCTCCCCCATAATGCTCTCCAGTGAAGTTGGGTGGAGGGTGGTTGCCTTCTTTAGCGAGACCGTCATCTCGTTGAAGGAGGCAAATGGGAGGATACGGGAGCAAGAGGCCGAAGCTTTCCCTCGCCGTCGGAGGAGGCTTGGTGGCAGAAGTCGCACTTATGCACTTCATGCCTCACTCTATTGAGTGGTAGATCTTCGTAGTCGGTACCATCCGGGTCACTAGAGTGGAATGCAGTTAGGGAACCTCTAGTGATCTCACTCACGGATGGGGAGGGATCCGCTGGGTTTTACTGGGTATTCTGTTGTCAGTGAGTCCCACACTCCCGATGGAATTAAGCTTTCATCGGGGTGCGTAAAGGCATTTCCCAGCGCAAAAAAAAAAAAATAAGCCTCCCCCAAAATAGATCAGTTTTTACGGTCACCGGCTTTCCTCTTCCACGTAACTCCGGCTGCGAGCTTTATTTCGTCTTCCCATCTATAGACGGGTCTTCCTCTCCTCTTACCTTCTCTTGGGTACCATTCTGCAACGTCACTAGCCCAATTGTTATTGCTATTTCTAGCTACATGCTCTACTCATTTCTGTTTTCGTATAAAATAACTGACATCTGTGGTGTTTGTCTTCTTTCTAATGTAGCCGAGTGTCAATTTGTCTGTTTTTTTGACGTTCAACATGTTTCTCTCTATATTATGTTTTAATCTTGTCTTGTTAGAGACCATGTCTGGCAACCATAGGTCATACATGGAAGAATGCGCAATCTGTGAATTTTTCATCATCTCTTTTTAATCACCAGTATTTTTTCCAAGTGACATCTATCCGGTATTGTACTTCCTTTACTGTGAAAATTTTTGGTGAAACTATTTGTCCGAGATACTTGTATTCGTTAGTATATTCGATGTAATTGTTATTGACGTGAATAGGATGTTGAGTAGAATTTGTCATTAATTTCGTTTTTGAGGCGTTCGTGATTAATCCGAACTTTTTGACAAAAACTGTTATGGAATGGCGATAAAAATGTATAATAACCTGCCAGAAAATATCAGAACATTGCCTCCTAAAAAATACATAATTGAATTAAAAAAATGGTTATTAAAGAAAAATTATTATTCAATTAAGGATTTTTTGGTGCAGAGACGAATTTAATGACATTGCTTGTAAAAAATATAATTCGACATTGCACATAATTCTTAAAAATGATATTGTGCAAAATTTTACAGACTAGAAAATATGATTTATTTATTAATTAATTTATATAAGCACTTTTAAAAATGAAATAATATCTTGCACTATATGTTTTAACTATAATTATTTATTATTGTAATACGCTATGTTTGCAACGCCCTGACGGCGCTTCACTTGTACTTGTACATACTGAAAGCAACAAATAAATAAATAAAATAATATCTTCTTTAAAATATCTCGATAAACCACGAAAACTTCAGTTTAAAATATCTAAGTGTCAAAATTTGTGGTAATGGGGGATTCCCACTCGTTCGTTATGCCACAGGTTTCTAAATCCGGCCCTGACTATATACTATTGTGTGTGATAAAATGTTTAATGAGTTTGTTTGCTCATCACTCCCATTATTTCCATTATGTCTAAAAATAATATAAATACAATATCTCGCATCTTCCATTGCAGTTCTTAAGACATTGTTTGCGTACACATAAAAGGAAACACTGCATGATTAATAATTTGTTGCATCTAACTACAATTAAATTTAAACCTTATCGTGTTTGAAATAAAGTGCAGTTCAAAATGATAAGGCTATCTGTGATTATCATTGTTATTTTGCATCCTTAGTTATTTTAAAACGTTATTGAAATCAACTATAACAATGATTGCACGAAATAGTGTTTTTGAGCAGCATTTTTAACAATTTAAGCCAATTATTTTACAATTAAGACACATACGTATAAAATCCAACTTGGTTGGGTAGCGTTCGGGAAATTACGCCAGATATTTTCCGATATTCCTCAGTGCCTGAAGACCAAAGCCTTCGAACAGTGCGTGTTGCCAGTGATGAACTACGTTTTCGAGACGTGGTCGCTGACTATGGGCCTCATTTGGAAGCTCATCTCATGTGGCACATAGTCCGAAGGACCGATGGACGTTGGGGGCTAAAGGTGTTGGAGTTTTTTTTTATTCGATGTGTGTAGTTGCTGTTAGCCCTACTGGCTTTTACAGCGTAACCGAGAGGGGTGTCGAGCGCAGAAGCTCTGCCGAGGGGTGGGCCCGTAGAAAACGGGGGGAAAACGTCGCTCTAAGGGCGCCTCCTGCGAGGCTCGGACCTAGGCTTAGAGCAACGTTTGCTGCTGCTGTAAAGACAATCGGACAGGTGCTTAATCTTGACGCCCATGGGTACGCGACTGGTGGCCGGGGTGCGTCAGATAGCGGGCACCTCGTCTTCGCCGGCGAAGACGCTGTGTGGGTGTTTGTGTACGGGGCATTGTCAATAGTAGTCTGGTCGTCTGGGTCGTCAAGGACGTGTTTGGTCTGCCTCTTTCTAGGCGGGATGTTTAGCCTAATCCCATAAGAGGCGGCATTTCTGATGAGAGGGTTGGGGTGACTGACGGCTCTCTTGAAGTAGTCTACGGAGAGCGTTTTGAAATGATTGTCGACCGTTGCGAGGTCGAGATCTCTCTGGAGATCGACGTTGCGCATGAACCAGCGGGCGCCCGTGGCTATGCGCATGAATTTGTTCTGCAACGTCTGGAGTCGAACCAGCGGTGTTGCAGTGGCGTCCCCGGACCGGACGGCGCAGTGTAGGTAGACCCCCCACAAGGTGGACCGACGACATAAAGAGGGTCGCCGGTAGGTAGTGTGGACGTCATAACGTGAGACCCATGTCCAGCGGTGGACGTCCATCGGTTCAAGCGACGACGACGACGTATAAAAAATAATCTTATTGACCTTTTTGAGGCTCTAGACTGTAGATCAGTAATTTTGACGTTAAAGAGTAATTTTTGTAATAGTAATATTAGCAAGGATTGTTATTTTACATCCATGAGGGTAAAACTTTTACAAATTTTGAACCTTTATTTATTTATATCGAATCAACAGCCTAAAAAGTAATTTTAAAGCTCCTGGCTCTGTGTCCTTTCTTAAGCTCTGTTTTCCAAATTTCTTTTTAAATCCGTTTAGTAGTTCTGGCGTGAAAGTACAACAGACATTGTTTCGCATTCATAATGTTAGGAATAAGAATTATTTTTAACAAATTATTACAACGTTTTTGCTGTGAAAACGGTAATATAAACAAGCTCATTAAAACCGTCATTTATGTCCGTTTGTGTTGAAGCTACCACTGGTTCGGAGTGGTCATTATTTTGTGTGTGAACAATAGTATTCAAGAACGGTTCAGATATAGAATTCGTTTCGGGTTTCCTTATATTTCCAATGTTGTACTGTTTAACATATAAGAGCAGTTGGAAGAGAAATTTCTTGTTTTTGTAGAAAGTTCAGGGTAGGAAATAATCTCATCTTATGGTAATTGGTCATTTTATGGTAACTGCCTCATTGGTCTAGTGGTTAGCATGTTCGACTACAGACATGACGTCCTGGGTTCGAGTTGGCGGTGTGATCCAACCCCGTGCCTCGGAGAGCACGTTAAGCCGTCGGTCCTGCGCCTGATCTCTCTCCGGTCGTGTCGGATTCCCGTCACATCGGACTATGAGAGCGAAGGAATAGAGAGTGCACTTGTGTACTATACCTGCCAATCCGCAGTGGAGCAGCGTGGTGGGTCTATGCTCTAAGAACCCTGGCTCCTCGGAGTGAGGAGGCCTGTGCCCAGCAGTGGGACGTTAAAGGGCTGCTACTTACTTATGGTAATTGATAATAAAGTCTTAAATGCAATTGCGTTAGTCTGGTAAGTGGTTTTTTATAGCATAGTTCCAAAACGTTAATTACCTGATGGTCCAGACCTAGACAATTTAGAAAATGCAATTTCTTAAATTTACCTTGCCGGGAATCGAACTCTGTTAATGAAGCGAGTACTCGCACCATTGTATTAGCAAGGCCGTCAGAAAGTATACTGGTGGAAGTCACGACAAAATCTGTCCAGCCTTTTCATAAATTTGCGCAAGTCAATCAACTATAATATCTCTGGTGGAGATTGCTAATCTCTAAAAGAGATTGGCCACCACATCCCAAATTCGGTTAGGAGGATGTTATTATAATATATCATCGGTCACTGTCGTCAATAAACGTCACGACTTGATTAATTAGATTACGTGCGCTCAAGATGTGTAGGATCTCCATTCTATTTGCATGAATTCAGGAGAAATAATTTCTTTATTAAAGACGTAGCCATTTATGTATATGTTATAGTGGAAAGCTATGGAATTTACGCAAAAAAAAAGATAAATTAACGCACTTATCTCAAGTTTCATTGCAACTGCCCTTTTGTTGTTTTAAGGTCGAGTGTGATTAGTGGAGTGATTATTTTTCGAGGGAAGTTTTACAAGGCAGTATAATTGATGGTAGCGCAAGAATGCGAAATTTAGTTCATTTGTGGCACGAGAAGAGTAAAATGTGATAAATAATATTGAAGAATACTATTACTTGTCATTAAAGCAAAAAAATAAGTAGCAGCCCATTAGCGTCCCACTGCTGGGCACAGGCCTCCTCACTCCGGGGAGCGAGTGTTTTTAGAGCATAGACCCACCACGCTGCTCCACTGCGGATTGGCAGGCTTAGTACACCAGTGCACTCTCTATTCCTTCACTCTCATAGTCCGATGTGACGGGAATCCGACACGACCGGAGAGAGATCAGGCGCAGGACCGATGGCTTAATGTGCTCTCCGAGGCACGGGGGTGGATCACACCGCCAACTTCCCAACTTCGGGCAAATATTGAGAAAATCTTAAATAGATCACTCAATATTTATTTTTGAATTGGCCCAATCCAGGACTCGAACCCAGGACCTCATGTCTGTAGTCGAACATGCTAACCAATAGACCGATGAGGCAGTTACTTATGATATTTAACATCTATAATATATTTTCTATATAATATTACGAAAATTCTATAGCGAGTTGGCTTTAATTCCTACATTTATAAACCCTCCAATCGCAAGCCTTGGCTTTCTGACATCATAAAATAGTCAAATAATGAACCGTATCTCGTGATGTCTAAAAAATAATTGAAAGAAGAAAACAATGTTATTGTCAGGACTTATCACTTATCAGGCGCTGGTTCTTGCGTCAACTTACCAGTGCAGGATTGCCGTGAAGACTGAAGGTGAGCGTTTTGACGCAGATGAAGTTCGAAGAGTTAGGATTCTTGCAGAATGGGCCTTTATCCAGGCAGGGAAGGAGAGTCTCGAGTCCCCAAGTGCGGGTGTGGCTACGGTAGAAGCAATTCGTCCCCGCCTGGATCAATGGCTTTCTAGACGGTACGGAACGCTTTCCTTCAGACTGGTGCAGGTGTTGACGGGACCTGGTTGTTTCGGTAAATACCTGCATCAGATTGCGCGGCGAGAGGAGTCACCTGTTGATACGGCAGCCCACACATTGGCGGAATGTCCAGCTTGGCAGCAGTTAAACAAAATATTATTCCCCATAAAACTATGTTCTTTGGGCAATCCTTTGCGGTACAGGGGATCGAATTATGGAATGAGCTACCTCTGACGATCAGAGAGGCCAATTCTTTCAATGTTTTTAAAAACCTCGT
>JACTOM010000858.1:115607-134868 GCA_015832385.1 Elymnias hypermnestra | reverse complement strand
AAAAAGGCAATAACACTATTATTAATAATATCTGTACATTGAATTTTTTTGAATTTACTGGGTTGAAGATCAATAGGACCAAAACAGAACATCTGTTCTGTGATTTCGGGGATCCATCCAGTTTTTCTTCGATTGTCTTAGATGGTGTTTCCCTTCGAGTCTGCTCAGATTTCCGTTACCTCGGCTCTATCTTCCAAAACGACGGCGGCATTGACCGAGATGTTACTAGCAGGATAAATGCAGGTTGGATGAAGTGGAGGCAGGTCTCGGGAACAATTTGCGATGCCAGAATGCCCCTTAAATTTAAGGGGAAGATTTATAAGACGATCGTAAGACCTGTCATCGTGTATGGATCAGAGTGCTGGGCCACCAAAGGGGAGAATGAAAGGAAATTGCATGCAGCGGAGATGCGAATGTTGAGATGGATGTGTGGAGTGACAAAATTGGATAAGATTAAGAATGAGTATATTAGAGGAAGTGTGAAAGTAG
The DNA here is from genome assembly GCA_015832385.1 of Elymnias hypermnestra. Taxonomy (NCBI): domain Eukaryota; kingdom Metazoa; phylum Arthropoda; class Insecta; order Lepidoptera; family Nymphalidae; genus Elymnias; species Elymnias hypermnestra. Next base: position 134,379 of record JACTOM010000858.1, on the reverse strand, counting down.
CACCAGTGAACGAGAAGTTAAGGAGTGGAAGGTTAGCCTGGTATGGACATGTAATGAGAAGGGAGGATAGCCATGTATGTAAGAGGGTTCTAAATATGATGGTAAGCGGCAGGGCCGGGAGAGGGCGACCAAAAAAAGTGTGGATGAATTGTGTGAAAGAGGATATGTGTATTAAGGGTGTGAATGTAGAAATGACAGCGGATAGAGTGAAGTGGCGAAAGGAAACATGCTGTCCCGACCCCACCTAGTGGGATAAGGGCAAGAAAAACAACAACAACCTAACTTTCGACCGATTTACGTGAACTGATCTTGATGATTTTTTATATATGACAGGTGGTGATTGTCGTAGGGTCTTTTTAAATCAAGTTCTGATGATGGCATTCATGAGAAAACCGGATAAGTGTTAAATTTGCATTAAGTATGTGCGCGACAAATGGACGAATAACTCGAGATCACGCCAACCGATTTCGATGATTCGTTTTCATTGGAAAGGATATCCTTCAAGGGTTATTTGATGATAGTTTGGTTAGGTTCTGATCTTGGGATCTCTTTCAAAGTAACGGAACTCTTCAATTCTTAGGTGAAATTAACGATACTCTGCAGAATCTTTTATAATCTCTCCGGATACTTGAGTCACCTACCGTAACGTCGGTATGGTTAAGTGATTTTCGTAGTCAACTATGATGATCAATGGAACTCCTCAACGGCTTACAGTAAGGGTGCGATTAATGGCAGAATATATAACTGTCTGTAATCAAATGGCAATGACCTTACGTTTGTTGCTGCATTGCAACACGTTTTTAGGTGTACTCATATTAAGACAAATTTGTTAGTTTACTTCAGATTCACTAAAACCAAAAAAAATAAATGAAAAATTTATCAAAAAAAGAACCGCCTTCAAGAAGTAATTGCGTATTCTTTTATAATGTTCTTCGTATTCTTATATTCGGAGTCGGTGTCAGCCAAGGTCAATTTTTATTTATTAAGCGTTCTACTGGCGTACTTAGAATTTCATCTTATCTACAGGCCAGGCCTGACAAAAGTTTACGCATATATATTGTGTTAAAGAGTTTAAAGTAGTATACATACATACATAGCATCACGCCTCATTCGCTTCGTGGTAGGCAGAGACAACGTCCTTCCACTTGCAATGATACATGCATATCTCCTTCGCTTCTTTCATTCTCATTAAACCTTTCATACAAGTTCGTCGGTTTAGAGTACTCTTGACCTGGCCGTTATTTAAAATGTCCTGGATTTGGTCCAGGAACGTTCGCCTTGGTCTTCCCCTTCCAACTTTCGCATTCACTCTTGACTCATAAATCCTTTTTGTCAGTCTCCTTTCATTCATTCTCTCTACATGCCCAAACCATCTAAGCATAAAAGAAGTATACTCTGTGGTTTATCGTATTGATTAATGAAAATAAGGTTAAGGATAATGTACGGCAGGTGAAGCCATTGCATTCCAAAATGTGACCTTCTAACTCGGTAGCGACATTATGTCACATATAAGCTTAACAAGGCGCAGGACACGCCAACCTGTGTGACGTCATAACACCAAAAACACAAGGCCTCTTAGTTAAAACATATAAACTTTAAGCCAAGGGAATAGGGGTTATATTGCAGTGTGTTTTTTCAGTCGAGGAGGATTTATAATGGTTTCTCCTATGGCAAGGCTAACTTCTTCCTACGTCTATCCAAAAAACAATGCTAAAGGGGTTCTGAGTCAGATGGACTCGTTGCTAGGATAAATACAATGTTTTTCTAATTAACTAACAAGAAAGGCAAGGTGTTATATTTGGACAAGCTTTTCATCTGTATTTCATTTATTGCTGAAAGTTGATGAGTGATGTTACAGTCTGACATGGAAGCACGACAAAAGACAATTTACCTCTCCTTTCTTCTCACTAATTTATTTATATAAATGAATTGCTGTTCGTTAATTTCGGCTTTGAATTATTTGTGGAAGTCCAGGGAAGGTATGAAAGGTGTAAAGATATAAAAAAAGTGCTTGTAATATAGTAAAAACAAAGATTTCGCTTTCCCTTAGAAACCACCCCTATCTGTCAAACATTTGACGTTCGTCGCGTCGTTTAGAAATCAATTAAATTTAAAAGTCGTTTAGAAATAAAATTTAATTTTAAACTGAATTCTTTAATTATTTGGATTTGAATGTCAATCGTTTGACATTTCTCCCGTCGTTCAGAAATGAAATAGAGTTTAAAGAGAAACATTTGCTTTTTAAATTTCTTCCTGACATTTGACATTGACAAGTAACAATTTCGACGTCGGTTGTGTTTGTTGATTACGAATTCTTTTTGTTCCGGTTATGTTTTGACCAAATTATTGGCTAAAGTTGAAATATTCTGCAATTGGCACGGCTACGGTGGAATCCACCGTCCAGACTCCATTCTAAATTTATCCAACCGTGAATCGTATCTAAGACCATTAATGAAGTTTTTTCCAATTTTAATTACATATATTTAATTTATACAGGAACTGCCTCATTGGTCTTTTTTTATTGTCGAGGGGGAAATCTTTATGAGATACCCGACCTTTTCGGGGGATAGATCGGGTTATGTGGTATTTTCCACTAAAACCCCCCCGGTGGCCTGCCTCTACGTATAAACGGAGAGCTCCGGGATCTCCGGAAAATTCGCCGGGGCCTCCGCCACGTTGTGATTTTTAGGCTCCTCCTATTAGGTAGATTAATACCATATTAACCTGCCGTCTTCCTGGATTCGTGTGTGTGCTAAGAAAACGGCCACAGCCGCTCGCGACTCCAAGGAGCCACTATCAGGCACATTGAATGTCTGTTTTTCAACAGGCTGGCCCCGGTCCTTGCTGTCTCCGGGAGCTAGTGTGCCTCATTGGTCTAGTGGTTAGCATATTCGACTACAGACATGAGGTCCTGGGTTCGAGTCCCGGGTCGGGCCAATTAAATAAATCAATATTGACTTTTCTATTAAAATTTTCTCAATCTTTACCTGAAGTTGGGAAGTTGGCGGTGTGATCTACCCTCGTACCTCGAAGAGGACGTTAAGCCGTCGGTCCTGAGCCTGATCTCTCTCCGGTCGTGTCGGTTTTCCGCACATTGGACTATGCCTTTAAAAACCCTTTCTCCTGGGAGCGGAGGCCTGTGTCCAGCCGTTGGATGTTAATCGGCTGCTACTTACTTACTTAATGTATACATATACAAGGCTATCTATAAGGTAAGGTAAGTAGCAGCCCATTAACATTGCACTGCTGGAAACATGCCGCCTCACTCGTAGAAGATAGGGTTTTAAGAGCCTAGACCCACCAGGCTGCTTCACTGCGGTTTAGCAGGCATAGTACACAAATGCACTCTCATAGTCTAGTAATCCCGACACTCGCGGGGAGAGATCAGACGCAAGACCGATGACTAACGTGCTCTGCGAGGTACGGGGGCTAACCACTCATCAATCAATATCTCGTTTGTATTCGCTCGAGCCGGCACTCGAACACAGGACCTCATATCTGTCGCCGAACATGCTGACTAATACCACAGAGACATCTATAAGAAGCTCAGATAAAAGGTTTTCTATGTAATGTCTGTTTTTGTGTATCATCTGTATTGCTACAATAACCATAGAGCTTATTTGAATCATAAAAATAATACGTTACAATATAAAATACTTATGGGGCATGTTCACTAATACTACGCAGACGAGGACGAAGTTATGGTTGTAGAATAGCCAGTACTTTAAAGTTACATAATGATTATATTCAACTTATGCAATGGCGAAAGCTAACGTGGTTGTAAGTTTGACAAGTTGTCAAATCTCGCTCTGAAATACATTCGCTTGCAAAACATGCAAATTTCTAATCATGATTTAATTATAACTAGTAGTCGTCGAGTGGTCGAGATTCGACCATAATTAATTTAAATTATAAGTTTGAGCATTATTAATATTCTATTTTAAAAGACTTCTATAATCACAAATTGTACCAAGGCTGTACCAAATTTGCTCATTCCTTTTTTATGAAATTTAAATTTAAAAATGTTTAAAACAAAGGATATCGTTTACTTTTTTTTTTAATTGAAAAGAAAACTTGTTAAATAATTAATGATACCAAACTCTGTACATGACGTTTTCATATAAAAACTCTTTCGTCTTCTGTTAATTGTGACAAACGATATTAGTCTATATTCAATCTGACCACAGACTAATAATTTATTTTTTTATAAATAATTAAAAATATATAATAATTTTTTTTTGTTCGGAGTGTATTTAGCTGTTAGCCCTACTGGCTTTTATAGCGTAACCGGAAGATGGACGGGCTCTTATGGAGGCCGCCACTTTTCGAGTGCGAGCCCTAACAAGGGTTCGCTCTCCGGGGGAAACGCCGCTCCAAGGGCGTTCCTGCGAGACCGAGCCTTGGCTTGCAGCGACGTTATCGCTGAACATCACCTGAAACGGACAAAATCAGAAGCGCCCCCGGGAACGTGGGTGATGAACGACATCCGGGTGACGTCAGAAATCGGGGACCTCGACTCCGCCGGCGGAGTCGCTGAGTATTGCTTGTGTGGGTGTCGGGCCCTACCTGATATAGAAGGTTGTCTCTCGTAGTCGAGTCGTCTGAGTCGTAAAGGACGTGTTTGGGCCGTCTCTTCCTAGGCGGTGTGTTGAGATAGGCCGTATAAGAGGACGTGTTTTTTTTTTTTTTTTTTTTTTCTTTACAGTCCCCCCGACATGGTGGTCGGAGACCTTTTTTATAGTTCTTTAATTATAACTTATACATTTTTTGCGCTGTCTTATCTCTAATTCTACTATTTTATTTTATGATTAACAATTTTTATTATTTCAATGTCCAATTTACATATTACATTTTGTTTGGTTGTTTATTATATCTACTTACTATGTATATATCTATATCTATTCATATTATATTTCGGTTTACAGTTTTGTTACACCGTTTTCAGGTTAACCAGTAACTATTTTATCTTATTACCATATATATCTTATTTCTTATGTCTATGTAATTTATGTTTCTATTTTACATGTATCTTTTAGTTAGTCTCTACTATAATTGACCATGTGTATTTTTGCCTGTATTTATTGTAGATATCCTTAATTTGTGGTGTTTAGTTTTTGATTTGTACATTTGTGTGGATAACTTGATTTGTGTTTGTTTGTAGAGCAGCGTCATAATAATCTGTATATATATGTTTTGTGCATTTGACCTTTTGCAGCAGTCTAATTAACTTATTTTTGTGAAGTGGATTTCAAGACCGAAATGGGGATCCGTTTGCTGTGCTACCGTGTCTCATTTCGTTTGTTCACCTCTTTTATTATCTGTTCCAGGTACTCCATCAAGATTCTCGCGCTTTCTTTGTGCTTTATTATTTGTGGTAATGTGTTTCTGTTTAGTGTATTGTTGATTTTGATTTCTGTGTCTGTCCTTAATTTTAAAAATACAGGGCAGTCAAAGCCGATGTGCCCGACGTCCTCCACCGCCCCAGGGTCACAGATACACGATGGACTCTCCTTCTTCTTGAACCTATGCAAGTATTGGGAGAGCCCCCCGTGCCCCGTAAACGCCTGGGTCAATGTCGGCGTCAGGCACACCCCCCTCAGAACCCCGTACGCGGCCGCCGCGCTGGGGAAGAACATCTTCGTGCCCGCTGCGGTCTGTTCCGCAAGATAGCGCCGATTCCACTCGCTAAGATTAAAGAGGACGTGTTAACCACTAGTGGGTTACTATGTTTAATGGCTCTCTCGAAATAATTAACGGAGAGCGTTTTTAAATAACTTCTAATCGTGGGGATTTCTAAGTCCCTATGTAGGTCTTTGTTACGGACGTACCAGGGCCATCCCGTAGCCATCATCATAAATTTATTCTGTTTGCATACGGTCCAGGCGGTATCCTGGCATGTGTGCGAAAACGACACTAGCTTAAGTCATGATATATTAGCAATCTGCACTCCTTCTCTATATGTATAAACCAGGAGTCGGCAAACTGTGGCTTGCGAGCCACATGCGGCTCTTTGGATGCTCTTTAGTTCCATACGCAAAAGTAAACGTAAGTAGCAGCCCATCAAAGTCCCACTGTTGGGCACAGGCCTCCTCACTCATACGAGAGAGGGTTATTAGATCATAGATCCACCACGCTGCTCCACTGCGGATAGGCAGGCATAGTACACAAGTGCACATTCTTTCCTGCCCTCTCATAGACCGATATGACGGCAATCCGACACGACTGAAGAGAGATTAGGCGTAGGACCGACTTAACTTGCTCTCCGAGGCACGGGAGTGGAGCACACCGCTAACATTCCAATTTCGGGCAAATATTGAGAAAATCTTAATAAAAAAACTCAAAATCCATTATTCAAATGGCCGGACCCGGCACTCGAACCTCATGTCTGAGGCCGTACATGTTAACCACTAGATCAATGAGGCAGTTCCACACGGAAATATCTTTAAACTATTTGTTCCCCGCCTAGCTATTGATTCCGTTATCTTGTTAGTGCAAGTTTACGTCGCGAGAGGAATATGTATGAATGTCAAATCAAAGGATGTATGGTAAAGGAAATCTCTCAGTAAGTTTCGCTTTTATCCCGATCCCGTGGTAATATGGGGAAACAGTTTCACTATGAGACTCTATGCCGTGAGAGGATACATTATGCTGAATTTCAAGTCAATCTGGTGAATATTTTTAGAGTTCTCGCAGCAAGTAATCGTTTTTCGCTTATACATCTGGATCCCGTAAAAATATGGAGAAATTCGTTCTCAGTGAGCATGTACGTTGAAAGATAAGTGTTGGTACAACGTAAGACGGAAGCTCCTTAAATTGGTTATAGGTATATGTATTTAGGTTGCATATATATACATATCTCGGAGTGCAATAGTCTGTTGAATACTGGCGCCATTTGTCTATCGGCATGGGGCAGAGTCAATAGTGACAATCCGGCGCGCGTCTCCCCAGTTCTTGGGTGACAGTCCGCTAGAGCGGTCGACTTTTGAAAGTGTCGCGTTCCTAGCTATTATTTTTAATGAATTTGTGTAAATTGAAATCAGGAACACTAAGCGAGTGATTACCCACCAACGCCTACAGCATGGAAATTGACTGTATACGTATACGTTTCTATAATAAACTCCCACAAGACGTTTTAGAAATGTCAATTAATAAATTCAAAGTCTTTGTTAAAAGAAAGTTGATAGAAAAATCGTATTATAAGTTGCAAGAGTACTTAGACGATAAAAACGCGTGGGAGTGAACGAACTGCTCTAATTTGAATTGAAATATATTAAACTAACATGATATTGTAATGATGATGAAAAAAAAAAAAACAGAATACCCGACTGAGTTTGTTGTGGGCTCTTCTCGGATCGGGGCGCGAAGGAACCCTCGTAACTTTAGATTTTAAGTCGTTCTGGAGTATCATCATCAGACGTACATTAGAATTAGAGTGTGGAAAGGAAAAGAAAAAACAAAAATTTGACGATTCAAAAGTGCTGTAATATGCCTACTTGAATAAAGATATTTTGATTTTGATTTTTTTTATTTTGATTGAATTATGGATGCCATTAATGACGATGCCGGCGGAGAACCCTACGCCTCTATGCTTAGTGCTTCCTTTTCTCTTACTCTATTTCTTATTAGTAATAAATCGTTCAATATAGAATATAATAAAGAGTTGTATCTATCTATCTATCTAAGTTATTATCTAATTATACCGTATATATATTATCTATATTGTTGTGAAAATAGCGACCTACATATTAATTAAATATTTTGTGTTATGAATTACTAGATAGGTTTTTTTTTATCAAAAAACTATTTATTATTGGTAGGAAAAAAATTGTAGCTCCTTAAAAACTTTTTGGCTCTTCTGATTCAAGTTGCCGCCCCCTGATATAAAAAGAGAGTGTGGGAGTTTCAATACTCCTTTTTCCACTCAATTTTCGTTTCGAAACGTTGTTGTTTCACGTATTAATATATAGGATTAGCAAGCTCGGTTTGTTTTAGCCATGGGTCAGCCTGATATTACTTATTATTATAGATCCCGAATTTTTGGCAGACTAAATCCAACTAATAGATATCAAGATGAGAGCGTTGAGAAGTATGAGTGGATTGAAACTGATTGACAAAGTAAGAAATAGTGTGATAAGAGAACGTTGTGGTATAAAAGAAGATGTAGTGACTAAAATCGAGAAAGGTATGCTTAGATGGCTTGGGCATGTAGAGAGAATGAGTGAAAGGAGACTGACAAAAAGGATTTATGAGTCAAGACCGAATGGGAAAGTTGGAAGGGGAAGACATTTGAAATAAGGGCCAGGTCAAGAGTACTCCAAACCGACGAACTTGTATGAAAGGTTTAATGAGAATGAAAGGAGCGAAGGAGATATGGAAGGATCGTGGCAAGTGGAAGGACGTGGTCTCTGCCTACCCCTATAGGAGTGAGGCGTGATGTTTGTATGTAAACCCAACCAATTATTAATTTTTCAAGTAAGCTTTTGAGTTTTTGAGTCACACTTAAATCAATCTTATCAAATTATTCCGGTGAAGTCCAAAATTACTGTTATCTTTTGTTCGGGCATAGGGTTAGCATTTTCTCGGATTTGTAAAATGTAAATAGAATTGTGTTAATTTAATAATTGCAATGAAACGATAAGTTTATGAAAATCAAAAACACTTTAATAAATACGGTGTTCTAAAGTTCTACAATAAATATATAGAAAATATCTTATAATTGGACTTATGTATACAGGTGATTGAAAAATTTGGTACTTATATATAATACAGATTGCGATTTTAGTTTTTGGCACAAACAATTCACATATACTTAAATTATATTACGATACACAACGATAAAATAAAAATACTATATTCTACTACCTCAGATGATACCGTTACAAATAATTCATGCCATTACAATAATTTATAAATAGTTCAATTAAAATTACAATAAAATAAGAAAAGTCAATTATATTAAATTATTACCAATAATACTATTTCATTCTAATGCTATATTTATTATTATCATTATTTAATTATTTTTTTCTTTAGAAGTAGTAGAAGTCGCCTCTTAGGCGTAGGCCTCCCCTGGTTTCCTCCAAGTATCGCGGTCCCGACTTATAGTCATCCATCCTGGTCCAACCTTTTGAGTAATGATGTCTCTCCATCTTATATTTTGACGTCCTTGTTTTCTTTTTCTGTCTCTCGGCACCCATTATGTTAATTTGCCCAACGACAGTTGTCCATTCTGGATATATGTCCTGCCCATTTCCATTTTAGTGAACGGATCATATCAAGTAATTTAGTTTTTTTTTATAACTGTTTTATTTCTAACTTTATCCATTAACTTCGTTGGCAGTTTGCTATTTTATCTTCGTCTTTCTTTCTAAGCGACCACGTTTGACAACCGTAACTTTCATAAAGTCTTTTCTTTATATTAATATTGATTTGTTTATTTTTCATTATATCTTTGAAACTCCAATATTTATTCCGAGCAAGTGCAACTCGTCTCTGTATTTATACAACGATACATGACCTAAAATGTAGTAATTTTTTTTTCAAATAACAGTCAATTTAATTTATGCAAAAACTCGCAAGATATCGAGTATAATATAGACATATTGTCTATATTTGGTCTTCAGGCACTGAGGAATATCGGACGAAAATATCTGGCGTAGTTTGAAAGAATCGCGAACCTGAAGTGGCAATGAGCGGGGCACATAGTCCGAAGGACCGATGGACGTTGGGAGCTAAAGGTGCTGGAGTGGCGACCCGGCACCGGACGGCGCAGTGTAGGGAGACCCCCACAAGGTGGACCGACGACATCAAGAGGGTCGCCGGTAGACGCTGGAGCCAGGCGGCGCATGATCGGGCCTTGTGGACGTCATTACGTGAGACCTATGTCCAGCAGTGGACGATCATCGGTTGAAGCGACGACGACGACGACGATTGTCTATATCATTCCATTATGTATTATTTATTAAAAAAATGTAAAACGTAAGATTATGTTTCTTATCTATCTCTATCTTAATAGTTACATATATAATCGTATAGAATAGTACGAAATGAAGGCGCCTGTCAAATTATAATTGATTAACATAATCAATTGAAAATATTTCAATTGATTATGTTAATCATTATTATAATAAACAAGGGTTAGAAGTAGATAGCATATTTCTAGAGGAACTTTTCAAAATATTCAATGGAGAAGATAAAGATGACGAAGAAGATATAAGTTACAGTGAATGTAAACTTAAAGTTAAACCAAATGCTAACGAAACTATAAAACATTGAAATGGAGATGTAAATAGAATTAAAGATGATGTAGATATATTAAAGACTATGAAACATTGAATAGCTTTTCGAAAGTGATAAAAGATAAAGGATTATTAGAGATTATTAACTATTTATTACAATAGATAAGAATATTTTACATAAAACGGTGCGAAACTAAAATTACAATAAAAACTCAACTAAATTATTCACATATTTTATAATCTCAGACGTTTTTAGTAGGTTTTTTACTTGTCTGTCTTTTTGCTTCAAGTTTCTTTCGTTGTATTGAAGCATTAGATTCAGGAATTTTCCAAGGTTTGAAATCTGGTTGTGGCAATTCTTTGCAGTCTACTAGAGGATTTGTCGCACTTAAAGCTTCCATTACCCTCGGCTGAGCTTGATCTAGTAGATCTTCGTTGGCGCAAATTACACCAGCCAGTGTCGTTTTACGAATTTCAGTCAACTGTTCTGAAATATTCATGACAAATATATCCAATTCTTTCAAAGACTATTCTAAAATAAACTTCCCAAACATTTTCTAGAGATGATACTCTATAAAGTTTATTATATGCTAGAAAGTCTTTATCAACGAAGCCAATTTGTAAATCATATTATGGATAGAAGGTAAATTGAGACGATGTAAATGTTTTAGAGTTAAAGCTACTAAAACTAGAACAAAATACATTGTAATGTACAATAACAAAACGTCTCAGATTTTAATACCATCATCATCATTTGATGATTCAAAATTGATATTAAAGTCTACTTAGTTATGCTCTTTTTTTGTATTATTTACAAGTTTTATTGCCAATTCATGTATTTTTACTATCGACAATGTATGATTGGTAATTTTTTATTTATTTGATAAAATTGGAGAAACAGATATTGAAATACGTGACACATAACAGAATTAGAAATAATCAATTGTTAAAATTGTATTAAGTAAGCAAAATAACAGTGGCGTTTAAAACACTTAAATAAGCTGAATTAATATTTAAAATAATAAATTTAGTTAAAGCAACAGCAGGTCATCTCAAATAGATTAGCAAATTGCACGGCTTATTGTTAAAAGACTCAGAAAATTAATTCTTACCTAAAGTAAATCCAACAGTCTCGTCAGAGGTCTCATACCAAAACCTATCTCCAACCTTCAATCTTAGGAACTGATCAGCAATGAGGCAAGTGAGTGTGGGCCCCAGAAGACGACCCCTTGGTTCTTCAGCCAGGGCACCAGTGTATAGATCAATATCATCTACGTTTCTATAATAATTTAAAACAATAACGGACTTAACAACGCCGCAATGGCAGATTAGCTGGGCAAATTTTTGGAATACTTCTAAATCCTCTAAGCATTTGCACAAAATGTTAGAACTACCAATGATTTGGTTATAAATACTAGTAATAAATCTACCACCGGTTCGGAGAGTTGATTCCGCTGAGAAAAACCAGCAAGAAACTTCACAGTTACTCCTTTTTAATATAGTTTTTGTACGTTACAATGTGTTTAGCATTCTTGTGCAACTGGAATCCAAATATCTTTGTCAGTAATACTAATAACGTATAGTTTCATTTTATAATGTTTTACTTACTTGTAAATCTTACGAATTCTACTCAATGAGTCTGGGTCAAATACTTTTTTCAGGTCAGTGAAATTTTTGGGTCTGGACAGTCCACAGTGTTCCCTCCAAGCAGGGTATGCTGGTAATCCATGGTCTCTCCCGCGTTGGATGTTAAGAGAGACCAGATCAAGACCACATGGAGCTCGTGGTTGGACGTTCATTGAACTATTTGCTATTACAGGTTTTTCAAAGAGATGCTCGCTTAACTGAAAGTATTGTGTCATAACTTAGTAATTTTTACATTAAAAATCAATGTATTACCTTCTGAATGGGCATGGATTCTGGGTTCTTTCTAAAGTTCTGTAATTTAAATTGTTTCTTGTAATTATAAGGATGTTTGCTTTCTCTATGAGGAAGCTATTGCCAGTCAGCTTTTTGTTTTATATAAATAGCATTGGAGTTTTCGTATCTTTTGCTATATATAGTGGTAAACTTATTGGCTTAAAGGTCCTGGTGCATCATTCAAGTATCAGATCAAGCTAATTAAGCCGTCCATTTTGCACTTCATCCTATATTGGGACTGCCATATTTGATCTTCCTACTAGGAGAGTGAAGGAATACGAACTGTACTTATGTATACACTATAGTACCGTAACATCTCTTCAGGTGCTGGTGGTGATTACTCACCTCGGCAGTGATGTGTGGGTCAACACTGTGCACGGGTGTATTCAAGGCTGACTTCACTGCGTATTTTGGACCTCTTTCATTATACAATGCGTAGGGATTGAACAGCATTTCGTGCAACTGAGTGTAGCTGACAGTTCCTGTGCTCGCATCCACATTGTGGATTAGACCCTTTAAATATAAAACCCAATGTTGAAAAGGAATTTGAATAAGAACTCCATACGATAAAAATATGTTATGTTGGTCAGGCGTGGTCACGCTCAAAGTTAAAATAGAGGATATAAAGCGAGGTTGCGTGTTCAAATCACGTCGGGGTCACCAGTAAAGTAATGGGAGTCACTAGTAAAGCGATGGTGGTCGCCGGTAAGGTGATGGTCCGGTAGGATGAATGATACTACACCAATAAAGCACTTTTATTTTTGAGTCAAAAGGGTTGTACTGAAAGGGATTGGAAGATTGTTACGGTACGCTGGTTGTGAGGATAGAGGAGACACTATTATAATTATTACGTTGATAAATATATAAGTAGCAACGTGGTTTACCGAGAAAACAAATAAAACCAGAGCGTGATTATGAGACGTGGTTGCCTTAGCTACCGGGCACTAGATCTGTTGGTACGCGGTATCGGTACTTTCGGTCGTGCGAAGCACTTGGGACAGTAACGGCGCCTACACATTGTTACGTATACATATTTGATTTTTAGTGAATCCGAAATAAACTAATAAATTTGTATCAATATGTGTACATCTAAAAATGTGTTGCAATGCAGCAATAAAAGTAAGCTCATTGCTATTTGATTACAGACACTTATATTTTCTGCCTTAAACCGCACCCTTACTGTAAGCCGTTGAGGAGTTCCATTGATCTTCATATTTAACTACGACTAGCACTTGACCATACGGAAGTTACGGAAGGCGACTCAAATATCTGCATAGCTTATAGAAGATTCTGTCGAGCATCGTTGATTTGCTCCTAAGAATTGAAGAGTTCCGTCACTTTGTCATGAATTCCATGATCAGAACCTTACCAAACGATCACAAAACAACCCTTGAAGTATATCCTTTCCAATAAAAAAAGAATCCTCGAAATCGGTTGGCGTGATCTTGAGTTATTCGTCCACTTATCGCGGACATGCTTAATGCAAATGTAACACTTATCCGGTTTTCTCATGGATGCCATCATCAGAAATGGATTTTTAAAAAAATTAAGATCGATCCACCCAGTCGGAAGATAAAAAAAAATACAGCCGAATTGATAACCTCCTCCTTTTTTGAAGTCGGTTAAAAATCAGATGTACGGATCTGTCCGTCCGTTGATAATTTTACAATAGTTGTTATATATTTATCACATAATGTATATCCTAGTACATTTATTCTATTTATATAATACAATATTACTGAGTAAATACAAGGTATAAAACTATTTAACGATATGGAAGTTTATTAATGTAAATAAATGTAGTGTTGCCACTACAGATAAACAGGTGGTTTCTATCAATGGTGACGCTCTTATCAGAGAAAATTGGTGCCTCGTCAGGAAAAGGCGATGCGGATGATGACAGATGATATTATTAAAAAACATCTTCGAGTCTAATCTAATTTAGGCGCCTTCGCATCCTGCTCCAAAAACCCCACAATAACTTTAGCCACGTGTAATTTATTATAAAAAAGTGCGTGCGTACAAACTACACATGTCAGAAGTGAAACTTCTTCGGCAAAGTAATATTTAAGTCTTGTTTATATTTATACAAATGTAAAAGATTTAGATTTCTGAGACTTAGAGGGAGGGAAGAAGGAAGATAAGTTAGGAATTTAATTGTCATTAGAATATTAAAAGTGTCGAAAATTAATAAAAATAATCTATTGAAATCTGAGAAGACTAATTGTAAATAAAAATGTTTCTTGTTAACATTTAAGATATTTTTTTAATGAAAATTTAGAAAATTTTATTGCTGTTACGCTGCATATCTTCGTGACGCTAATCACGCGTTTCATCTGCAAAAAATTTACCCTCATGCGCCTAAAGAAGTTTCAGTTCAATAACTATAAGTAATACATGTAATTGAGACTTAACACTTACCGGAAGAAGTGTATGTGCGAATCTGAAGGCAGCCGCGGCGAAATGGTTCGCAATAGAGGGGTCCACTGTTGAGTCATAGACCTCTGCGTAGCCCTCTTCCACCAACGTGATGTTAAGAGCCCACATTACATCTTCACCTGGGCAAGTGGAAGATGTGGAAGAATTTGTATACTTGGGATCAAAATTTACAAAAGATGCAACATGTGAATGTGATATTGAAAGGAGAGTAAATGCAGGGAATATGGTAAATGGTGCTCTGCACGCCTTTATGATGCCAGATGGTGTCTCAAAGGGCCAGACTGGCTATGCATGCTGTAGTGAAAGTTGGTTATGGCAGAAGAATCATTGAGAAGTATGAGTGAATTGAAACTGAGTGACAAAGTAAAAAATAGTGTGATAAGAGAACGTTGTGGTATAAAAGAAGACGTAGTGACTAAAGTTGAGAAAATATGCTTAGATGGTTTGGACATGTAGAGAGAATTAATGAAAGGAGACTGACAATAAGGATTTATGAGTCAAGAGTGCATGAGAAAGTTGGAAGAAGACCAATGCCAACGTTCCTGGACCAAATCCAGGAAATTTTAATTAAGGGCCAAGTCAAGAGTACTCTAAATCGACGAACTTGTATAAAAGGTTCAATGAGAATGAAAGAAGCGAAAGAGATATGCAAGGATCGTGGCAGGTGGAAGGACGTGGACTTTGCCTTCCCCGAAGGCAATGAGGCTTGATGTTATGAGGAGGATAAGTAAAAAATGGCGATGAAGCAATGAAATGTATTTCGCTTATATGTGAATAAATCGGCTTGGTTTATACTCGGTATAGTAAAAGTGTTAAATGAGTAAAGTGACTATTCTAACATTGTGATTGTGTTCAAAAGTAATTAAAATGGTTAATAATACGAAGTGATAACTAGAATAGTAAATAAAAGTATCGCAGAGGTAATTTCTATATAAACAAACACAGCCCGATCCTATATTTTGCCTCATATCGGACTCATTCAATTTACAAATTGCCCGTAATAACTACTAGTTGACATGATCTAATACTACTGTCTCATCGGACAATCGGATTTATAAGCATTTCTTTCTTTTTTAGTCATGTGTATTATCTATTTCGCTTCTCTGTAACTGAGGTAATAAAATATGTGTAGAGATGACACCAGACAATAGAGAAAACTAAAAATAAATCAGTCACAAAGTGACTGTTACTAATGGTGCGTGCGTCGGGTTGAAGTTCGTTAAGTTTTTTTGAGGTATTTTATTTACTATGAGTGTTTATTATTGATTATTTTTGTTTTTGATTACATAAATGATGTGAATAACAATGAAAGCCCATGAGGGAAGTTTTCATTTTTAAGACAGGAGCCCATAAGTACAAGACCGACTTTTTTCACTTTCTCAAAATTTAGCGCAACATGACGCTATACCAGTGTTAATTTAATAAACAGATGATTAGCAAAACATTTTGTAGTCTTTCATGATCATTTAAGTCCCAATAGCCACTTTAGCGCCATTCGACCCGCCGGGGCAATCGACGCATAAATGTTCATGCGGGGAGGCGACGGTTATTTCCTTTAAAAAGCGCGGACAAATTACGTGGGTAAATAAAAACACGGCCGGACAGTCAAACGGTTAGCTGTTCTTAGTAGTACCTGATCCCGTGGAAATATGGGAAAAACTAGTCATAAAATACTGGGCGAGTAGGAGAGTGAATGAATGAGTGAAGATCCTATTTAGAAGGTATTTTTAAAGGTACATAGTTGGTGTTTTGCAAATTAAATAATGCCCAAGGTTAGCTACTATATTTTTGGAAGTCATACCAAGTACATCTGGCAGGAATTCCGCGTAAGTGATATGTTGCATCTGTGCTCCCACAATTCTTCTGGATTCCTGGAATATTATCTCATCATTCCAGGAGGGATTCAAATCTTTCAGGATGCCAGCCACCCGGTTGTGTTGTCGTGCCCATATCAGGTGCATTGTAGTGAGATGTAGATTCTCATTAGCTCTATCGTCACCTGGATACATTACCAGAAAAGTTAGTTAATCCTTATTTCCTACTTTTTAACATTTTTGCAAAATATATGGACGATGTTTACCAGATTCAAAGCAGTATCGTCCTTTAGCGCTCATTTCGGCAGTATTACAACCGTCGTTGGGATCAGTGGATGGAGGCAGCAGCTCCCAGTGTCCCAACTTCAACATCCTCAGCTGACCATCAGTACCTTCACGTAGCTGATAAGATTTGGCCTCAGAGTAGCTGTATACAGCCGAAGCATCTAGAAAAGCTGTAGCCTGATTCAACTGCTCCCGTGGACCTGAGGAGATGAAACCAATCTAAAGATTTACTTGTCCCAAAGAGTGGTATATCTCATGTCATTGATTAGGAGCGACCTCATACTCTCCATCATAGTAAGCGCTATGCTTGAAAGTCACTCAGGTTGGAGGACATTTATCTCCTTCTGCGAGGCGGCTTTCATGTAGACGAAGGCACTAGAAACGGACAAGGAGATTGCGTCCGAAGTTATTCCTCCCGCTGGAGGAGGGTAGATGTTAGAAGGTGCAATTTTTGCTCGGGGGTGCCAAAGTGTGCAACAACGACCGTCTGCCCCCCTCATGCATCCTTATGAAGAGGGTTCCGCTTGGTATTAGTGGGTAGCGAGTCCTACAGCCCCGGATGGAGATCTATACTTCATCCGGTCTGCTATAGCAGTAACTAAAGAAAAAATCGTGATGCATACCAAAGCGACAGGTGGGTGCGGGTGCTGATCGCACGAACTCCATGCAGGTGAGGTTGTACTCCTGATAGTAGGGGTCCTGTGTCGCCAGCCGTACCGGGAAGCACTCCGGGTGGCTGGTGACCGCGCTGCAGCACGATATGGAGCTGCTGTTCACACCTGGTGATATCAATATATAGAAATGTATTCCGTAAACTTTAGGAAATGTCTTTAAAGGATTATTTTTAACATTATGGCGTTGCACTGTAATCACACCTGATGGTAGGTGACGATAATGTCTAAGATGGACGGAAGTTTACTTGGAGGCACGTCTTTACTGGTAGGGTTGTACCTAACCACAGTCAAAGTCTCCCACCAGTAGACCTAGACAAATAAGAATTTACAATTTCCTAAATATGCCCTGACCGGATTGGAACCCAGTTCCTCTGATAGTAAAGCACCTCTGGTAGCACCAACTAAGTTATAGACATACCAGCAAAAAGGTTTACCTGCTGTTAAATAAGTCATCTTTGTAAAATCTGTCAATGAAATTCTCTTCTAAATGGAAACAAGTTTATTTATTTAGGGACATAACTTTTTCTTTATATTCGTAAGCGTCTAATAATAATATTTAATTTAATATATGTTATTAATAGATATTTACATGGTGTTCATTAATATAGTCCAAACATCTCTTAGTTATAGTCTAGGCCAGATATTTACTATTATTAAAGTATTACTTTAGATGGATTTTTAAATTTGGGCTTGTGTCCACCATGCACGTAATTTGGTGGACAAGGGTAACCCTGCTCATGATGTTCCATTCCCTTACCCTTGCTGAGAGCTGTCGCTGTGATGTCGTGGTCTATGAACTGTCCCCACACTGCTAACATCACGGTGAAGGAGGAGTCGTGGGCGTAGCTAGGTCGATGGACTGTGACGCTGACGTCACGGGCACTGGGAAGACTAGCACCGTCTACTCCTTTCCGTGGTGAACTTATTCCTGATATTATTATTTTTTTAAGTAAATTGCATGTAAATGATTACTTTTCAAGTAAATTCAATATATAAATAGTCAACAAATTGTAATGTATCTGTGAACTTTGTAGTTAGTCTATGATACATACATACATAGCATCACGCCTCATTCTCTTAGGGGTAGGCAGAGACAACATCCTTCCACTTGCCACGATCCTTGCATATCTCCTTCGCTTCTCTCATTCTCATTAAACCTTTCATACAAGTTCGTCGGTTTAGAGTACTCTAGACCTGGTCGTTATTTAAAATGTCCTGGATTTGGTCCAGGAACGTTCGCCTTGGTCTTCCCCTTCTAACTTTCGCATTCACTCTTGACTCATAAATCCTTTTTGTCAGTCTCCTTTCATTCATTCTCTCTACATGCCCAAACCATCTAAGCATACCTTTTTAAATTTTAGTCACTACGTCTTCTTTTATACCACAACGTTCTCTTATCACA
>JACTOM010000858.1:85161-106671 GCA_015832385.1 Elymnias hypermnestra | reverse complement strand
AACATCCTTCCACTTGCCACGATCCTTGCATATCTCCTTCGCTTCTTTCAATCTCATTAAATCTTTCATACAAGTTCGTCGGTTTAGAGTACTCTTGACCTGGCCGTTATTTAAAATGTCCTGGATTTGGTCCAGGAACGTTCGCCTCGGTCTTCCCCTTCCAACTTTCGCATTCACTCTTGACTCATAAATCCTTTTTGTCAGTCTCCTTTCATTCATTCTCTCTACATGCCCAAACCATCTAAGCATACCTTTCTCAATTTTAGTCACTACGTCTTCTTTTATACCACAACGTTCTCTTATCACACTATTTCTCACTCTGTCACTCAGTTTTAATCCACACACATCACTCAATTTCAACCCACTCATACTTCTCAACTTTCTCATCTCTACCGCATGCCATACCCAACTTTCACTACCATACATAAGTGTTGACGCCAACCCTCCTACATGCACAGCCAGTCTAGCCCTTTGAGACACCATCTGGCTATTCATAAAGGCGTGCAGGGCATCATTTACCACGTTCCCTGCATTCACTCTCCTTTCAATATCACTTTCACATGTTCCATCTTTTGTAAATTTAGATCCCAAATATACAAATTCTTTCACCTCTTCCACTTGTTCACCATCTATCAAAATATTGCCATCCATCATATATTCATCTCGTTCAATAAGCATAACTTTTGTTTTGTTTACATTAACTTTCATTCCTTTCACTTGCAAGGTTTCATTCATAATATTAAGCATCTCCTGTAGCTCATTAGCGGATGACGCAAGTATTACCTGATCATCAGCGTAGAGTAAACATTTGACGAGTAATTCATTCATTCTTAACCCATACATACTTTCTTTTAAATCTGTCAAACAGGTTTCACAGACAGATTATAGACTGTTAAATTTATATTTGCATATTGAACATAAGAAACCCTGAATTGAAAATACTCGAAAATTCACTACTTATTTTATTAGTTTACGATTCATTCGGAAAAAGTCGAATTATTCGAAATTTTTCGAATTGTTCAATTCGAATTTAATTAAAAAAAAAAAAAATTTAATTTAGTTAATACAAATAACTAACTTGTTTAATAAAGCTCTAGTGGCCTCTTCTGCCGCATAAGCCGTTTCAGCCAATGGCTTGACACTGGATGAAGTTGCAGCAGCTCTTTGAGCTCTGGAAGCTGGGGAATCAGTTTCCAACGGTGTTAAGCCACTTTCAATAAGCCTCCGTTTCATGAGTGCAGCTTTTCCTTTTGAGATAGCATCTTCGATATCTTGCTCAGTGAGATTAGACGCTGACCATGATGGTGGACTTTTTGCTAAAAAAAAAACATTGCCAAAACCAATAGGTAACATGTTAATCAAGGTATTAGGCGACCGCTTCAGAAAACGTTTCATGAGTATTATTTACGCTCCATCGTGTTAGCACAGCTAAATAAAACGATAGTTTCATAAAAATACATTACAAAAAAACATCGTTCGTTGACTCGAGCGGCAGCTGTTTTTTGATTTTGTTTTTATTGTTGGTTTTTTAAAGTAAAATCATGTATTTATTAGGAATCTTCCGTTTCATTTAGCTGTATTAACACGATGGAGCATATATAATGCTTATTAAACGTTTTAAAAATAGTACTATCATCTATCATCGTTTTCGGAAGCGATCAATAATTAATGGCGTTAGTCTGTCTATTAAGTTTAAGTTACTAAACCAATTTGGATGAATTTTTGTAAAGGCATAAATAGATCCTTATAAGGACTTTGACTTAGACTTAGATTGTGATAATGAAATTCGAAAATGATGAAATTTGGGGTGAAATTATTATTCTTCCAGTGATAATGTACAGTTACGAAGCTTCATTAATAAAAAAAAAGTTCGTTGACTCGAGCGTCAGCTGATTTTTGATTTTGTGTTTTATTGTTGGTTTTTTTTTAAGTAAAGGCGTTAATTATCTGTTAAGTTCATATATCTGAAACAATTTGGATGAATTTTCGCATAGGGATATTACTTTAGATTGCGATAATGATATTCTAAGAGGTAATACGAAGTAAGGGGTAAAACGATGTTTGGGAAATTATCATTTTTCTAGTAAAAATGTACATTTACAAAGGTTTCTAAAAATGTTTAATATTATGTAAACTATCTTATCTTTTCAACTCTCACGTTTAGTGAAAAAGCGAAAGATTAAGTATATATACAGGGTTATTCGTAATGAAATGTATTCCTGTTAGCAGATAGGGATGATTATTATATAATTTAAACCCCAATATGTATTATGCAAAAGTAAACCATTGATGCGTTATCGTGCATATAGCTGTTTTCAAAATCTGTCGAATTTGCTGCTTCAAAAGTTTTTTTTTTAATATAATTTTTCATCTGGTTTATAAAAACGATTAAAGATTGCTTATTTATCAATACTAAAACAACAATTATCGGTCCAAATTTTAAAATAGTAAGTAGCAGCTCGTTAACATCTCACTGCTGGGAACAGGCCTCCTCACTCCAAGGAGCGAGGGTTTTTAGAGCACAGGCCCATCACGCCGCTCTACTGCGAATTGGAAGGCATAGTACACAACAAGTGCACTCTCTATCCTAAAAGTGCTCCTGATCTCTCTGATCAGGCGCAATTTTATAATGTCAGACGAAAAACAATATAATTTCAATATTTCATCTAAAAAGCCTTAAAAATAAAAACCTTATAGACTTTTGCTTGCAAAGTATTGTAAAAACATATCCGTTTTCTTAGCTGTCTAATAATGCATAACAACTAGATACTTAATTCAAAGAAACTAAAAAAACTTATCACAAAGGAAGCAGGCGGTAGTTTGTAGTCAAACTAAACTTCAGATCATTCTTTAAAAATCCATATAATTACTTCAATTTCAAATGAAATTATTAATCTACCTATCAGAGGAGTGTTAAGGTGTATTGCCATACAAATAAATAAATACAATTCCCAACGTAAATAGCAATAATTTCAAAAACAAATTTAACATTTTGGCGCCACTCTACCACCTCTTAACGGGAATACGACGAATTACGAATAACCTTGTATATAATTTTAAAAAATATGCCAAGAATCAAGGAGTGTAGGTTGCCAGTAGAAATGTCTATTTGCAAAGAGCTTACCACGTAAAGGCCATGTTTTGTTAAATAGCGGCATTAGATCCTCATCTAAACTGAGCCCGAGGAGAGTCAGGTTGCCAGCAGTAGTGCCGTTGTCATCATCTGAGCTGGTACTCAAGTTGTACGAAACCGTGACCAGCAAAGAGATGGACAGGAGGATACTGCTACACAAAGTAAAAAATTAACTTCTGGAATATTTTATTTATGTATTACGTATGTTTGCAGTATTGCAGAATTTAATATATTCCAAAGAAATTCCATTGCCTTCTTGTGTACTCTGACACGCTTGCATTATTTTGTGTTATAGAGTATCTAAGAGAGATCAAAACGTTTTAGGTTTAAAGCAATCAGTAATAGTGACGTTACGTACAGTAAAATAACGCAGATAGCACATTGGAAGTGTCGTAAGCGTTTCTGATAACTCCTGGAGATGCTGGACTCGAACATGTACGTGGGGGTCACCAGTGGCGTCCTTTCCGAACTCGTGTGTGGCCTCTGCATCGTGAAAGTCCTGGACACCAGTCGACAAGTTGGTAAGATAATGTTAGACGAAGTTTTAGCTTGGTAAGCTAATGTTAGACGAAGCTTTAGCTTGATGAGGTAATGTTACACAAAGCTTTAGCTTACCAAGGTAAGACTAGACGATGCTTTAGCTTGGTAAGGTAATGTTAGACGAAGGTTCAGGTTGATAAGGTAAGATTAGACGAAGCTTCAGATTGCTAAGGTAAGATTAGTCGAAGCTTTAGGTGGGTAAAGTAAAATTAGTCGAAGCTTCAGGTTTATAATGTAAGATTAGACGAAGCTTCAGCTTGCTGAGGTAAGATTAGTCGAAGCTTTAAGTGGGTAAGGTAAAATTAGTCGAAGCTTCAGCAAGGTAAGGTATGATTAGTCGAAGCTTTAGGTAGTTAAAGTAAAATTAATAGAAGCTTCAGCTAGGTAAGGTAATATTAGACGAAGCTTTAGCTTGGTAGGGTAATGTTAGACGAAGGTTCAGGTTGATAAGGTAATATTAGACGAAGCTTCAGCTTGCTCAGGTAATATGAGTCGAAGCTTTAGGTAGGTAAGGTAAAATTAATCGAAGCTTCAGCTAGGTAAGGTAATATTAGACGAAGCTTTAGCTTGGTAAGGTGATGTTAGACGAAGCTTCTGGTGCGTAAGGTAAGACTAGACGAAGCTTTAGGTTGGTAAAGTAAGCTTAGACGAAGCTTCAGCTTGGTAAGGTAAGATTAGACGAAGCTTTAGCTTGGTAAGGTAATGTTAGACGAAGCTTTAGATTGATAACATAAGCTTACACGAAGTTTCAGATTGGTGAGTAACATAATCACAATGACTAATTTCAGTGTAATCCTTATTTTTTTTTTAATTAAAAAGGCTATATTAACAGATGCTGCGTTCAATGATACATGCATCAATTTTGGTGCGAAACTCATTTCTTAAAAAATTTATCAATTATTACTTCTTAGTGAATCACTATTTTTAATGAAATATATTTCTTTAGTTTCGTTTATTTAATATCACTGGGATATGGGGACTCGTGATGAACATGTCCCCTTTTAAGCATAAGTTCTTTTACAAGTCGAGTAGACGGGCATGCTTAGTGTACTGTATAGGCATGTTATTCGGCTATAGGTTAAATGGGAATACAATCGCATTAATTGGCTCAAGGAACAGATATTGAGGTCTGTCCGTTGGCGGCATTAATTGGAGGAAGCCACACGAACTCATTAGGTCCTCGCTCCTTTGGAAAGTTAGAAAACAATCAATAAGACATGGAAAAAGTATTTACATCTTGGTTTTTTGTCCACGTGTATCTATAATAACACACATTGTGTTTTGAATAAATGATACTTTTTTATATTTGCATTAATGAGTGAGTATAGAAACGCTATAGTCGCAGTCGTATTGGCCTTGGCTGCTCTGCCATGCGCCTTTCACTTTCCACGGCTGTAATACGACATGCAATAGATGATCGAAAAAACTATACAATTTGAGAGAGCATTACTGTATAATAGTTAACCAGACAATATAATTTGTAAAAACTCTTTTGTAACTTTTAGAAATTTGTTACTAAAACATTTTATAGCCCTATAAATTTATCTAAACTGATGAGAAAATATGGAACGTGCAAGCGGGATTTAGAAGAGGAATGGGATGTACGGATCAGGTCTTTTCTTTACGGTGCATAACTGAAAAATGTTTGGCTAAACACCAAAAAGTTTATTGCGCTTTCGTAGATTTAGAAAAGGCCTATGACCGAGTGGTGAGGAATGAGTTGTGGTCAACGTTATCTACGTATGGTGTGAGCGGTAGTCTGATTCAAGCATTGAAGTCTCTCTACGAGGGTTCTAGTGCTTGTGTCAGAATAAACGGAGCGTACACGGAGTGGTTTCCTGTCGACAGGAAGTGTTCGACAGGGATGTGTTGCGTCTCCATGACTGTTCAACCTATTCATGGATAACTGTTTGACGGATTTAAAAGAAAGTGTGTATGGCATAAGAATAAATGGATTACTCATCAAATGTTTTCTCTACGCTGATGATCAAGTAAAACTTGCGTCATCCGCTAATGAGCTACAGGAGATGCTAAATATTATGAATGAAGCTTTGAAAGGGAAAGGAATGAAAGTGAATGTAAACAAAACGAAAGTTATGCTTTTTGAACGAGATGAATCTATGATGAATGGCAATATTTTGATAGATGGGGAGCAAGTGGAAGAGGTGAAAGAATTTGTATACTTGGGATCTAAATTTACAAAAGATGGAACATGTGAAAGTAATTTTGAATGGAGAATGAATGCAGGGAGCGTGGTAAATGATGCCCTGCACGCCTTTATGAATAGCCAGATGGGCTAGACAGGCTGTGCATGCTGGATTGTTGATGCCAACACTTATGTATGGTAGTAAAAGTTGGGTATGGCAAAAGAATCACAAAAGTAAAATAAATGCGGTAGAGACGAGAGCTTTGA
The DNA here is from genome assembly GCA_015832385.1 of Elymnias hypermnestra. NCBI lineage: Eukaryota > Metazoa > Arthropoda > Insecta > Lepidoptera > Nymphalidae > Elymnias > Elymnias hypermnestra. Next base: position 100,585 of record JACTOM010000858.1, on the reverse strand, counting down.
GAAGCATGAGTGGATTAAAACTGAGTGACAGAGTAAGAAATAGTGTAATAAGAGAACGTTGTGTTATAAAAGATGTGGTGACTAAAATTGAGAAAGGTATGCCTAAGCATACCTTTCTCAATGGTTTGGGCATGTTGAGAGAATGAATGAAAGGAGACTGACAAAAAGGATTTATGAGTCAAGAGCGAATGGGAAAGTTGGAAGAGGAAGACATTTGAAATAACGGCCAGGTCAAGAGTACTCTAAACCGACGAACTTGTATGAAAGGTTTAATGAGAATGAAGGAAGCGAAGGAGATATGCAAGGAGGATCGTGGCAAGTGGAAGGATGTTGTTTCTGCTTACCCCTATGGGAATGAGGCGTGATGATATGTAGGTAAATTTATTTATTGAGTTTCCAATGTTTTATAAATATGAAATAAATATTTTAAGCTTTTATCAGATGTATCACACCTCTTCAGTGTCAATGAAGTGAATTCATGAAGTGAATGTTTTTTCTTTTGAGAATAAAGATCTTTAAACCTAAACCTAAAAACAACAGGCGATCAACTAGACTTACACTTTAATAGATATTTAGTGACGTAAAATGCCGTTTTAACGAATAAAACAAACCTTTTTTTCAAGACCAAATCAAATAGATGGCCTCGCTGACGCAATGGTGCGAGTACTCGCTTCGTTAGTAAAGTCCCTGGTTCCAATACATTTTTAACTTGTCTAAGTATGGACTGGTGACGGGCTTCGACCACGGCTAGTTACCACGCTACCAGCAAAGCCGTACCGCCAAACAAGCTATAGACTTCTAAATCATCACGTTACGCTATTTAGGAGCGCAGCATCAGTCAAAATTGTTGCAAAAACAGGAGAGAATTGATTCCTTTTGGAAACTTTTTAAAATTACGCATCAATTATGCATAACACAATAATTTGTCTTGATGAATTAAATATATGCCTTTGACAAGAATATTATGTACAACATTATTTAAAGCTGTTTGGAAAAATTATATTTAAAATATTAACGACTGAGCATCTTGCTCGTTTTCGAAACAACTATTATAGCCGGCGGTAGACACATTACCAATGGGTAGACTAATGACGTCTCAAAAGACCTTGTTGAGTCTGTGTAAATAATATAAATTTTATTTTAAAAATTTAGGATATTATATTAGTCAATGTTAGAATTTAACAAGTAAACTGATTACATTCTCAAGAACACTTATATTTAATTCCCTAATAATTATATCTGGCTGGACTATAGGTGAACGTGAAGGTGGAGACGTATTTTACCCGCTTAATTCCAGATGCTTCGTTTCGGAAAAGTAAATAAATAACTCATTATAAAACTAGCTTTCTGCCAAAATCAGACCAGTCGTTTCAGATTTTAGGTGAAAGAAATAGACAGACAAAAAAAAAGATTTTTGTTTATACTTTCATATGAATTAAGGGAAATAAAATCAATTTGAAATTTTATTAGTGTTAGTATTGATAAAAACACACCAAATACTATATTATCATTATTATAAATATAAATAATAATAAAATAAAAGTATTAAACATAATATATATCCTGAAATTGTTAGAGTAGTGCCGCATTATTTAAAGTATATATTTTTTTGAACTATTAATACTTTACTTACCTTTAATATGGTATTGTAAAAAACAGATATGTTTCACAATATAAGTGAGTTAGACATGTTACACAATTTAACTTGATCTGCGGTTAGCTCGCCGCCGATAACGTCAGAGGCAATAGAACAACTGATGTATTCAATATAGGTACCTATTGGCCGTACAACAGCTAGTGTTTCAATGAATGAACTGTAGACAGGGACCGGGGATTCAAATCTACTCCTACACTTATGTTATAATCATATCAATAAGTAAAAATACGAAGTTGCGGTCGTTTCAATATTTAAAATGCGAAATAACCATAAAAAAATTCTAAAAAGGAACAGAAATACATAATTCAAAGTTCAATTGATAAAAACTTTTTGGTTTGCATCATTCCAGATCATTCGGTTTTTATACCTAACTGCGAAATAAGATCAATAGGTATTCCCATATTTCCACAGGATCGAGAACTATGCGGGTTGCACCGTAGGGAACTAATTAATAGTATATACCAAATATTTTATCAAGTTATTCAACCTGTCTGTCTTTTTGTGTGGTACTATTACAAAAAAAGGCTACTGATTTTAACTAAATATTCCGGTTTTGTAAGAGGTTTACAATATGGAGTAGTCTTAAGTATGCTTTAAGTATTGTGCTCATTTAAATGTACTTATCATGGCTATGTCGTTATGAGTAAAATGTATAGAGCGATGTAACAAGTATACTAGGTATCAAGTTACGGCGTGACTTGTGGTTTGCATTGATTTAAGAAATATTGGATAGTATTGTTCAATTCAATTTCTGAAAAGTACGAAATGGGAATTTAAGTTACTACATTTTTAATATATATAATTTCAAAATATATCTTTTATGAAATTTTTTTGCCAACAAAAATTATTAGATAAGATTTTAGAAAGAGGTTTTAATATTTAAAGCCGTTTTGAAATATTTCATTTTAATGTAAAATAGGATTTGAATAATGTAAGTGATTTTTAAAACCAAATGAAGTAGGTTAGTAATTTTAATATATGATATAATTTTATGGTATTGGTCTAAAAAGAAATTTGAATAGTTACAGCTATTTTGTAAATTCAGATAAAAATGAACGCTTTACAAAGTCACTTATCTTGACATGAGGACGTGTGATGACATTTGACATGACATATGACGTTTGTAGTTGTAGAAAAAATTCAAAGGAAGGGAATTCGACTTTGTATTAAATATCCAATATATTGTATTAAAAATGTTAACTATCGAGGAATTGCAAAGGAAAGTGAGTGAATTGGAAGCTAAATTAGCCGCAGCACAAGGACATGTCGGCCCGGCGAGAAAGAAAATCGACGTAATGTCGTCCGAAGTCGTAGACTCCAACCCTTACAGGTATTTCGTCAATTCCTCAACATATGTTACGTGAAACAATTTGAAATTAAAGGTTTAAGATCCTGTTTTACTTACATTCATTTGAACAATTCTATGTGCAATCTATTTACGCGGAAGTCATAGTAGATTTAGAACTTATTGGGTAGAGGGAGGGTAATTACTAAAATATATTATACTAATTGCATACATTACTTTATTCTTATATTTATTCCTTTATTTGTTTTATTAAAACAGTAAAAATTAAATATAGTATATTATTATATCAATTATAGTGTTTATAATTAAACCCCAAGTGTATTTAATCATATCAAATCGAAACATACAAATATACACACATACACACATACACACGCACCCTTATACAACATCCATGCTTGTATACTTTCATTTTCAATATTATATTTGTGTAAAATGAAATATGTAAGATAGTAGTTTAGGTTCGCTTAATTACCTATTTTTCATATACATTTGTTTCAGGTAGGCAATGGCTCTTAAAATACATATTTACCTAGTTTAGGGTTCAGGATGTCACAAAAAAAATGTATTGATTTTACCTTATAAATAAATATTTCATTTCATCAATCAAAGTAGCAAAATGGTTGTCATAATTATAATGTTCTTGCAGTCGTCTGATGGCATTAAAAAGAATGGGTATAGTGGACAACTACGAGAAAATAAGAGAACTGTCAGTAGCAGTGGTGGGGGTTGGAGGTGTGGGCAGTGTCACTGCTGAGATGCTCACCCGCTGTGGAATTGGCAAGGTAAAGCAATTGTTAAAGTCAACTTCCATTTTAAACATTTTTAGGATTATGTCAACCTAATTCATTGTTACATGTTATTTTATTTCAGCTGATTCTTTTTGACTATGATAAAGTGGAGTTGGCTAACATGAACAGGTTGTTCTTCCAACCCCACCAGGCTGGCTTAAGCAAAGTAGATGCTGCAGCAGCAACTTTACAAGCGATCAATCCTGATGTTGCCATAGATTCTTATAACTATAATATCACTACAGTGGAGAATTTCCAGAAGTTTTGTGACACTATCAGGTATGTATACTTCTTATTTGCTGTTTGTTGTATGATAGATGTTTCCAGTTAATGTTTCCAGATATCTTGTTGTTTTTTTATTTGATAAGGAAATGTTGAGCAAGTTTTATAAAGTTATACAACTATGATTTATATCTTTAACACTTGCAAGTCTTGCTTCAGTCTTAGATGTATAAGTTTTATAGGTTTTTAATTTGCGAATTTGGGTATTTAACCCCAACTCATGGCATGCAAACATATTTGATAGATAAGTTATGTCTTTGTTGGCTAAATTTTTTTTTTGATATGTAAGTAGAGTATTGAGTGGCTAAGTCTTGTCTTTGGTGTGGAACTATTGTATTTGGTGGCTAAATCTTGTCGATGGTGAGTAAGTCTTGTGTATGGTGAGTAAGACTGTCTTTAGTCACTATGTGTTGAGGATATGGTGCTGGTCTCATTTTGGATTGATGATTTAGTCAAAGAGTGTCAGGTAACAATTGTATGGCACTAGTTTACTGTAGTACTGTTTTTTCTTCTGTGTGTATTTGGTGTCTAAGTTTTGACTTTTGTGGACAAGTCTGGTCTTTATCATATACTTACTTAATTACCATACACTTGTCCCCATGAGAGTTTTGGAGGTAATTTTGTTATGTGACACTTATCAGACGTGAGCTTATCAAGAACAACAGATATTCCTGGTCCTTACCTGGACTGTTATAAATTGTTTTCCAGTACGGGTAGCCTCACCGGTGGTCCAGTTGAGCTTGTCTTAAGCTGTGTGGACAACTTCGAGGCTCGAATGGCCATCAATACAGCTTGTAATGAGCTTAACCAGCGCTGGTTCGAGTCTGGGGTGAGCGAGAATGCAGTCTCTGGCCACATACAGTTTATAACGCCGGGGGAGACTGCCTGTTTTGCAGTAAGTGGATAAAGATTTTACATTATTTTATATTAGATTTCTAAAATTAAATAAAAGAGAGTGTTCTTAATAATAAGCTCTAAGTATCTAATTAAATTAAATGAGACTAATTTATTTATAAGCGAGATGTCACTATCTGACTCATTACATGATATCCAAAACTATTACCTCGATTGCCTTGAAATTGACTGCGTTCTTCCTTGATGTGGATGCTCACTAAGAACGAGTTTCTCCATATTTAGACGGGATCGGTAGTTATGCGGATCAAATTGCGAGTAACAGTTAGTATATCATCAGTATATATGCGAAAGCATCTCATCATCCGCCCGATTTAGAAAAAAAAGAGAGAGAGAAAAGTAGAGATGGAGAGAGAGAATACACTTTGTTATATACCAACCAGGCCTTTGGGTTTAGGACATTTTGTTACGAAAAAGGTTAGGTGGTATTGTAATTTCGCCAAATGACTCCTGTTGTGATGTAAACGTGCACTGGGAACGGTTTTCTCCATATTTCCACATGGTTGGGACCTATGCGGGTCACATATCGTGAAACAAATAGTATATAAGCTAAAATCGATCCCTCACATGCTTATCACGAGATTGCCCTATGGGCCCTTGTAACTTAGCAAAATGATGTAGACGCTTATTAAGAACGGGTTTCCATATATCTAGTAAGCGAGTACTGGCAAAGATGTAGTTTAAATGGCCATATTTTTGCTAGTAAAAGACTCATCGAAATTTGAGTTTGGTTCGCTATGTAGATGAATTCCCTCATAGTCCCATGAGACCGGGAACTACGTGGGGATTCCGCACCATATAGTTTTAGTATCTAGTATTTCGGTGCAATGTGTTTGAATAGTTTTTTTAATTGGTGACAGTGCGCCCCCCCATTGGTGGTGGCCTCCAAGATTGATGAGAAGACCTTGAAGAGGGAAGGCGTGTGTGCGGCCAGCCTGCCTACCACCATGGGGATCGTGGCGGGATTCCTAGGTGAAAATCTAGATAATTTTACTGCGTACAGGTTACCGCTTAATTGTCACAATAATAATATCTACACAATATCGTGTCGGAATAAATATAATTTTGTTTATTAGCAGGTCCTTTTTGGTAGTGGTGGTAACTGACCACGACCAAAGCTATCATCGACATTATAAAAACAGTAATGTCTTAATTTTGCTTTTTCGGGAATCGAACTTTGGAACATTGATAGCGAGGAAACATTGTACCGGTTCGATTGCCGATGTGAGATATACTTAAAAAATGATATATGTTTTATAGTTCGATCGCGTTAAGAATGCCGTGAGTCATTACTTTTCGCCGGCCTAACCCCGTCCCTTAAATAATCAAATCTTTTCAAATTATAAGGTCAAGTTTACAGTGACCAGTTGAAGGCATATGACTCACTGCATTTTGAACGCGAACGAACAATACTAGATATTTTTGTAGATCTATAAAAGAGGAATGTCCCACCATACATGTTTTGTGATATCTCTAAGGGATTAGAAAGCGATTTTGAGTGAACCAGTCTATCTATTGATGAAAACTGCATGAAAATACATTCAGTAGAGGAGGAGGAGGAGACCTTTATAATATGTAAAGAAAATAGCATGTTGCATGCACTGGCTCCTCGTTTATATGGGGAGGTCCCGAGGACGATGTACAGATAGAAAAAAAATGATGTGTTTTTATTTATTGCAGTTCAAAACACTTTAAAGTATTTGCTGGGCTTCGGTAATGTCAGCCATTATTTGGGCTACAGTGCACTCACTGACTTCTTCCCCACCATGTCTCTGAAGGTAAGTAATCTGCGACGATTTACTGGTAAATCATAGATAATTTATTTTCTATGAATAAACCGGCTAATTGGCAATTATAACACACACACACACACACACACACACACACACACACACACACACACACACACACACATTAATTCATTTTAAATTCGTTTTGATTTAAGTATTAATTGTTTATTTTTCTCATTAATATGTAGACTAGATTTATAATATGTTGTAAAACTGGAAAGACACTGACCTCACGAGCTTACCTACTTTAGGAGACCAGGGTATTTTTTTATTTTAATTATGTATTTTTCTTTTTATGCTTAAATAAATTTACTATTATTATATACATACTCCTCTTAACTGCCTCATTGGTCTAGTGGTTAGCATGTTCGACTACAGACATGAGGTCCTGGGTTCGAGTCCCGGGTCGGGCCAATTCAAAAATCAATATTGAGTTTTCTATTAAGATTTTCTCAATATTTGCCCGAAGTTGGGAAGTTGGCGGTGTGATCCACCCCCGTGCCTCGGAGAGCACGTTAAGCCGTCGGTCCTGCGCCTGATCTCTCTCCGGTCGTGTCGGATTCCCGTCACATCGGACTATGAGAGTGAAGGAATAGAGAGTGCACTTGTGTACTATGCCTGCCAATCCGCAGTGGAGCAGCGTGGCGGGTCTATGCTCTAAAAACCCTCTCTCATATGAGTGAGGAGGCCTGTGTGAGGAGTGGGACGTTAATGGGCTGCTACTTACTTTTTTACTTTTTATTCCTCTTAAACATATTTCGGTCAGCGCGGCTAATCTCATGCAGAGATTAGATTTGCGTAGACTATATTATAGTACTGTAGTGTATGAGCAAACACAACTTGCGCTCTCTATTCTTTAATTTTAATAGTGATATAGGATGGTAGTATCAAAAAATTACGCGTGATCCGAACGGGGGTACCAAAAGACCCCAGTTCATTTGTATGGAAATATGGGGTTGAGCATGATAACTACCCAAAATGGGTGACATACTGAGAATTTCTTAAACAAAACTCCAACAATTTTTAATTAGCCCAACTCGAACCCAGGACCTCAAGATCTGTAGCCGAAAAAAATTGATCACTAGACCAAATAGGCAGTCTTTGTCAGGATTTGAAGGACTACCTCATTGGCCCCGAGTGGGACTATTAAAAAAATCGGTATTGAGTTTTCTATTAAGATTTTCTCAATATTTACCCAAAGTTGGGAGTTGGCGGTGATTCACCCCCATGCCTTAGAGAGCACTATAAGCCGTCGGTCCTGCGCCTGATCTCTCTGCGCGAATGTCGGATTCCCGTCACATTAGACTATGAGAATGAAGGAATAGAGAGTACACGTGTGTACTATGCCTGGCAACCCCTAGTAGTGAGGTTATGCTCTAATAACCCTCTCTGCTGTGAGGACTGTGCCCAACAGTGGCACATTAATAGGCTGCTACTTACTAACTTGATTTGAAGGTTATAGTAAATATGGTCATGGCTTGCAGCCGAACCCTCAGTGCGACGACTCATACTGTCGCCAGCGGCAGGCGGAGTTTCGCGCCAAGCCCGTGGTGGAACTGGCCACTGAGGTCAAGGAGGACTCCACTCCACTCCACGCCGACAACGAATGGGGTCAGTGGACTATATTTCTTTGCTGACAGTCGTAGATATAAGTTTTTTCACTAATACTCTTTCTTTGTTAACAATATTGTTGTTTTTGTAAATTTGTTTTATGTGACGTCATCCTTGTGCTGTCCATGTGACGTCATCTTTTTTGTATGTTTATGTGGATTCAAAACATGTTGATTAAAAGTTCGATTTAGATTTCCCCCCTACTTTTACGAGATTGGTAATTACGCGAGACTTCAAATTCTATGGAAAGTATTCTTTTATCGTCTACAGGTATAAGTCTGGTGGACGAGAACTCCCCGGAAGAGGAGACACCCAACTTGAAACTGGTGGATGGTGTTCAGGTAAACTAGACTATATAGAAACATAACCCGACTAGTTTTAAACACGTTTTGTCCTTAGTTATAAACTATTAAAACAAAACTAACTACTTAGTCTGTGTTGAATAGTTATTATCAAACTACCCTTTCTTTCCATTTCTGATTTTGATATGGGATTGGCGAAGTTATTCTTTCAGCCTGATCAATTTTTAGGAACTACCCTCTCTTGCCCTTTCTTGCTGATGTTGGCTACTTTTCACGAAATTATCCACTTTCTCTCTCTGGTTTCGAATTAGAGTCGTTTTATCTCTTTTCATTTCACGTTGGTTACTTTTATGAAAACCTTCTCTTTTTAACCGACTTCAATAAAAGGAGGTTATCAATCCTTCTGTATTTTTTTTTCAAATGTTTGTTACCTCATATCTCCCGTCTGGGTGGACCGATCTTGATGATTTTTTTTAAATGAAAGGTGGTGCTCGTCATAGGGTCCCATATTTTTAAAATCCAGTTCTGATGATGGCATCCATGAGAAAACCGGATAAGTGTTAAATTTGCATTAAGCATGTGCGCGACAAATGGACGAATAACTCAAGATCACGCCAACCGATTTCGATGATTCTTTTTTTATTGGAAAGGATATACTTCAAGGGTTGTTTTGTGATAGTTTGGTTAGGTTCTGATGATGGAATCCATGACAAAGTGACGGAACTCTTCAATTCTTAGGAGCAAATGAACGATACTCGGCAGAATCTTCTATAGGCTATCCAGATATTTGAGTTGCCCACCGTAACTTCGGTATGGTCAAGTAGCTAGTGGTAGTTAAATATGAACATCAATGGATCTCCTCAACGGCTTACAGTAAGGGTGCGATTAATGGCAGAAAATATGAATGTCTGTAATCAAATACCAACGAGCTTACGTTTGTTGCTGCAGTGCAACACGTTTACTTCAGATTCACTAAAAATAAAAAAATAAAGAAAAATTTTAACAAAAAAAGAACCGCCTTCAGAACAGACTTACAAATATATTAATATGCTCTAAAAAGTAAGAAATAATTGCGTATTCTTTTATAGTGCTCTTCGTATTCTTGCATTCGGTTTTTTAGAGCATATTAATATATTTGTAAGTCTGTTTTGAAGGCGGTTCTTTTTTTGTTAAAATTTTTATTTATTCTTACTGCCTTTAAGATTGGTAGTTCTTACGAAATTACCTTCATATTCTCCCTTTGGCATTGGTCTTGGGTCATTTCCACAAACTACTCTTTGTTTTTCCTTTAGCTTTTACATTTGGATCTTGGATTGTATCTATCTATCTGTTTCTACCTCTGATTTTTGAATTGGAATCGTGCTTACGACACTGCCCTCTCTTTTTTTTGCTTCAGGATGAAAGCAGTTCTTCCGAATTACATTCATTTTTGGCATTATAAATTGGTGCTCTTTGGGTTTTGACATTGGGCTGTTTTCAGAACACTACCCTATCTTTCGATTTCTGCTTTTGATAGAGGGTAGTTTACACGAAACTATTCTCTCTACCTAGTTTTGAGATTGTGACCAAACTACCCTGTGGTTAAATCTCTGGTATTGACATTACTCTTGTGTTTTCACCTTTTTGGCACTTGGGTTAAAAAGGACCTCTATCTTCATGGGTTGTGGTGCAGGTGGCGTATACCGTGCCAGTGGATAGCAGTACCCCAGAGTCGAGTACAGGAGGTGCAGTGGCAGCGTCCGAGCTGTCCCTGGAGGATCTCATGCAGCAGATGAAAGCCATGTGAGCTGCTCCAGCACCGCTGCCAGGAGACACGGTATATGACTGTTTACTTTGTTATTCTGATGTTTCCAGTTCATACCTTGTGCGCATGAAGATCATAAGTAATGGTGATATTGAAGATCCACACTTAGTTTAGGCTATATAACTCTTTTGCGCTCTGTTCTGAGAGGAATTCACGATGATCTTACAATCAGCGAGACGGTAAATAGACAATTTATAAAGTGCAATGTTTCATATGTAGCTATCCAGGAATCGAGTCTAAGAGGAAACTAGTAATTGAAATACTATATTTGTATATTTGCTAAACTTATGTGGAGCAGTCCTTCAATCCCTTATCCGCGGCAGTAATGTCCTATACCTTACCCCAATGCTTCCCAAAACTCTCCTAATCCCATATACCAAGCTCTCCTATCTAACTCCCATACCGATAAATGGCGGTATATCCATTCTCCGCTGACCTAAATGTCACAAACCGATAACGGGCAGCAGCGTTATCGGTGCGAGAGGGTCAGCACTGCGATCACCAACCCGCCTGCCAAGCGTGGTGCTAACTCGCAAAACCACAAATGATGACTACAAGGCAGCAACGGCCCCCAGTCCCCGGCAGCCCCGCTATTCCAAGCTCTGGCAGCGGTTTCGGTAACGGCGGGGCAGGGAGTGTTAAGAATCTCCGGAAGAGATTCCGCTGCCAACCCCGACGACTTGACCTGGCAAGCCAGTGCTTACCTAACGGATCGGAGACGTGGTCGCTGACTATGGGCCTTATTCGAACGCTCAGAGTCACTCAGCGTGCGATGGAGAGGGCTATGCTCGGAGTTTCTCTGCGCGATCAAATCAGAAATGAGGAGATTGGTAGCAGAACCAAAGTCACCAACATAGCCCTACGAATCGCGAACCTGAAGTGGCAATGGGCGGGTCACACAGTCCGACGAACCGATGGACGTTGGGGTCGGAAAGTGCTGGAATGGCGACCTCGCACTGGACGACGCAGTGTAGGAAGACCCCCCCACAAGGTGGACCGACGATATAAGGAGGATCGCCGGTAGTCGCTGTAGCCAGGCGGCACAAGATCGGGCCTTGTGGGCATCATTTCGTGAGAACATTCATGTCCAGCAGTGGACGTCCATCGGTTGAAGCGACGATGGGAAGCAATCAAATAAAATTAACGTAACCGTCCCGAAACGGGGGATTTGCAATCATGCATCAGTTGTAACTTGAGTATTAGAAGAGCTACTTTCTTTATGTTTTTGTAAGCATAAAAACATTATACAGAGGTCTTATCTCGTTTTTTTTATCATTTACTGTCGAAGGTGCAAATCTTTAAAATGTTGTTGTTGATAACCTCTACATTCCTATTATTAGCACGTGTTGTTTTTCTCACTCCAACACACGTAAAAAAGTAAGAAAAGAGCGAGACAAATATACGACACACTTTGTGCGGCCGCCTATGTGTGTTTTTGTTGACCTTGTTTTATACTTCCATACGACTGAACTGGGGACTTTTAGTACCCCCGTTCGGAACAGGCTTAATTTTTTTACATAGGGCCGAAAAGGTTAAAATAACTTGTATGTACTGTTATTCATTTATATATATAGATGAGGACAATCGAGAGGCAGTAAGTCACGGACAGACAAACATTTCAGCAATGCGTGCTTCTGTATATGGATAAATAAAAAAATGCGTACTAATTTTGATAAGCTTCGAGCTTTTGTATGAGTGAGAATATAGATGGTATAATTGTAATTGAATTATATATATTTTGATTTAAAATTTAGCGCCAAAATGGCTGAAGCCATAATAAAAAAAAAACCTACTTGGGTTATTTTCTTTTCATTAATATGTAATGTTATTTATAATCTAATTACTTTCATATGAATGGTTTGATGTAACGTTTTGGAAAAAATTACACATGCCACACAAACATAATAATTTTCTGGAAATAATTACTATTAAAAATTTCCTGACAATTTTCGGGAAATAACTTTTTCATTAATAGGTTAATTTTGTAATTTTGTTAATTCGTCATGACAAGATAAATAATATGATTATATTTTATTACAATAGATGTTAGCTTTATTTAAATGTAATTCACTACAAGTACAACTTGTAATTATGGAATTTTTATTTACTAAAAGGTTAACAATTAAAAAAGTGTAAATAGACTAATTTGTCGTTTAATATTATTTAATATTGGAATAAAATCTAAAGTGACAAGTTCAAATGAGTTTTTGACTTTAAACTTACTTTATTTTAAAATTACTAGTGCTACTGTTGTTATTCAATAAAAACATTGGAAATTTTGTAATCAAAAATCGTTATAGTAATGTATAATAAAATAAAATCAGTTTTCAATCAGTCTTAAAAGCATTATAATTAGCATTATTTAATTAGATCGAAGAAAACCCTTATACTGTAGATATTAAAGTCCATTCTGCTATAATAAAACTAATATTTATTTATGTCATTGTCATTATGATATTTTGACGGCCTCGCTGGCGCAGTGGTGCGAGTATTCGCTTTGCTAGCGGAGCTCCCGGGTTCGATCCCCGGTAGGACGAATTTAGGAAATTGTATTTTCTAATTTGTCTAAGTCTGGACTGGTGGGAGGCTTACCACCCTACCAGCAAAAACGTTCCACCAAATAAAGAGATTTGTGTTCCGTTACGATGCTGTGTAGAAACCGTAAGGGGTATATCGCCTCTTAATAGATTAGCGCGCTCCCATCTTAGACTGTATCATCACTTCCCATCAGGTTAGATCACAGTCAAGCGCTAATCTGTCAGCAATAAAAAAAATGACATATTCATTAAAAATAGTAGAATTATTTTTATAATTGTTACTAAAATATATTAGTTTTTTTTTTGTGTCATGTTAGGGTTTTAGCATCTTAAACTGTATCATCATTCAAGGTATCCTGATTAACATGAAGGCATTACAAAAAATTATGAAGTACATATGTCAGAAGTGAAACTTCTTTGGCAAACAAATTTTTATGTCTTTTTTATATTTATAAATAGTAGAAGTAGGGAAAAAGGAAGATATGTTAGGAATTTAATTGTCATCAAAATAATAAACAGTGTTATTGAAATCTCAAATGACGAATTGGAAATTGAAATGCCGCATGTTATTTGTAAATATTAAAACTACCTCGCCTTCAATCGAATTGGCGTAAAAAAATTTACCCTCATGCGCCTAAAGAAGTTTCACTTCTTAAATCGGAAATCCGGCCCAAAATGTGTACGAAAATCTGCTTATATTAGAAGAATTCAACAGTTATTTCGTGTTTTGTGTGTTTTGTGAATGTCACCACCTCGCTCCCCCTGACGTTTTGTCTATCACTGGTATGACAACTGACATTATATTTAAATCCATAGATATATTATATTAAAGGCAACGAACGGGTTCTATATTCCCATGGGATCGAAGTCGTCGAGTAAAAGTACAGTGAACAGCTAGTATTCAATAAATAGTATAAATGTTTTTTTTGTTAACTGTACTCGTGTGACGTCATCGTGTAACGGACGGCGGTGGCATTCTCGGAACACGAGTAAAAAAGTGTTTTTCCATTTGTTTAAATTAGCTGATATATGTTGTGTTGTGAAGATTTTTGTTATTATTAGTGGATTATATTTAAATATGATGGTAATGTAGCTGCGAGTGCAAGAAAGGCCTAACACTATGACTTTGCTAGGAAATTATACTTTCAAAGTTTCGTCCTTGTGGGAGGCATCGGTCTTGCCCAGTTACCACACTGTTAGCGAGGACATATTATATACGTAAATATTTGTTCTTAAGGCTATATATATTCGTGAGAAGTTTCTGGATGTTTTTATTTATTTGCTTCTTAGGTCTATAACCGTGAGAAGTTTTTGGAAATTTTTATTTTTGCTTCTTAGGTCTTATAACCCTGAGAAGTTTCTGGAAATTTTTAATTTTGATTCATAGGTCTATCAACTTGAGAAGTTTCTGGATATTTTTGTTTATTTGCTTCTTAGGTCTATAACCGTGAGAAGTTTCTGTCAATTTTTATTTTTGATTCATAGGTCTTATAACCCTGAGAAGTTTCTGGATATTTATATTTATTTGCTTCTTGAAAAGTTTCTGGAAACTTATTTTTTTAATATTTTACACTTAAGCCGTTCTTGTGCTCGCAGCATCTCATACGTTACATTCCAATATATCATTAAACGGTTAGTTATTAAATGTATATCGCGTTAGTTGTACGTAGCTATTTTTTACAAATAATGAAATTAAATTTTATATTATATTTTATTGTATCGTTGCTAAGCGAAATGAATATATATATTTTTTTTGAATAACGAATTTTTATATAATTAAATATTTTCCGTGAGAAGTGTGTTTTTTATCGTTTCCACTGCTTTTTCGTGTTTCGATGTAATTTTTTTTTCTCCTGAGGGTAATGTATTTTTCTGAAATAAAATGAACTTTAATTTTCATTATATTAATGTTGCTAGTTTTTAAATTAATGTAATAATGGCAATTTTTAACTGAGCCAGTTTTTCCTGGCAACATTTTTTGAATTATTGGATTTAAAAACAATCAATGTTAATGTACGTATACATACATAAAGTAAAAAAGTAAGTAACAGCCCATTAACGTCCCACTGCTGGGCACAGGCCTCCTCACTCCAAGGAGCGAGGGTTTTTAGAGCATAGACCCACCACGCTGCTCCACTGCGGATTGGCAGGCATAGTACTCAAGTGCACTCTCTATTCCTTCACTCTCATAGTCGAATGTGACGGGAATCCAACACAACCGGAGAGAGATCAGGCGCAGGACCGACGGCTTAACGTGTTCTCTCCGAGGCACGGGGATGGATCACACCGCCAACTTCCCAACTTCGGGTAAATATTGAGAAAATCCTAATAGAAAACTCAATATTGATTTTTGAATTGGCCCGACCCGGGACTCGAACCCAGGACCTCATGTCTGTAGTCGAACATGCTAACCACTAGACCAATGAGGCAGT
>JACTOM010000858.1:74640-84970 GCA_015832385.1 Elymnias hypermnestra | reverse complement strand
GGTCTTCCCCTTCCAACTTTCGCATTCACTCTTGACTCATAAATCCTTTTTGTCAGTCTCCTTTCATTCATTCTCTCTACATGCCCAAACCATCTAAGCATACCTTTCTCAATTTTAGTCACTACGTCTTCTTTTATACCACAACGTTCTCTTATCACACTATTTCTTACTCTGTCACTCAGTTTTAATCCACTCATGCTTCTCAACGCTCTCATCTCTACCGCATTTATTTTACTTTTGTGTAAAGTAAAGTAAGTAATAGCCTATTAACGTCCCACTGCTGGGCACAGGCCTCCTCACTCATATGAGAGAGGGTTTTTAGAGCACAGATACACCACGCTGCAGGCATAGTACACAAGTGCACTCTCTATTCCTTCACTCTCATAGTCCGATGTGACGGTAATCCGTCACAACCGGAGAGAGATCAGGCGCAGGACCGAGGGCTTAACGTGCTCTCCGAGGCACGGGGGTGGATCACACCGCCAACTTCCCAACTTCGGGCAAATATTGAGAAAATCTTAATAGAAAACTCGATATCCATTTTTGAATTGGCCCGACCCGGGGACTCGAACCCAGGACCTCATGTCTGTAGTCGAACATGCTAACCACTAGACCAATGAGGCAGTTACTTATTTTATTAGCTTATGACAAATTTTAGAGGTCTCTAATATAAGAGCTGTGTCATTTGCCTCCATCCTTTAGAGGGGTCGGTGATGAATCCTAAAAATAAATTAACATTCCCAGAAGGTACCTAACCTATGAACTTTGTGTCTCTAGGAAAAGTATCAGAATGAGGATCTTCCATATTTCTTAGAGAAGCCCATCATTGTATCTAATATATAAATTTCGCCTAATTCATGAAATATATTATTACTAAATCTCACCATAAATGTGACGATAGGCGTTTGGACAATGTAATGTTTGATTTGTAGAAAGTGTGTGGAGATTAATAGTAATGGGCATTCGTGTTCTCGGAACAGCAGTGTGTTGAGGCAAGCAGCCAGCAGAGATAGTCCATCGTTCTCACTGGTGCCTTTGCCAAACTCATCCACAATTATCAGTGAATCGCTTGTTGCCCCACGGATGGCCAACGACATCTTGAAATATTTTTTACAGGTTAGCTTTTGGCTGTGTCTCATCTGAATATTAGTGATGATACCGATATATCTACGATGGTACCGCGGTAATCTTGTAATAGGTAATTTCCACACAAGCGGCACGCCACTTCTGTTAGGCACTTCCATCAGTCAGGACTCAAATTAGAAAACGGTTCTAAATGTTCTGTTAGAAATTAAACCCAGAACCTCCTGCTGACCAATGATATGATTATGGTCACGACACCTGAGCCTTTTTAACTTAGTCAATGGTCGACGGGTATTTATTAATCACCAGGAAAATAGGTTCCAGAAAGTTCACCGAATGCCATAGGAGTTAAGAAATAAAGTGGAGGCGTGTCTTTGAATCCATCATTAGCTAAAGAGTGGAAAGAAATTGTAATGTCCTTTCACGTCGGATATAGAGTTGTTATTCTTTCGGTAATTCAATTCTTTACCCATTGTGGCGTCTATCCCCCCCCCCCACCCGCGCCAAGCTGCGATTGGGTAGGGATAGGACTAATCATAGACTAACTACAAAGTTCACAGATACATAACAGAAATAACATTATATTTTAAATTGCCCTTTGTATAGTACATAGTAGCAAGTTATAGCTAATTATATTGATTGTTAAGTTATTTATTGTCACCTGCGACTAATATTTATGACCGAGTTTGGATCTATTTAGATGTGACTGTTAGCTCGTTGGTCTCTCTGTATTTTAACTTTATTTTCGTGTATAATCCTGTCAGCCAGCTGACATTCCGAAGGTTCTCTTTCGTCATATATTATGGAAAAGTGAGTGGAATGTGTGATGGTTTAACCCGGTGAACCTACCTGCCTCAAGTCGATGAGGAAAGCCGACATGTGAGCAGCGATGCACTCAGTGGACTGTATGCGGGAGTAAATGTGGCGGATGACACCAATACTGGCCGATTCAGCCGGCACAAAACTACCTATGTGTGCTAGGTACACTATCAGACCTAAAAAGATATTACCCTATTAGAGTCCAAATGATTGTACCTTATAATATGGTACCAATTGGAGAACTACCACTACCTCCCATAATACTTGTGTGAACATTATGTGACGTCATTGAGCAAACCGATATCCTAAGGATGATCCTAGACTCTTAAGCAACATTGTATTGGCAGTTCCAATAGTTTCTTCCTATAACACTAACGTGGTGTAATTGAGGAAACCGGAAACATCCTAAACTCTTATTTAATAATGTATTGGCAGTTCTACTTGTTCTGCATACAGTCCACTTGAATCCGTACGTCTAATTTGGAAAACCAGTGAAACTGCCACTGGATCTTCGGTTGAAATAGCTTAAATGTATTACTAAGTATTAGTAGGGGTAGGCAGAGACCACGTCCACCCACTTGCCACGATCCTTACATATCTCCTTCGCTTCCTTCATTCTCATTAAACCTTTCATACAAGTTCGTCGGTTTAGAGTACTCTTGACCTGGCCGATATTTAAAATGTTTTTCACTCAGTTTCAATCCACTCACTTCTCAATCTCTACTGCATTTATTTTACTTTTCTGATTCTTCTGCCATACCCAACTTTCACTACCATACAAAAGTGTTGGCACCAACACTCCAGCATACACAGCCAGTCCAGCCCTTTGAGACACCCTCTGGCTATTCATATAGGCGTGCAGAGCACCATTTACCATATTCCCTGCATTCACTCTCCTTTCAATATCACTTTCACATGTTCCATCTTTTGTAAATGTAGATCCCTAGTATACAAATTCTTTCACATCTTCCACTTGTTCCACATCCATCAAAATAATGCAATTCATCTGTTTCAAAAACTTTGTCTCAGGACGCCCGCTCGTTTTTTGTCCAGTAGCTTTCATTTGCAATAGCTGATGAGCGAGTACTTAACAAATCAGGGCTAGTCTTTTCCCCAAATGTCATTTATATAAGCACAAAGGTCTCATGGAAAAGAGTTATAGATTCATAAAGATTGCGAAGGATATATTGATGTCTATGTACCTATTTGTTTCATATAAACGGATTTTCCGCTAGAATTGGGCCCTGTTAGGATCTTGACAAGACCCGCCTCCTGACTGCAAGTGACGTCGTTGGGTACAAAGTTATCGCACGTAGTAACATATAGTGGATGTTTGCCCTGCCGTATATCTATCACTTTTTCCGTAGACATAACAGGTCGTACAAAGTTGTATTCCTTGCACACTTTAGATATTGTTATAAGACTGCGAAATGGATTTTATAAATATTTTTTTTAGTAAAATTGATAATTGAATGTTGAAAGCGAATTTTTTGTTAAACTCTTACTTTAATGAATTAACTTTTCTTTCCATCATGAAATAAATAGATTATAGTAGATCAAACATTACTTTACAAAGTAAAGGCTTCAATTATTAAAAGAACTCGTTACTTTTAGTGAGTAAACCCTTTAAGTGTTATTTAATAAATTAACTGTTAGTTTAATGAATGTATCCTACTGTAGTGAATTAATTGGTGTACATATTAACTTATCGAATATATAAATCATTTGGAAATCATCAATTTTAGTTTTGTAATTCATATATTTATATACAGCGTTAGTCATAAGCGTAGTATAAGGACAGAAACGGCGTATTAGACTCCGAAAGCCGTTTCTAAACAAAATATTAACAGGTTGGAAACCGTCAGTTTTTCGTCCCATATGAAAATACATTAAATAGACTGCCCTATTTGTTAGGAATTAAGTAAGTGAAGTGTGAGTGCACTGTATTTGTTATTGGTGACGTGTAGCGGTTTAATTATTTCGTCAAAGGCTGACACCAAGAGTTTTGTTATGCAGACTTTGCACAGCTATTTCTCCAAAACTACTGACTTTTGTAGCAAAAGTTAATTTTTATGTGTATCTTAGGGGTCATATATCTTTTGTGAAAACGTTGTATGTATACATTTATTTTTAGAAAATTTAATAAATAAGTGTCACCAGTCCAGCTCTGCACACTTGTCAATAGCGGCAGCTAGAGTGTGCAGGTTCTCCAGGATTGTGGTGGTCAGCCTCATCATGATACGCGTCTCATGAGCTACTATCTCGGGGTAAGTGTCCCCTATCATCACATCCAACTCTACGGAAGTCAATCGTTGAATAAAAACAATACTTGTGTGCAATTCACACAAGTGAAACCTTCAAAAATTTTGGCTTTCACTTACAAATTATTTTTACTCTGGCGAGCTTTACACAGCCAAGGGTAACGACTCAGTCTCATTATGTACCAAACTTTACACAATACATCAGTGTCGCTGACTATAACTCGCTCTTATAGTCAATAAGAGTTTTTCCTCGGACGTTACTTAGTCTACCGTAACGGCACAGTCTCATTCAGTATCAAACTATATACAGTATATCAATGACGTTGACTATAACCGGCTGTCATAGTCGACGAGAGTGAACATATTCACGCGTTCCATAGTCTACCGTGACGACTCAGTTACATTTATACCCACTGCATAGAATATAGCAGTGACGTTATACACAAAATACATGTACACAGCATGCCTAAACATATATTCACTTTCAAATTTTTAGTTTCGCCAGCGTGACGAGTCAATCTCATTTCTATGCTAAAGAAGATCTCACTTCAATATAACATGAAATAATGAATTGAAGTATCAAAAAAGGACAACTCACCCTCACACCCTTTGCTTTTATAGTGTATATAATCATTGTTCTGAAACTGTAATAGAATTGTTACATGTTACATTTATGTATTAAGCTTAATACAAACAAATATAAAGCTGGTACCATAAATTTAATATTGGGCAGTTGTTTTTGCTCCATGGTGAGGTTGTCGTGCCACGCCTTCACACCCAACAAGTAGCCGAGATGCGGAATGTACAACATCGTACACTCTTCAATAAAAGTCGGTAAACGCTCCAACTCAACTTTGGCAGTCTCTGACATCAAACCGTGCAGACTGGCCATTGTTTGTTTTTCTATCAAATTTTAATTGGTAAAATCGTATGCATGGAGGAGTAGCGAAAGTTGGGTGTGGCAGAAGAATCACATAAGTAAAATAAATGTGGTAGAGATGAGAACGTTGAGAAGTTGGATTAATACTGAGTGACAGAGTAAGAAATGGTGTGATAAGAGAACGTTGTGATATAAAAAAAGATGTAGTGACTACAATTTAGAAAGGGAAGCTTAGCTGGTTTGGACACGTAGAGAGAATGAATGAAAGGAGACTGACAAAAAAGGATTTATGAGTTAATGGAAAAGTTGGAAGGGGAAGACCAAGGCGAATGTTCCTGAACCAAATCCAAGACATTTTAAATAAGGCCCAGGTCAAGAGGGTTATAAACCAACTTGTGCAAAGATCGTGGCAAGTGGAAGGACGTGGTCTCTGCCTACCCCTATCGTGGTCTTCACAAGGTGAAAAGAATATAAATTTTGCAGGAGTACAAATATACAATCACCAACCGAAATAAGTTAAGAATGTTGGATCATTCATTAATTTTAAACTTTACATAATATATATACGGCCGTGTATAATGGTCATTTTTAGGTCACTGGGCAGTCAGTGACTGACTAAAGCTTACTATATAAGAGAGGGTTAGTGTATAGAAGAATTGATAAACTCACTTATATCAAGATCCTTATCAACACCAGTTTTCACTGTGAATTTTCCTTCGGATTTAGAAAGATCGAAATCTATAATTCTGTTCATATATAACGCCATCTGTATTATTTATTATTAAATTTATAGTCACTGATTTAGATTCATTATTGCATTAGATGGAACTCAATTATGACCGAAAATACGGTCTTTTAAATACAAACTAGAGCAAAATCATTTAGCTAACTCTCGCGACTTTGTCTGTGTATAAAAAGTAAAATAAGCCCTGTATTTTTTCGGCTGCACGCACTCCAAATCATAACTCATTGATAGCTCGTAAACAAGCGGTGGAGAGGCGCAATTGGTCTAATACCATTCTGTATTATAACAACAATGTTTCACTATAAATCATGAAAACTTATATGACCTAAGTCGAAACAAGTCCAGGTAAATGAAAAAAATATAATCTATATTGGTTGAATTTATTAATATGAAGTGGGATTTAACGGCAGCTCGACCCTCGCGGAGAGAGATCAGGCGGCAAGACCGTAGGTTTAACGTGCTCTCAGAGGCATGGGGGTTGACCACACCGTCAACTATAGAAAACAGGGCAAATATTGAGAAAATCTTCACAGAAAAGTCAATACCGATTTTTGAATTCGCCCGACACTGGACACGAACCCAGGATCTCAAGTCTGTAGCCGAACAAGCTGATCATTAGACCAATAAGGTGGTAATCAGTATACATATAGATTAAAATCTCTAAATTAAGACCAAATTAGCTTACTTCATATAACTTGTTGGTGTCATAGTTAGCCAGTTGGTTGAGATACTCAATGTTGTGCCCTACATTTTCACACATCTCGCAGATAAGCACAACGTTGTAGAGGGTCTACAAGGGAGACAATTTACATTAATTTGTATGTAAAGTAAAAGTAAGTAAGTAGCAGCCCATTAACGTCCCACTGCTGGGCACAGGATTTTTAGAGCATAGACCCACCACGCTGCTTCACTGCGGATTGGCACGCATAGTACACAAGTGCACTCTCTATTCCTTCACTCTCATAGTCCGGTGTGACGGAAATCCGACACGACCGGAGAGATATCAGGCGCAGGACCAACGGCTTAACGTGCACACCGCCAACTTCCCAACTTCGGGCAAATATAGAGAAAATCTTAATAGAAAACTCAATATCGATTTCGAATTGGCCAGACCTGGGACTCGAACCCAGGACGTCATGTCTGTAGTCGAACATGCTAACCACTAGACCATTGAGGCAGTTTGTATGTATTATATGTTAATTAATTAACCAAGTTCACCTTTAGTAATAGGTTGTTATTAACCCACCCATAGAAGAAACTTGAATTTAGACCCAATTGTATGGTTGCTTACAGGATGACCGAGCGGTCTAAGGCGCCAGACTCAAGGTTCCCTTGCTGCTACAACGCGGGTTCTAGTTGTTCTGGTCCTCAATGAGGGCGTGGGTTCGAATTCCACTTCTGACAAATACTTTTCACCAGGGTATAATGCGCAAGCTGAACCTCTGGTGTCTCGCTTACGGATGAAGAGGGTTCCGCTGGGTTTTAGTGGTATTGCGAAGTCTCCTCCCTCGAGTCCCACACTCCTGACCCATTTTGGTAAGGGTAAGTGCGTAAAAGCATTTCCCAGCGCAAAAAAAAAATGGTATGGTTGCTTAAGTCAGTTGAAAATTACATCAATATCGGTCAAGATGTGTTCGAGTAACAATTGTTGTCAATGAGTTATATAATGAATATTTAGGACAGGTATATTTATGTAAGAAATAAAAGTTTGCTTGTTGTCTACGACGCGGTTGTCAGCCGCGACTGATATATTCATATAAATACTAGCTGAACCCGCGACTTTGTCCGCGTGCAATGTTGTTTTATTGTAGCAGTTTTAATAATTTAGGCAAATTGATTTACGAATTAGAAACATAGGCGCACTGCCTTTGAGAGATGGAGTTTCCTAAAATTTGCTTTTGATGGCTTGCTAGATTATGTCAAAAATAATTTCTGACCAAGTTTTACCCCCCAACCACCCTTTTCCGGGTGGAATCACGCGTAATCCTTTCTTAGCTGAACTCTACTCGGCAAAAGGAATAATTTCTACCAAATTTCAAGCCTCTAAGCCTTATGCTTCCAGAGATATCGTGATGAGTCAATAGATACTTTGATATCTCTTATATATATATGTAGATTGCGTCTACCGACCCTNGATATCATATATATATATATATAAGAATGTATGAATGACGTTTCTTATCGAAAAATTAAACGTCATTTCCATACTATTTTTAAGCGTTAGCAATCTTCGAAAAATCTTTCATTAAAAGGAAGCTAATAGAGAAAACATTTAATAATTTGAAGGAATATTTAGAAGACAAAAAGCCGTGGGAGTGAATGAATTACTCTGTATACATCTTGATATAGAATAAATTTAAAACATATATTGTAATGATGGTGACATAAAAAACAGTACACCCGACTGAGTTTGTTCTGGGCTCTTCTCGGATTCCGGATACAAGGGTTCCTTCGCGCCCCAGACGCGAAAAAAGATATTTGACGATTCATAAGTGCTGTAATAGGCCTACTTGAATAAAGATATTTTGACTTTGACTATTTTTTCGTGAACCAGCATAGTATAGTGTAGTTGTGGGCCAAGAAGGGGCAAGCACAAATATTCGCACATGCAAATCTGTAGTTTCCATGCAATCATTTCTAAAAGATATAAAAAACATCATATCTATATCACTTACGTTATAAAGCGACTTCCATTGGTAAGGCTTCGCTGATAAGGCTTTTATTTTAGTGAGAATACCCTGGGGAGGAAATATGTTCACTTAACCGTCTGATTCGAGAATGCCGTCTCCGGCTATTACAAGATGTAGACCTTTGAGTAGTGTTGCCAAAAAACTATCATTTTTATATATTGCCTTTTATAAAATTGAGAAGAGAGCGTTGAGAAGTATGGGTGAATTGAAACTGAGTGACAGAGTAAGAAATAGTGTGATAAGAGAACGTTTAGGTATAAAAGATGGAATGACTAAAATTGGGAGAGGTATGCTTAGATGGTTTGGGTACGTAGAGAGAATGAATGAAAGGAGACTGACAAAAATGGTTTATGAGGCAAGTGAATGGGAAAGTTGGAAGAGGAAGACCAAGGGCCAGGTCAAGAGTACTCTAAAGCCACGGACTTGTATGAAAGGTTTAATGAGAATGAAAGCAGCGAAGGAGATATGCAAGAAGTGGCAAGTGGAAGGACGTGGTCTCTGCCTACCCCTATGGGAGTGAGGCGTGATGCTATGTATTTATGTTTAAAATTTATTGAGTTCACTGTGTAGAGTTCAGGCAAAGAAAAATGTAAAAATTTAGTTGCAAATAATGTAACTGGCCAACAGTTTAATTTACTCCACGGTTTTGTTGTTGACCGTACTGTATGTGTTAAACGTTCACGAAGCAAACATGTAATAAGATTAGTTCATACATTAACATTTCTGATGTACTTGAGAGAGGCACATATGTTCCTCATGACGGAGTCACTCTGAGGTCTCACGAAGTAAGCCACTACATCTTGTCTTCTCTTTAACGTCACTAAATCTGTTGTCGGGTGACGAAGTAGAATCCTAACAAGGTAAAAAGTGCCTGTTAATATCCCACTGCTGGGAACAAGATCCAAAATAAAGGTATATTAGTACGTAAAAACCGTAATTTTACATTGAAAGGCATTTTCAAAATGCTTTTATAAGCTTGGGCTGTATGTAACTTTGTAAGGGAATCTTTGAGCGCGATTTTTAGCTATCTCCAGAAGTCCACGCATCCACCCACGCATTCCTACGCATCCACCCACGCATCCACAAGGCTGTGACATGAATTATTAGACCGTTGTCTTTAGCAACGGTTTTGTTAATTCATTTCTAGGTAATGTAAATATGGCATTCATTTATGCTACTATCTTTTGTTTCATAACAAAAAAGATTCTGTGTGTCATTTAATCAATTGCGATTTGTTTAGTATTTATTTAATATAAAAATGAATCGCAAAATGTGTTGTTCATGTTCATTTAAAATCAAAATCAAAATATTCTTTATTCAAGTAGGCTCAAAAAGCACTTTTGAATCGTCAGTAGTCTGTCCGTTGGTAACAAATCTACCACCGGTTCGGAAAGTTGATTCCGCTGAGAAGAAGCCGGCAAGAAACTCAACGGTTACTCCTTTTAACATAGGTTTTTTGTAGGTTACAATGTTTAGCCGTCATATGCAACTGGAATCATGTCCAAACATCTTTGTCGCTTAAATAATCTTCCACATTATAATATGCCTTTTTTATTAGGACATTTTTAACATACTTCTTAAAACTATGTGGAGACAAACCCAGAAGTGATTCAGGTATCTTATTAAATATGCGTATGCTCAACCCGAAGATGTGTATAAGAGACTTTTTTACTCTAAAATATGGCATTACAAGTTTGTGTTTATTTCTTGTATTAAAATTATGTGTTTCGCTCCTTTTGCTGTATAAATGAATATTATCACGGATGTATAAAATGTTTCAGTTCATGAAATATGAATCTTACGTTCTTGATCGTTTTTTCTGATCCCTGATTGTGTTTTTCGGTGAAGGAAA
>JACTOM010000858.1:37008-50199 GCA_015832385.1 Elymnias hypermnestra | reverse complement strand
CGACGGCTTAACGTGCTCTCCGAGGCACGGGGGTGGATCACACCGCCAACTTCCCAACTTCGGGCAAATATTGAGAAAATCTTAATAGAAAACTCGATATCCATTTTTGAATTGGCCCGACCCGGGGACTCGAACCCAGGACCTCATGTCTTTAGTCGAACATGCTAACCACTAGACCAATGAGTCATTCATTAGGCAAATAATTAAAGAAACTGAAAGTTTTACGTGTCCTTTGAAACACAGGGATGTAATACAATGATCCCAACAATTACATATACTTGTAATACATTTTTACTTGAAAGGAAGCTACTAAAACCTTTGAATTCAATAAACGAGTACCTTTATAACTTTTCTTTAAAATGTATTATGAAAGGTATAGCAGTCTAAAATTAATTAACTTTTTTATATTTAAGTGCAGATAGTTTCACTTCCCAATTACGCCAGATATTTTCGTCTGATAACCCTCAGTGCCTGAAGACCAAAGTCTTCGAACAGTGCGTGTTGCCAGTGATGACCTACGGTTCTGAGACATGGTCGCTGACTATGGGCCTCATGCGGAAGCTCAGAGTCACTCAGCGTGCGATGGAGAGGGCTATGCTCGGAGTTTCTCTACGTGATCGAATCAGAAATGAAGAGATCCGTAGTAGAACCAGAGTCACCGACATAGTCCTGCGAATCGCGAACCTGAAGTGGCAATGGGCGGGGCACATAGTCCGAAGGACCGATGGACGTTGGGGGCCAAAGGTGCTGGAGTGGCGACCCCGGACCGACATAAAGAGGGTCGCGCGTAGCCGATGGAGCCAGGCGGCACAAGACCGGGCCTTGTGGACGTCATTACGTGAGACCTATGTCCAGCAGTGGACGTCCATCGGTTGAAGCGACGACGCCGACGACGAGTTTCACTTTAAAACTGTTCTATTTCTAGTTTTTTTTTTTAAATCTAGTGGGTGGGTACCCTTAGAAGGTTGTGTAAGGAATTATCGTTGGTCACTTTGTCCTAGCTACATTCAGAAATTGACCTGTTAACGCATAACCTGTTGTTGATTCTTGGTTTTCGTGAGTAGAAGTCATATTTGAATACAGCGGCTTTACTTAAGCCGCTAACTGCTTCCTAAACTAATAAATTATTAGTTAGCCCGACTGTTAGGTAGTTATTAAAATCACATTGTGGATAATCTGATTTGAACCGAAAATTTGATCAGGAAAGTTTAACCCAGTTAATTTGAATCGATAACTAACGTGATGAGTTGGGCTGAAAATATGATAATTTTAATACAAAATTCAGACTTGACAATCAGCGCAGAAAGAGCAATTGAGTAAATTTAATGATGTATTATATCATCTGGCTATTTATACTAAAATCTGATACTTTTAATAGAAAATTTAGTCAGGATTTGAAATTTTTCCCAAATTAACTTGAAACGATACTTAACCTGATGATTTAGGCTAAAAAATCCAATCAGGCTAATTTGATCATTCTATATTCAGATTCAATAATGGTATTTCGTTACCAAATTTGATGATTTAGGCTAAAAATCTAGTTGGGCTAACCTGATAATTTGTAACCAGACTCAGTTAAGTTTTGGTAGACAATCATCAAAAGTCCAGTCCAGTTAACTAATCAGATGATATAGGCTGAAGTTTCAGTTGGGCTATCTAAGTTGCACCAATAGTAGTCAGGCTTAACATCCAAAGATTCATTGGCTTAAACCTATACACTCGTTAAATAATTTATTATTACTTAGCACCGTTATTAAGTCTAGAAGTTAGTAAGGATACAGTTAAGTCTAGATTAAAGCTTCAACATTACTTACAAACGGAAGACGATAGCTATTGCATTGTTTCATTAGATCTTACATATCTACAAACAAACTTATGCCAAATATAACGCTAATTGGTATCGTAATGTAATAATCTCCAAAATATTCCATACAAGATTACTATCAAATAACAAGCAATTCATTATTAAATATTTTAAATTAGGTAATTTAGAAATACCCTCTAAAATGTACTTACAAGCGAATAACTGTAAATATACACACATAATATTTGCTTATAACTGAAGGAATGTTATTCTAAGTCTTTTAAGCCAATGTTGAATGTGGACATCCCTTTAACATTGGCTTATTGTATCTAACTGAAAGAATCTTATTCTAAGTCTTTTAAGCCAATGTTGAATGTGGACATCCGTTTAACATTGGCTTATTGTATCTAACTGAAGGAATGTTATTCCATGTCTTTTAAGCCAATGTTGAATATAGACACCCGCTTAACATTGGCTTATTGGATGTAATTGAAGGAATTGTAACCTTAAGTGTTCTAAGCTAAATATATATGAAGCTGTAATCTATTGGTTTAGGATTATAATTTTGGCTTATTATATATAACTAAAGGAATGTAATCCTAAGTCCTCTAATTCAATTTTAAATGAGGTTTTAATTTATTGGCTTAGAATTGGTATTGCTCCAGTCTGTAGTAATGAAAGATGACAGTTGTTTTGCATTTACAAATCATTTAACTTCAAATGTATGTTTTAATAATTAATTAGAGGGTAGTTTAGCGAATGGCGACGGTAGATCGCGTAGGCCCTGAAGGTCGCAGCGTGGGTACAATGGCGGGTTCTTCCGCTTCCTCTTCTTTTGTTGGTTCACTGTTAACCACACAACGATGGCATAAATTGTTATATCATTTTCTATACATCTTGACAATAACGTGAGTAATTTTATTGTATTTGATCGCTTGTATTGTATATATCAACATGGTGGGTCATACAATCCAACATTTTCCCATTTTTTACTTCGTTAATAAAAATGAAAGGAAAATTATTATTTTCATTACACTAGTTGGTGTCTATGGCTTTATTATATTGCCACTATAAATTCTTGTAAGTATCACATCACAATTATTCTTTTATAGTGCTTCTGAATCGTTAAATCTATTAATTTATCAATGTACGTCTAATGAGCCTAAAAAATAGGCTCAAAAATATAGAGTTCTACCAAGAACTCACAATTACTCAGTATTTTTTATCTAAGTTTCAAATGACCTTAACTCTTTTTCTAAAATTGCATGCGTTAACTTAGCATTGGCTTACAGTATGTATTATATTAATGTATGCATGCATTATTTGACATTTTAGGAAATTACACAGCTTTTTTATAAGAACTAGTATGAATTGTTAGTGCGATCTACTAGATCCATGCATATTATATATTTCTATGAAAGCCTTCTTCCGCTGAAAAGGCATCATATGAAACTAAATATAAATTTTCATACAAAAGAGGTGGCTCCTGTCTTATTAAGCAAAGGCAATTGCTCACGGGTTCCAATGGTTTCTTGAAACGTTTTCCTTTATGTTAAGAAGGATATGTTTTCTTTTATGATCTATTATGATTGTAATTGTTTTAGAGCGAATTCACGCATTTAAGAAGCTTAAAAGCTATTATTGGATTCTGGAAGGCCTCTTGATTCATTTCAATTTGTCTGAGTCTGAACTGCTGAAAGGCATTCTGTGAAACGCTAACGTCTCAGCAATAAAAAAGGTATTTTGTACACTATTAATAAAAAATTTAACTTTTATAAGATTCATGCGAAAATAAACTTTACTATTATATGATTGGATAAGCAAAATATGTAATGAGTTATAGGTTATTAAGTAAAATACTTAAAAACTAATTAAATAAGTTAATTATTGTATATACAAGCTTTAGTAAGCACTCACCGTTGCTTAGTTAGTATAGAGCAACTACTGATACTGGATTCACCACCTTGGGGACAAGAATCAGACGTTAACTACTTCTAAAATTAACCTACAGTTAAAACTCCAACAGATTTCGTATCTTGCTGTACAAATTTAATCAAAAACAAAAGTAATATTTAATACTTTATTAACGGAGGGTAGAAATATTTTTTATGTTGAGTTTTAGAAGTAAAAATTTATATGTTATAACATCTTTTAAAGCAACTGAGTATTGGAACGATATCAAGTATAAAATATTTGTAATTAAAGCTTTATTGGTAGGAGGGTAGAATTAAATTTTTACACGTTACAGTTTAGAAGTGAAAATTTATTTCCAATTACAATTCTCATAGTAACTGTATCGAAAATTTGAACGAAATGAAATAACAAATGTTTATTGTTGCAATTTAATTAGTGTGACAAATTGTGAAAGAAATTTACATATGTTGCATTTCAGGAATTTGAATTATTTTGATATTACATTTACAGCAACCCTATCTGAATAATTTATAATATAAAAGAGGGTAGAACTAAATTGTCACGAATAAGAATTTCTTAAACAGTTATTTTATAGTTTGAATAAACTGGGGCTCAATACCAATACCCAGCTGTAGTCAGTCAGTCAGTCCGTATTAATAGTCAACCGAGGAAGTCCCAGCCACACAAAATACCAACTTAATATTTTACTTATTTGCAATTACACATCGACTGAACTCTCTTTAAACAGCTGGATTGATTTTGATATTTTTGAAGTGAAACTTCTTTAGGCGCATGAGGGTTAATTTTTTACGGAAACGCTTGATTAACGTCACGAAGATGTGCAGCGTTTTTAATGCTAATTCGTTGGAAGTCTAAGAAGTTTCAATATTTACAAATTACACGTGGCATTTTATTTCACAATTCGTCATTTGAGACTTCAATAAAGTATTTGTATTAATTTTCGACACACACATACATATATAGCATCACGCTTTATTCCCATAGGGGTAGGCAGAGACAACGTCCTTCCACTTGCCACGATCGTTGCATATCTTCTTCGCTTCTTTCGTTCTCATTAAATCTTTCGTACAAGTTCGTCGGTTTAGAATACTCTTGACTTGGCCCTTATTCAAAATGTCCTGGATTTGGTCCAGGAATGTTCGCCTTGGTCTTCCCCTTCCAACTTTCGCATTCACTCTTGACTCATAAATCCTTTTTGTCAGTCTCCTTTCACTCATTCTCTCTACATGCCCAAACCATCTAAGCATACCTTTCTCAATTTTAGTCACTACGTCTTCTTTTATACCACAACGTTCTCTTATCACACTATTTCTTACTCTGTCACTCAGTTTTAATCCACTCATGCTTCTCAACGCTCTCATCTCTACCGCATTTATTTTACTTTTGTGATTCTTCTGCCATACCCAACTTTCACTACCATACATAAGTGTTGGCACCAACACTCCAGCATGCACTGCCAGTCTAGCCCTTTGAGACACCATCTGGCTATTCATAAAGGCGTGCAGAGCACCATTTACCATATTCCCTGCATTCACTCTCCTTTCAATATCACTTTCACATGTTCCATCTTTTGTAAATTTAGATCCCAAGTATACAAATTCTTTCACCTCTTCCACTTGTTCCCCATCTATCAAAATATTGCCATTCATCATAGATTCATCTCGTTCAAAAAGCATAACTTTCGTTTTGTTTACATTCACTTTCATTCCTTTCCCTTTCAAAGCTTCATTCATAATATTTAGCATCTCCTGTAGCTCATTAGCGGATGACGCAAGTATTACTTGATCATCAGCGTAGAGTAAACATTTGATGAGTAATTCATTCATTCTTAACCCATACATACTTTCTTTTAAATCTGTCAAACATTTATCCATGAATAGGTTGAACAGCCATGGTGACGCAACACATCCCTGTCGAACACCTCTTTCGACAGGAAACCACTCCGTGTACGCTCCGTTTATTCTGACACAGGCACTAGAACCCTCATAGAGAGACTTCAATGCTTGGATCAGACAACCGCTCACCCCATACGTAGATAACGTTGACCACATATCATTCCTCACCACTCGATCATAGGCTTTTAACTTTTAACATTTTAATGACAATTAAATCCTTAACATATTTTCCTTTTTCCTTCCCTCGAAGTCTAAAGAAAATCTAAAGTTTTATATTTCTATAAATATAAGTAAGATTTGACAATTAGTTTGCCAAAGAAGTTTCTCTTCTGACATGTGTATTTTGTACGGACGCATTTTGAATTTTTTTTTTTTGTATGTGGAGTTTGATCACGAGGACTTAAAAAAATATTGGTGACGGTAGCAAGTTACGATATCTGTAAGAGTTTATATCGGACTTAACTATTTAGCTTAAATTAGTGCAAGCAATATAAATTCGTGCAATACAAATTAGGCATTCACTTAATATAAATAATGTAGAAAATTATGTTTTTTATAACGTAAGAATTGGGTTTGCCAAAATTTGGTACGCCATCGTACACGTTTATAAAATTGTATTTTTTTTTTTTTTTATAATAGATAAAGAGATTAAATAACATCAACAACAATTCGTACAGATTATATTATTCAAAATTAGACACTTTTGGTCTTTTTTTCATTGAATCAACATATAATTAATATAAATACAAAGGCATGTAGTTAAAAGTCAGTCTATTACATTTTCGGTGCCTTCAAAAGGCAAATTCAGCTTAAACAACAACAAAATTATAAACAAATATGTAATATTAAGATAAATCGGTGTACGGTTCCTTACTATAAGTGGCTGAGTTAAATTATGCAACTCAAAACTTCCTCCAAATTAAGGCACATGACATGTTTTCAATCAACAGACCAGTGTTTGTAATTTTCCAAAGGCTAACGACTTAAACCTACACAGGCCTTATAAATATATATCGAGATAAATATGCGATAAAATGAGTAAATTTTGATTGGTCACAAACTGAACCCCCCCACCCCCCCTCTCCCGGACACTTTTCGTACCAAACCATCCTTAACGCGTGACGTAGTTTATAGATGGCTCCAAAATCATTTCTTTGAGAACATACTACATCAGTAGTATGTATTTAGTAAAGAACTTAGCATATAGAAAAAGGAACTACAGGAGAAGACAAGTCACCAGTCTCACCTGATCTTAATAGGCTGTCGAAGAGACAAGTCGGACCCGCTGGTGGAGGAGGCGGGGGATCGCGTTGCGGGTAGTAGCCGCGGTGCACGCGGCGTTCTCGGGGAAGCCCCGGAGCGTCCCCTCGCGAACTCTAGGCGGTAGTTGTCAGATCGGGGACTTCCGCTGAAAGCCTCACCTTCCGCTCCTGCAAGCGCCCAAAACTTATCTGTCACAGGACGCTACCCAAATATTAAATAGAGAAATGTTTTAAGTAAGACGCTGTAAGGTGGGAGAGCTGCGAGAGAAATGGCGAAATGGCGAACTAATTGGGCAGAAAAATTCCCACGCGCCGCTACAGATGTTCACATTAACTTATTTTTATCGCCATGTCGCAATACGGTTCTGATTTTACAAGATAAATATTTAATGATTCTGTACGTATATATGACTGAACTCATTCTAAAGGAATAGTTGATCCAATAAAGATCAGATTTACGCAAAGGATAGAATATATGCTGGTTATATAATATTATATTTAACTACATGACAGTCTTTTCGAAAATAATGGGTCGGTATTACAATAAGTGAGTATAATAGCGGGCCGTATCGCCGGAAGAGCTAGTCCATTAGCGGCGCTCCCATGGCGTCCGGCGACCTTCGCTTGTCCTTCCTGTCGCCCTGACACACATTATCATTTATATCGATACAGCCTTTTTATTGCTGGAAAATGTTTTAGCGCACCCTGACCCAGCGGACCCTCATAATCCTAAAGTAGTCGAAAATGTGGGACTCATTGATAAAGCAGAATACCAACTAAATCTCAATATATTCTAATAAGAGACTCCAGCGGTTTGCTTTCGCATTATGGTCTAGTGTACCGAGGGAATCAAATCTAGTTCTATTGCTTTATAAGGAAGCGCGTGAATCCAGCAAATCCAGCTTTTCTTGGCGCAACTGTTGGCTCTTTCTTAAGTGGGTCCTTTAGCGATACAACGTTCTCACAAAAGGAGGCGTGTGTGTGCATTTGTGTGAGTGTGCATGAGTGGTTGTGCGGTTACCGGAGTAGTGGTGGTGCAGTGACATGGGCATCCTGGCGCAGGCTGGCGGGTGGGCGTGCGCCAGGGCGGCCTGCACGGCCCAATCGCGGTACACACGCGCTGGGCTCGCTGCGCGCCACTCCGAAGCCTCCACGCAGCGAATCTGGCCACATCACAAGATTACTCATTTATTGCATTGCATTATAAGAATAAATACGATCTCGAAATTGCACTTACAGCAACCGTATCTTATTACCAGTATGTAAACGATACTGAAATACAAATAATTAAATTAAAAAAATTCAAAAGAGGGTAGAACGATATTTTCACGAATTACCTGTAAGAAGTGGAGTTTCTCAGAGATTAATTATTTTGTGGTTTGAATAAACTAAGGCCCAATGCCAATATACAAATTCAATATATTATCGACATTATTTAACTGTTTTAATTATAATTTTAAATTTTATGTATAAATTCATTGGTATTATGTTTTGTATAACATTTCGTTGTAAATTTATTTTAATGTGCATAGTTTTAATTTTTGGTTTATTACACTGTGTTGTATTGCACGCCACATTAGGCAATTATTTATTTTCTGTTTTTTTTTAATCTAGAAGATATTAGGGACTTTTGTCCACAACACATGTCAGCCCCATCGTAACTTAGCTTTGATATAAATCACTGATAACTCTCTACTGTCATATTATACAATTCTACAGCTCTTTCTGAAGTTGGAGTACTCAGAATGCTCTGCAGTAGGCCAACATCAAAACAATTTCGACTATTGCGGTTTATCAGCGATTGTCTTTCGTTCCTAGTTCGGATGCACTCCCAGAAGAAGATGCTGTACGCACGATACGTACGGTGGCATTTAATTGCAATAAAGAATTTTGAATTTGAATCAGTCAGTCAGCCCGTAATAGTAGTCGACCCGAAAGTCACAATTACTCATTTATCTTCTTCACATCGTTCGATTAGCGAAGGCTGAGCTTCGCGTATCTCAATCTCAATCAAGCGAGGCGGAGAATTTCAGTATCTCTTTGTTAAAACACATTTTGAAATGCCAGATATAAGAAATCCATTCATTTTAAATATATGTCGGAGTGCAAGAGTCTGTGGAACGCTGGCGCCATTTTTGTATCGGCGTGGGGGCAGAGTCAATAAGTGGCAGTCCGGCCCGTCTCTCGGCAGTTCTCGAGCGGCGGTCGGCCGGAATGGTCGACTATTGAAACTGTCGCGTTCCTGGCTATTATTATTAATGAGTTTAGGTAAATTGATATCGGGAACATTAAGTGATTGAACATTATAATCCGAGTTAATTAATAAAGTGTTTGATTGCACCAACATTACCCACGAACGCCCACAGAATAAGAAATTAAATAATGGATCCAATTAATAACGATGTCGGCGGAGAACCCTACGCCCCTGTGCTTTATGCTTCTCCGTTCTCTCTTATTCTCCGACATATAGATATTTTTCGTTTTTAGGATTATGAGTTGTAATATTAAGAAGCAAGTACGGATATTTTTATTAAAAACTGTACTACTGTTTTTACTTACCGGTGTGGTACTCTTGCTTCTACCGCTGGCTTCTGAAGAGGTGTTGCTATTCCTTTGACGGACTTCACGAGATCTGTCCGCTGCCGGTGACTCCCGACATGATCCATCGGG
The DNA here is from genome assembly GCA_015832385.1 of Elymnias hypermnestra. Classification (NCBI taxonomy): domain Eukaryota; kingdom Metazoa; phylum Arthropoda; class Insecta; order Lepidoptera; family Nymphalidae; genus Elymnias; species Elymnias hypermnestra. The sequence goes on along the minus strand of JACTOM010000858.1, from coordinate 40,633 downwards.
CTCGTCCCTTGCCTACAAATAAAATAAATAGGAGAGTTGTATAGGCTCTTCTTTATCTGTAATACACCAGTGAACATAATTTTGGTTGACTACGGCCTGCTTGTTGATTGAACGTTGATTAAAATCTGAGATATTGAAGAACTAAAATTAAACTTGTCCAAAATTTAATTCTAATAATATGAATATTACACCCAATACAGACAAAACCCGTATCAAGCGAAAGGTTATAATTCCTAGAATGACTGAGATTATAAAAAGCTTGAAGTGATCGAATTGCTCTAACTTGAATAGAATTGTACTGAAATAATATTGTCATGATAGTAATAAGAAAAGAGGTAAGATTGCGACTGCTTCGTTGTGGTTAATTTTCAAAAGAGGGCATAAAGGAACTTTAAATATTTGAAACCTTAAAGAAGGTTTCAATATCATCATCAACATCTTCATGATTTAAAAGTACTAAAAAACACTACTGGAATAAAGAATTCGTTGATTTGATGCTTACCTTATTGTGATGGGTGCTATTATTTGGCATGCTATTGGCTCCGCTGCTTACAAGTCTTAATTGCTGTCTGATATTTGCCTTTTCTCTCGCGCGTTTTCTCTGGAACTCCTCTTCAACCCTAAAGTGAAACTTATGTTACAAATGAAGTGTAATAATATAGTAAAACTATCTAAATGTAATGAAACTGTATTAAATCAGAAACATAAGGTATAGATGATGTTAGAAAAATATAAGACCCATTAAATAACGCAGATGAAAATTTAAAGCAGTTTCGGTTTTGATAACTTCACATTAGAATCAATAAAGATTTTAATAGCTTATCTAAAACTGCTAGGCGTAGAATACGATTGTGAGAGTAGATTTAGTGTCTCCATTATTCAAGAGAATCTTGACACAGAAGCAACAAGGATAATGTAAAGATGAAAAGTTTTAGCTTATTGAGTTTCAAAAAACTTTTATAACAAGAACGGCGATGGACAGGATGAAGAAAATATGGAGGAATAGGAACATCACAAAGACCACGAAATTTAAACTCGTGAGGACTCTTATCTTCCCCATATTTCTATACGCTTGCTGAAACGTGGACACTGCGAGATGTGGAAAGGCAGAAAATAGATGCTCTAGAAATGTGGTGCTGGAGAAGAATGCTCGGAGTTTCGTGGACCCAGTTTCGAACAAACGTCTCGATACTTCAAGAAGTCGGCATCAAACAGCGTCTATTCTCACTAGTACAATCTCGCATTCTCACATTCTTCGGACACGTTTCTCGGCGTGACAACCAGTATATCGAACGCCTCGTCGTTCAAGGAAAAGTGGAAGGCATCAGACCGCGTGGGAGGTTACCCACTCGATGGACCAACCAAATCAAATCTGCACTGGGAGGTTCATTGAACGAATGCAGCAGGATGACCTCGAAAAGGGACCAGGCGAGCGGTAGTCATGCCCATAACATCTGCCCACTCCGTTACTTCATGACGATCACAACCGCTCTGTCAAGAGCGAAACGAATAAGAAGATAATACTTCTAAATTCTAAGTCTACTGATATAGGTTTTACATCTACATTCTCTTATATAGAAGTGATGAATCATACCTTCTCATGGCTTCGAGCTCTGTTCTTCTCTGCTGTTCCTTAAGGTCTGCTTCTCGTGACAATTTTTCTGCGAGTTTTCGCCTTTCCAGTTGTCTTACTGTTGACTGGAATGTGAATCGTTTACCTCGATTCCCGGCTGGATTACGCTGTAATAAAGTATATCATACATTTAGTTATAGACAAGATTATATTTAAATTTATTGTCTTAAAACTACTCCGTTTCTTCTTTTAGAAAATGATGTTTACTTGATTAATTGCAACTGTTGATTCAAAGAAAATTAAATAAGCCTGTACCTCGACGCACGTCCAATAATATAGGACCAACTGATAATTTAATGTCATATTATAGTTTTATTTTAATTTTAGTTTTGAAATAAGTAGAATTAAGGTCAAATAGAGGAGAGGCTGTACTTCTTTGCGGCAAAATGTACGTTACATATTTAAGTATAGAAGATCTTACCCATAATTTTATTGTGTCGCTAAATTAACATTTGATGAGTGAAATAGAATATGAAAGTTTCATGGGAGATCTGAGATCTGAATTTTAAGGATTTAAAACAATTTACCATATCTATATTGATAGCAACTAATAAATATTTCAGAGGTTTTAATCAATCTGCACAAAGTAGAAAGTCATGCTGGACATTAACTGATAATACCGTTAAAGACCTCATTGGTCTAGTGGTTAGCATGTTCGACTACAGACATGAGGTCCTGGGTTCGAGTCCCGGGTCGGGCCAATCCAAAAATGGATATTGAGTTTTCTATTAAGATTTTCTCAATATTTGCCTTAAGTTGGGAAGTTGGCGGTGTGATCCATCCCCGTGCCTCGGAGAGCACGTTAAACTGTCGGTCCTGCGCCTGATCTCTCTCCGGTCGTGTCGGATTCCCGTCACATCGGACTATGAGAGTGAAGGAATAGAGAGTGCACTTATGTACTATGCCTGCCAATCCGCACTGGAGCAGCGTGGTCGGTATATGCTCTAAAAACCCTCGCTCCTCGGAGTGAGGAGGCCTGTGCCCAGCAGTGGGACATTAATGGGCTGCTATTTACTTTACCCTTAAAGAAGCTCTTTCTTCTGGTTCACAAAAACTTAAAACTTTTATAATTTTAAAATCTTGGCATAAAAAAGTCTTTAACTGTAGTTAATATTTACCAAAAATATATTACATTTGATAATTGTGGGTTCAATTTTGTAAAACAATAAACTATATAGTAAACTGTATTAATATATAATAATAATTAATAAGCGTGATTACTGAATGTTTCGAGTTTCTTCTCGATCATTCTCAGATCTTTTTGCCCTTTAAGATTGAGTTCAGCAAAACCTTTATGATTTATCTAAATCCGTGACTCTTTTGAAATATAGTCTTGCTCTAAATAATGATGGCTCAGAAATCTAAATCGCGTTGTAATTACGTGGTTTTGAAAGTAAAAGGCGTTTTTAGAATCTCTTTTGTTAGTGACCGCACATTAGTGTGTTGACGCAGCATTTGGAGCGTGCGAAGTGGGATTCTGAGTTGAAGGGATAATGATGTTATCTTGACTCAGATTCGGTTAAAATTATCAAGAAACTAAAACAAAAATTTCAGATAGATGTAAGCAATATTTCGGACACTTTAAAGTTTTAGTATTAACCTCAATGTCTAAACCTTGCTTGACGTTATTTATATCTACACTAATATTATAAAGAGGAAAGATTTGTATTTTTGTATGTAACGAATAAACTCAAAAAGTACTGGACCGATTTTAATCATTCTTTTTTCATTAGAAAATTACATTATCACTGAGTAACATAGCCTATATTTATTACTAGATTACTATAGAAATTTCTATTAAAACCAACCGAAGGTGTGAAATGGTGTGAAGGTGTGAAGGTCGTCGTATATGCTGTGAAGAGTATTAATGATAGAACAAAAAAATGTTCAACAATATTATAGAATATATCAATATCTACAAAAAACTTCGCGAGACCATATGTCTAACTATTGTAGTTACGTCACTATAACTACTTTTTTACATTTAACAAA
>JACTOM010000858.1:13188-34302 GCA_015832385.1 Elymnias hypermnestra | reverse complement strand
GCCGAGATGTGTATAAGAGAAAGGATTTTGGCCGCTTGATTATGTCTGTGGAGATACTCAGTGTTGGCAAGCGCGGAACATCCCGAAAGCACATGTCTGAGTGACTCGCCGGGATGGCGACAAGCTCGACATATGTCTTGAGTGCCATCCTTCAGAATGTACTTTCGATAGTTCCTCGTCTTGACCACTTGATCCTGTATCGCACAGACAAATCCTTCGGTTTCCCCAAAGAGGTCCCCGAAGCACAGCCATTGCACGGAGGCTTTCCGGTTTACGTGAGGCTCGTGTAGAGGCTTGAAAAACCGTCCATGCATTTCCTTCCCCTTCCATACGGCCTCCCTGTCAGAGGTGCTTAGCACCACCGGTTATTATTATTATCCTACTTTGACACTCATTTATTATTATTATTATTAACATTTGCTGTTACCATTGTATTTTCTTTACTATTATTACACCTTATATATTTTACATATCAGTTCAATCCTCGCAGTAGTTTAGACTTAAGTAAATTACTACCATGCGAAAAAACAGAAACTGTTAACAAAGTAATACTCACTACTTCACCAATTAGGTCAATAATTAGTAATGTTTTTTTAAAATAAATACCATAAGTGCAACAATTATTTCGAGTGAGGTCGATTTACGCAAAAAGGATATGGCCCAGATTAAAATCTCAACTGCTCATACTAAATTATACTTTTGTGTTATCAGACGAAATTATTATGATTTCATTATTAAAAAGAATGAGTTTTTATTTATAAAACTACATGAACCTAGTATTTGAAACAATGCGTTCATATGATGCAAGTTATGTCCCTTGAAAGTTTTGATATCTTTTAGGCAAAAAAAATCTGAAAGGCTCTTTGTTAAGCCAAATCTATCAATGATATTAAAATATATTTTACTAAAAGCGAATCCTTTAACGTATTTTCAAATAGCCTAAAAATATTCAAAATAAAATGTTAACATAACATTCTTATTTAAATACAAGCCAAATATGGGCAACGGAAATAGCTGGTTAACTTTAGCGGAATGATTATCATCAACAACATGGCTACACGTCAATTATTGTCACGTGCATCAAGATACACGCAACCCAGTAGACATGGTCCGTCAACCTTAGGGACGAAACTAACTGAATGATTACATCACGATACAAAAGCTTCCTGGTAGGGAAAGTTTTTGAAATCATATTTCCTAATGTGTATACATCTCTGAATGATAATCAGTCAGCGAAGGTCATGGCAAGGAGATAAATTACATCCATCCTCGCCAAACTCAACATCACAGCGTCTACCCAGTATCTGTGACCAACAAGTCCTTAATTATTTTATTTATATCGTTCGATGACAACATAGAAAACTAGTTAAAGATCAAGCAAAAGAACATGGGATTGTTCAACTAGCTCAAGGTCTGGCCCAATAAAAGACAGTTACAATTTCGAACGCCCTGATAAAAGCTAAGGATACAGGTATATCAGTAACAGTGGAGCGGCATCGCAGAGGAGCCACCGTCCATGTGGCCTGGGGGGTGGGTTGAAATGGATTAGAATGGACGGTGGCCTCCTCTGCGCTGCCGCTCCATGTTAGTGGTCCTTCAAACCGGATTTCTTTGCGGTAGGCGATAACACAACTTGTCGCGATGGATGCGTGAGCGAGTATATATGCAAAAGGGAAAAGGTAGGGTACTTTGGGAAAAGGACACATTTTTACGCGGCACCGTCAAGATTTAAACCAAAAACTGCCAAAGGTGGCGTCCACCAATCAATATAAGTACGAGCTTTAGCAATGAAGAAGAAGAAATTTCCTAACTTATCTAAGCTAAGACTGGGGTTAGGATTTGTTGATTAAAATTCGGTCAGGCCCTTATTGCCTACATTATTATTTCACCTTAAGTTCATAATAACATCGATTCTGATGTAAGAGATCTTCAGGTTCACGTGAACATGAAATAGCGTGAGTCAGTGGATGCGTGCCGATGTTCTCAACATTTTGAATACAACAGCTTCCACGGAAATTATCATTCATGTACGTGATCACACGCAGACATTTAAAATTTCATCATTATCTTGTTATCCACTTAGAGGACGAGTTCATTTTTTTTATACCTTATATAACGAACTCCGGTGACTAGGTAGGCCTCTGGGAAATAACCTATATCTATCATGCTAAATAATCTGAAGATTTCTACTGTATAGTGGGGGTTCGATTTGGTTAACGTCCACACTTGTGGATAGCAAATATCAAAAGATTCAACTTTCTTGGAGAGCAATCGCAACTACGATCATCACGTAAGCTTATTCTAAAGACTCCTATTTGTAAAACAAATTATTTTCATAAATCTTTTCAAGTTCAAGCTACGAATTTGTGGAATTCACTCCCCNTTCATAATAACATCGATTCTGATGTAAGAGATCTTCAGGTTCACGTGAACATGATATAGCGTGAGTCAGTGGATGCGTGCCGATGTTCTCAACATTTTGAATACAACAGCTTCCACGGAAATTATCATTCATGTACGTGATCACACGCAGACATTTAAAATTTCATCATTATCTTGTTATCCACTTAGAGGACGAGTTCAATTTTTTTATACCATATATAACGAACTCCTGTGACTAGGTAGGCCTCTGGGAAACAAACTATTTCTATCAGGCCAAATAATCTGACGATTTCTACTGTACAGTGGGGGTTCGATTTGGTTTACGTCCACACTTGTGGATAGCAAATATCAAATATTCAACTTTCTTGGAGAGCAATCGCAACTACGATCATCACGTCAGCTTATTCTAAAGACTCCTATTTGTAAAACAAATTATTTCAAGCTACGAATTTATGGAATTCACTCCCCCTGAAAATAAGGCAGTCAAGATCACTACACATTTTTAAGAAATTACTAAAAGAACACTATCTGTAGCAGCTATAGACGACTTAATTTTTATTATATATATACTGTATTTATTAGTATATTTATGGGTCAAGATATATATATTATTATAGTTATTTGTGTACATTCTTCTACGTATTAGGATGTAGTTATTTGTATGTAGGTCTATAGTTATACACCACCCATCACTGCCTGCCACAACTACTCCTATACCAAAGGTTGTCTGGTAGAGATCGCTACCAATAATAAAGAATAAAAGATTCGCCAGAAGACACTGTATCTAATGAGGGAGTAATATCTAGTTCAGTGGGACTAACTGGGAAATAAGCATCATCTGGGATGTCGGCGCCCTAATAACGGTACCCTAAATGCTTTTGCAAGTAAAGTAAACAGATTAGTCTTGGTGGAATCTGATTGATGAAGGAAAGTCATAACTTGCTTTGGTATCAAACAGGACTGTAACTAAGCATGTCCTTCCACTAATTTCCCCGTCTGCAGTTTCAATTGACTTGGCTGGATTAGGATGGGAAAGAGCTGGCAAATGATCTTATACAAGATCATCAATGAAGAAAAAGTGTAGTATCTAATGACGATGATAATAAAGACATGTTTTGAGATAAAAGAGAGAAGGAACCTTCACTAATTAAGATTTTAATATTTTTTAAATAACATCATCAGTTATGCGTTAGAGATAATAGCAGAGGGAGATAAGGATGGTCTAAAGGCCTATTTGAATGCAATTTTTTATTTGATTTTTTCCTTTAACTAGCAGATTAGCCGGTTCTGCAACTGTCCTCTGTTCGAACCGTATTTTCATAATTACGAAAGCAAAGCCGTCGTGTCACCCTCTTTACATAATATTGTACATGTTGTCGGTTTTCTACAAATATTGCGTGTTTTCCCCGTGCCCTACAAACAATACTGGAGGGCTTACAAATGTTAGCTCGCAACTAATTTCTAAATGTTTTCCTTTGTTTGACCCCACACTTATTGTTTGGAGAAGCGAATCGGGATTTCCTGCCATAAATCATCGAAGTAGAAATGTGATTTATGCGTTTGTCTTTCAATAAAGACGTACACTTTAATTAGTAAATCGTATGCCTATTGTTTAATATTTCGTTTCAATTCTATATATTCCTGTAACGTAAAGAAGGGTATTTTTTACACTTTGTGTATGAATTTACAAAAACTTTTATTTTTTCCGTATTATACAATAACATTCTAATAATAAATTAGACAAATGCTGTTAAGTAGCTCAATTTGAAACCGGAGTCTCTGCTAATCTAGCGTCATTATGCCAGTGAGATTGTTTAGTTATAAAATTACTTACTGTTTTTTACTGTTTACATCTGAATTGGTGACTTAATTCATTACGTGTGATCTCTTAAACGGCTCAATTGTATTAAGCTATTGAAAAACCGATTTTTTTCCTAATTATTCCACCAACGAGAAAAAGGGATTTTAAGTGTATTTGTATAAGCAGCATAACCGAAGGGTGATGTGATCGGTGTTTAATTATACAAAAAGTCTTTTATTTAGACATCCTTGATTCTGCATCACTAATTTTTTCTCTATTTGTGTGTTGAAGCAGATATTACTGGTCCGGTAACGATGACATGTTTCTATTCGCCTTGTACTCGTTGTGAATATCATATTTGGCATTGGAATATATTATTACTACAATTTTATCAAATATTTTTTATATTAGTTGAACTTTATCTATGTAAATAATTTAAGTTACGCAGATAAGAGATTTGCTCAAAACCTGCGAGGAATATGCAGCTAGTTATGCGCTTATATATAACGTGGCTAAATGTGAATACCTGGTCTTTGATACCCCTCGAAAACATGTTCAATACGAGCCCCAGATTACCTTGAATCGGGCTCTGTTCAGGAGGGTAAAAATTTTTAAATCAGGCGGACCTGAAGAGAAGGAAGGGCGGATTCACCATTTTACCACTCGTTCCTCAGGGTGCAGTTTGGGCCAATCGAGGAAGAGGGAGGTTTTTAGGTGACTTTATCATAGTTGTTTTTAAAATATTTTAGATTTTTAGTTTATTTGTCTTCAGTTTTACTAACATAGTTATAAGTATTGTGTGTACTAACCCCATTGAGCTGTTGTTGCTAAAATAAAGAAATTTAATATTATTATTATTTATCTAGTTATCTAGTTATATATAATAGGTATATTCCTTTTTAATAAAGCTATGTGTCCATTGTGTTACTGCTATTGAATATTAATTCGCCATCCACAGCTGAGTTCATAACTAGTTTTATTAATTATTTTCCTCGTATAGTATAATATATATTAAATATAAATTAAAGTTTCAATAAAAATTAATACGCTGTCTACATTTATGATGTATTAATAACACTTTAAAATTGATTAATGTTTTCGTCGAAAACAGCTGCCGCAAAAAGTCTTAGGATGCGAACTGCTTCGGCGATTAATATTTTGTTTATTTAGTAACGTGTTATTTAAATTAATACATACATAGCATCACACCTCATTCCCATAGGGGTAGGCAGAGACCACGTCCTTCCACTTTCCATGATCCTTGCATATCTCCTTCGCTTCTTTCATTCTCATTAAACCTTTCATACAACTTCGTCGGTTTAGAGTACTCTTTTGACTTGGCCCTTATTTAAAATGTCCTGGATTTAGTCCATGAACGTTCACCTTGGTCTTCTCCTTCAGTTAGTAGGAAGGGAAATGAATGAAAGTGAATGTAAACAAAACGAAAGTTATGCTTTTTGAACGAGATGAATCTATAATGAATGGCAATATTTTGATAGATGGGGAACAAGTGGAAGAGGTGAAAGAATTTGTATACTTGGGATCTAAATTTACAAAAGATGGAACATGTGACAGTGATATCGAAAGGAGAGTGAATGCAGGGAATATGGTAAATGGTGCTCTGCATGCTTTTATGAATAGCCAGATGGTGTCTCAAAGGGCTAGACTGGCAGTGCATGCTGGAGTGTTGGTGCCAACACTTATGTATGGTAGTGAAAGTTGGGTATGGCAGAAGAATCACAAAAGTAAAATAAATGCGGTAGAGATGAGAGCGTTGAGAAGCATGAGTGGATTAAAACTGAGTGACAGAGTAAGAAATAGTGTGATAAGAGAACGTTGTGGTATAAAAGAAGACGTAGTGACTAAAATTGAGAAAGGTATGCTTAGATGGTTTGGGCATGTAGAGAGAATGAATGAAAGGAGACTGACAAAAAGGATTTATGAGTCAAGAGTGAATGCGAAAGTTGGAAGGGGAAGACCAAGGCGAACGTTCCTGGACCAAATCCAGGACATTTTAAATAAGGGCCAGGTCAAGAGTACTCTAAACCGACGAACTTGTATGAAAGGTTTAATGAGAAAGAAAGAAGCGAAGGAGATATGCAAGGATCGTGGCAAGTGGAAGGATGTTGTCTCTGCCTACCCCTATGGGAATAAGGCATGATGCTATGTATGTGTGTATGTATGTATGTATGTATAGATGCCACGTCATTAAATAATTCATAATAGTACTGAACACGCGCGTGTTAGCATTGTTACTCCATAGCGGACTTTACAATGGGTTACATTATTGTCGTATGGATTCTGTGCCGTGACTAAAATGAAAAATAACTTGCGTATTTCGTTTATGTATATAAGATTTAGTATACATTGGAATACCAATGCAAAATACGTGGATCCCTTCGTTCTTCTTGTTTTCGTTGGAATGCTTTTAGGCATAAACTGCCACATCGACAAATTCTTACCTTCTTCAACAATGAGTGAGGCACCAGGTATTGAATCTTCTTATTCGTTCCTGGTGTGCGGCGGTCAGGGGAAGCACTTCATTCTCTCTTTCTCTAGTGGGACTCCTTTAGCGAAACTATGGTCTCGCAAAAGAAAGCCACTCCCGCCCACATCCCCGTTAAGACTCTGATCTTTTCGACTTTTCTTTATGGCTCTGAAATGTGGTTGTGACGACCAAAGTTGCTTTGGACTGCACACAAAAGGAATGTTACCATTTAAGAAGTGCTGAAGGTAACTTAAAGGCTTTCCGGGATTTGTTACTACAGTTATTTGGACATATTGCGCGAAGGTCCAGAGATAACCTAGAGAATCTCATTTTAACGTGATAATGAAAGGAAGAAGACTCAGAAATCGAAGTCCCAAATGATAGTCCGATCAGATATAGGAACAGCTGCATACTGAAGTCAGTCAGGCAATCCACATAGCTACTGACTGGTATTACATAGACTGCCTCATTGGTGTAGTGGTTAGTATGTTCGACTACAGACATGAGGTCCTGGGTTCGAGTCCCGGGTCGGACCAATTCGAAATCTATATTGTGTTTTCTATTAAGATTTTCTCAATATTTGCCCGAAGTTGGGAAGTTGGCGGTGTGATCCACCCCCGTGCCTCGGAGAGCACGTGAAGCCGTCGGTCCTGCGCCTGATCTCTTTTCAGTGGTGTCAGAATGCCGTCACATCGGACTATGAGAGTGAAGGAATAGAGAGTGCACTTGTGTACTTTGTTCTAAAAACCCTCGATCCTCGGAGTGAGGAGGCCTGTGCCCAGCAATGGGACGTTAGTGGGCTGCAAGTAACTTTTTTTTTACTGACTGGTATAGATGGTACAACCTGCTTCATTTGAAACATCACCAAGCTCAGCAGAATGAGGAGGAGGAAGCTACAGGATTTGTACAGATAGAGCTGTTATTTGACCTTTATACAAGTTACTTATGAAAGTAAAACTTGATGAACGCCTGATTTTTGGAGTAAGCTGGTAAATGCGTGACGAGGGTGTTTTACTCGAATCGTAAGTCTAAGTTTCAGTAACACTTCGTGTCTTGTCCAATATAATTGACACTGGCGAGATAATCTATATTCTGTAAGCCATTTAACGAAACACGAAGAAGATCACAATTTAAAAAGTTAAGTTAAGTAGCAGCCCATTAACGTCCCACTACTGGGCACAGGCCTCCTCACTCCGATGAGCAAGGGTTTTTAGAGCATAGACCCACCACGCTGCTCCACTGCGGATTGGCAGGCATAGTACACAAGTGCACTCTCTATTCCTTCACTCTCATAGTCCGATGTGACGGGAATCCGACACGACCGGAGAGAGATCAGGCGCAGGACCGACGGCTTAACGTGCTCTCCGAGGCACGGGGGTGGATCACACCGCCAACTTCCCAACTTCGGGCAAATATTGAGAAAATCTTAATAGAAAACTCAATATTGATTTTTGAATTGGCCCGACCCGGGACTCGAACCCAGGACCTCATGTCTGTAGTCGAACATGCTAACCACTAGACCAATGAGGCAGTTCACACAATTTACATAAACCTTTTTCAAGGATATAAAGTAATAGTGGTGACGATGCTTACTCAAGTAGCGTGTTATTTTCTTTATAATAGATATGAACTTCATAGATAGTTGAAAATATATTCCGAGAAGTGTCAACAGCGTGCACAGTGTGTACAGCTGTGCAAGTATGTAAGATAGTTTGCTCCAAATATCGACTACAAGTGCTGTTTAACTAACGGCTTGCATACCATTATTTAACGACTATTGTTTCAATTCCGAAGAGAAAACATAGTTACTTGTCTTTAAAAAACAATCAAAATACACATTATGTACAATCGCATCGAATTAAGTCAGTAAATTCTTTATTAATGTCTGCTTCATTGGTCTGGTGGTTAGTTTGTTCGACTACAGACATGAGGTCCTGGGTTCGAGTCCCGGGTCGGGCCAATTCAAATATCAATATTAAGATTTTCTCAATATTTGCCCGAAGTTGGGAAGTTGGCGGTGTGATCCACCCCCGTGTCTCGGAGAGCACGTTAAGCCGTCGGTCCTGCGCCTGATCTCTCTCCGGTCGTGTCGGATTCCCGTCACATCGGACTATGAGAGTGAAGGAATAGAGAGTGCACTTGTGTACTATGCCTGCCAATCCGCAGTGGAGCAGCGTGGTGCGTCTATGCTCTAAAAACCCTCGCTCCTCGGAGTGAGGAGGCCTGTGCCCAGCACTGGGACGTTAATGGGCTGCTACTTACTTACTTTATTAATGTAGGTTTTAATATCAGTTTTGTGTCTCAGTCTTTAGTTTTACAGTTATGTGAAAAGAAATTTTTTTACGTATTTCGGACATGGAGAGTAAGCTGATTAACGCGTGACGAAAGCGTTACGAAAAGTGTGACCGGGCAAGGCGAACGGTTGGCGTTTAACCTCAGTCGTTTAATACAAAGCATGCTCGTTTTTATAATCAGTTTGACTGACTGTTTGTTACGGTTAATCTCTGAAACTTTTGGACTGATTTTGACAGGACTATAGCTAAACTTATAAGGAGTAGGACAAGTTTCCTAGTTTTTTTAACGTCAGTCTGTCATTAATTAATTAATTATCATAATCAACACTTTCAGTCTAGTTTTTCCCACTTTTCCACCGACTGAACGCGAAACTTGATTTGGAAGTAGGTATCCGATGATGACAATGATAATTATTCATATAAGTCAGAATAAATTAAAACGAAATTGTAATGACAGTGGTACATCTCATACGAGTAGGAACTCTTGTAATTTTAATTTAAAAATAGTTTATTTAATAGCATTTTATACATATTTAACGGTTAAGAAGTGTCGTAAAGGACGCGTTATTAACAACATTTTTAGTTTGAAAAAGAGAGAGAGAGAGAGCTAAAGCACTTTTATCGCTTAAAATAACTTTACAGCTCATTACTTCCAGGCAATCTTTAATGGTAGATAGATAAAAAATTGGATATGAACAAAGAAGCATAAAAGTAAAAGAAATGCGGTAGAGATAAGAGCGTTGAGAAGTATGAGTGGATTAAAACTGAGTGACAGAGTAAGAAATGGTGTGATAAGAGAATGTTGCGGTATAAAAGAAGATGTAGTGACTAAAATTGAGAAAGGTATGCTTAGATGGTTTGGGTATGTAAAGAGAATGAACGAAAGGAGACTGAAAAAAGGATATATGAGTCAAGACCGAATGCGAAAATTGGAAGGGGAAAACCAAGGCGAACGTTCCTGTATCAAATCCAGGACATTTTAAATAAGGGTCAGGTCAAGAGTACTCTAAACCGACGAACTTGTATGAAAGGTTTAATGAGAATGAAAGAAGCGAAGGAGATATGCAAGGATCGCGGCAAGTGGAAGGATGTGGTCTTATTATAAGTGATTATAAACTTTTATTTGAAATTGTTGCGTAATTAGATAGTATTTAACAAACTTCACCGTTATAGTCACTTGTCAAAGTTATATTGTCTTAGATTCATGAACCGCGACACTAACTGTAGCAGAGATTAAACTGCTTAGATACTTGTAATTACACGTAATTTGATGCAATATAAGTGACTTTGCTAGATGCAGTATATAATTAAGATGAAGTCTTTAATTCTCATCAACTGAAGGCCTATAAAACTCCAGATTTATACGAAGTAGAAATCACAATCCTACATTTTCTTTGTAGCAGACATTCTCAGTTAGATTGTCTAATTTTAAACCCAGTTCGGAAATAAGATTAACGATTATAGGAAACTTTAATAAGCTTAACGTAATTCGAAAAACCAATGTCGTAGGAGATGTAGCTATTAATATAATTAACACTAGGGCAGAAAATATAGATAAGATTTCAGCATTATGTCATCGTATCAACATTAAAGAAATCGAAAATACTATATCTATATAAAAAGAGGCGTTATTTCTTATAATGCACAGCTATGCTAATTACTTGTTTGATCCTAACAAATATTTTGCAACATTTAGGCAACTTAAATAAACGCAGAGCTTTAGTATTGACGAATTTCTGCGAATTCTTAAGTTCTTTGGCCACATTGCAAGAAAGGAAGCTACCATCGAACATCTGGTGGTTCAAGGCCGTGTAGAAGAGAGGCGGTCGCTTGGTCAATCCCCAACGAGATGGACAGATTCAATAAAAGCCGCGACTCAGCTTACTATATCAGAATGTTCTCGCAGTGCCCATAAAGGATTATCGCGAAGCGTACATTAGAGCATAACTGATAACCACGACCACTCTACCAAGAGTGAATGAATAAGAAGAAGAAGAAGTATTGACGAAATTACTGCCACTGCACATAGAAAAGCTTTTGACATAACTCAAATCACTGCAAAGCCTAGGAAAGCTTTAGTTTTGATGTAATTAAAGTCCTTGCAAAGACTAACTAGGCTCTAGAATTGACGTAATTAAAGTTATTCAGAGTAAAAGCTGTAGTCTTGTCGTGACTGAAGTTAATGCAAAGTGTAACAAAGTTTACTCGCTTGACGAAAAAAATGGCTGCGGACTCCTGCCTAGTATCTGTTGTGTTCACTCGCACAGGCTTTAGTAACTTTCTCGCAATCTTCTGGATCTACATGTGGCTATCCCTCTTCTTCGTCTTTTCCTTTTCTCCCCTTCTCATTTTTATACTCTTCAATAGTTTCACATAATTTGGCCATTTTTCCTCGCTTGACAGCAAACTCTTTATTAGATTCCCGGCAGTTACTTTATTGGTCTTTAAGACAACCGCATTGCCTATTTGGAGTATCCATCTGTCAGCAAAAGTAGCAGGCTTTTCCTAAAGCTTTACCGATTACAAAGAATGTTGAACTCGTGTAAGTAAACCTTACAAGGTTTAGCCAACAGGCAACATTGCATTATCCGTTAAATTTTAACTCATTTACGTAATGTTTGGGTTCATCTCATGAATAAACAATGAGGTTGCTAATATGAAAACTTCATTTGGGGTATGCATATATAAGTTGTTAGATAATGCTGGAGATGTTAGCTAATATCAACATTATATTATTGCTTAAACTTTTATAGTTAACGCATTGCCTGCGTCTGCGCACACTTAAATGTAGTTTTTGGAGTGCGGAGATATTTATCTAATCTCAAGGCAAGTTCAGAATATTTTATTTTCTAATTTGTCTGAACCAGTGGCAGGTTTCAGATCAGTTTCATCTTAGACACTATACTTACCATCAGTTGTTATTACAATCAATCGCAAATCTGTCAGCAATAAAAAAAGGATTTAAACATTTTTATCTTATTCTGCATACATATACACAATTTTATTTTAATAAGCATAAACATGGTGTCTAATTCCAAGTATGACATCAGAGAAAATTTAATCGAGAGGCCGCTTAAACTCCGGTTACCATAAAAACTGACGGGGGATCCTCTTATCTTTGTTTTTTTGGAATAAATTATTTAAGAAACTGCGACTTTTGTATTATTTTGGACTAAAAATATACGCATGACAAACGAGATGTGGTTTCGACAGGTTTTTTCTCACGACTCTTCAAAATGATAGCTGCTTTGGCAGTATCACAGTTCCAAAAAGCTCTTGGTGACGGTTTCGTTTTCGTTTCTCCAAGCAAGTAAATTGCATACCGATACCATGCTCTGCATAGAAACAGTAAGAGATAAACTACATGATAACAGGTAATCGCGATTCCATCTTCAAGAGTACCACCACTTACCATAAGACTACTACTCGCACCACATTTCTTTCCATTATCTTCATAAGGGACTCAACTCTAAAGCAATGGTAGATTCATAAAGACAGCCTTAACGATTCATTCAAAAGGTAAGGTAAGTAGCAGCCCATTAGCGTCCCACAGCTGGACACAGGCCTCCTCACACATATGAGAGAGGGTTTTTAGAGCATAGACCCACCACGCTGCTCTACATTGGTAGGCATAGTACACAAGTGCACTCTCTATTCCTTCACTCTCATAGTCCGATGTGAATCCGACCGAAAGAACCACCTTCAAACCAGACTTACAAATACATTAATATGCTCTAAAAAGTAAGAGATAATTTCGTATTCTTATATTTGGAGTCGCTGTCAGCCAAGGTGCCTACATATATATAGCTAGGGGGGAGAAACGCGGGAGCTGCCAAGTGGACACCCGGGGAACATATACAACAATACAAAGAACACTATAAAAGAATACGCAATTATTTCTTAATTTTTAGAGCATATTAATGTATTTGTAAGTTCGTTTTGAAGGCGGTTCTTTTTTTGTTAAAATTTTTATTTATTTCTTGATTTTTAGTGAATCGTTTTCTTCAGTGAACGTGTTGCAATGCAGCAACAAACGTAACTCAAATATCTGGATAGCATATAGAAGATTCTGTCGAGTATCGTTCATTTGCTTCTAAGAATTGAAGAGTTCCGTCACTTTGTCATGGAATCCATCATCAGAATCTAACCAAACTATCACAAAACAACCTTTGAAGTATATCTTTTCCAATAAAAAAAGAATCATCGAAATCGGTTGGCGTGATCTTGAGTTACTCGTCCACTTATCGCGGACATGCTTAATGCAAATTTAACACTTATTCGGTTTTCTCATGGATGCGATCATCAGAACTGGATTTAAAAAAAAGGGACCCTATGACGAGCTCCACCTTTCATTTAAAAAAATAATCATCAAGATCGTTCCACCCAGCCGGGAGATATGAGGTAGCAAACATAATAAAAAAAATACAGACGAATTGATAACCTCCTCCTTTTTTTGAAGTCGGTTAAAAATAAGTTTAAATGTGCAATCAAAAAGGCAATAACTCTGCGAAACCTTATAAAATTATTCAAATAAGTTAAAGAAAATATGTTCTAATGAATCGCAATACGGACGCAGCAAACTAAATTTAATTTAATATTATATTTTGAAATATGGCTTACTTAATTATATTTGTTTAATAAGAACGACACAGTCTCATAAATTTCCTGGTGACGCCAGCTTTTGGTCATAGTTTAGTTTTACTTTTTTGACGGTGCCGCGTGAAAAAGATTTCCTTTTCTCAAAGTACCCACGCTTTCGCCACGACAAGGTATTTTTCGCCTACCGCTGATATCTCCGCTATAGATCCACTCGTATCTTCGTCTTGAAGATATACGAACCGCATGAACTATCGAAGAAGTGAGCCGCTGGCCATGGCCACAGCCCTACTTCGGGAAGGAGAAGAAGAGCCTGATACTCCAGGTACGTGCACGCGATTCCTTTCACCCTTCATCAATATCACCCCTTACGCGGACACCTCGCTAAATTCCTTCTTTCTTCTTTCTAAACCGCTATACATTCATCTCTCTCATTTCAATCTCCGCCCCCGCGTCACATGGACGGTGGCCTCCTCTGCGCTGCCGCTCCATTTACAATTGAATAATTATATTCTGTATTATCCATTGATGTACCCAACACTATTAGTTCTGGGCAAGGTAGGGTACAACGAATTGAGAGCTAGGAGGGTGCTCACACTCATTACTTACATTTTCAAAGTCATAAGAGATGTAGCGTGTAACGCAGACTTATTAGGCCAAGTAAGTTCGTGGGCTCCAGACGGTGGAGGTGTGTGGAGGAAACGCCGGCCCTCACTGATAGTGGTGCCGATCGGACGCACTAAGCTGCTAGGGGAGACGCCGCTGATGCGCGCCCTGCGCACCCTCAGCCTCGTAGTTGACCGCATTGATATATTTTGCTGCACCCTGACCTTTTTTTTTATAGCCTTGGCAGGCAAACGAGCTAGCGGGTCACCTGATGTTAAGTGATTACCGCTGCCCATGGACACCTGCAGCACCAAAGGAACCACCGATGCGTTGCCGACCTAATAAATGGGAGTTTATTCGCCTCTTAAATTCTTGTAGATCATAGCCAAGTGGGAACATCGTTGACGGGAGTTTGTTCCACATTATGCATGTGCGCGGAAAGAATGATCGACGAAAACGTACTGTGGCAGAGGTCCATGCATCCAAGGTGTGTGGATGAAATTTATTTCTCCGCCGAGTTGTTAGTTGATTAAATCGTGATGGCGGTACCAAATCAAACAGCTCCTCAGAGCATTCCCCGTTATAGATACGATAGAACACACATAGAGAGCTAACGTCCCTACGGTGCTCCAGCGTCTCCAGCTTACTGGACAATTGGGAGTCGTCGACAATTCGTATAGCCCGCCTCTGTATCCGGTCAAATGGAAGCGAATTTACAAGTCCAGCAATGTGGGTTGTATGTTATAATCCATAGATATGTTGAATTGGAATTTACACTATCGAATTAGGATTCCTGTAAGGGTAGTGTAAGTATTTTGAATAATTCTTCATTATGTCGTTTTCTTTTCCTTGTTATTTTACTTTATTGTTTTTTTTTATTTCGGAGCGGAGTCTAATGCCACAGTAACTTCCATCCTTGAAAGAAGGCTCAAACGTTTTTATATGTAAAGTTAACGAAATAAATTATTTTCTTTTTATTTGACATATAAAACAAACGCGCATGCGTCGAAAATTTGAGGCATGCGCACTGCATTTATTTTATCGGAAAGCAATGTGGCACTTTCGTCATTCAAAATAGCGTCGAAAGTACGACATTTCGATACGGGTATGATAAAAACAATATTTCGGTTTTAGATTTTTTTTTATTGCTGACAGATTAGCGCTTGACTGTGATCTCACCTGATAAGTGATGATACGGTCTAAGATGGAAGCGCGCTAATCTATTAAGAGGCGATATACCCCTTACGGTTTCTACACAACATCGGAACACAAATTTCTTTGTTTGGCGCTACGTTTTTGCTGGTAGGGTGGTAACTAGCCACGGCCGAAGCCTCCCACCAGTCCAGACTCAGACAAATTAGAAAATACAATTTCCTAAACTCGTCGAACCCGGGACCTCAAAGCGAATGCTCGCACCACTGCGCCAGCGAGGCCGTCAATAGATATATAGATATAGATCGTTTCTATTGATTTCAATATACATACATACATACATAGCATCACGCCTCATTCCCATAAGGGTAGGCAGAGACAACATCCTTCCACTTGCCACGATCCTTGCATATCTTCTTCGCTTCTTTTATTCTCATTAAACCTTTCATACAAGTTCGTCGGTTTAGAGTACTCTTGACCTGGCCGTTATTTAAAATGTCCTGGATTTGGTCCAGGAACGTTCGCCTTGGTCTTCCCCTTCCAACTTTCGCATTCACTCTTGACTCATAAATCCTTTTTGTCAGTCTCCTTTCATTCATTCTCTCTACATGCCCAAACCATCTAAGCATACCTTTCTCAATTTTAGTCACTACGTCTTCTTTTATACCACAACGTTCTCTTATCACACTATTTCTCACTCTGTCACTCAGTTTTAATCCACTCATGCTTCTCAACGCTCTCATCTCTACCGCATTTATTTTACTTTTGTGATTCTTCTGCCATACCCAACTTTCACTACCATACATAAGTGTTGGCACCAACACTCCAGCATGCACTGCCAGTCTAGCCCTTTGAGACACCATCTGGCTATTCATAAAGGCGTGCAGAGCACCATTTACCATATTCCCTGCATTCACTCTCCTTTCAATATCACTTTCACAGGCATTTTATCGTAAGTAAGACCCAATAAAACTAAGTAAAATAGTTATTATTACATCGAAATATGCACGCCAAGCCATAATAAAAACGTGTTAGTTCTCTATTTGTTTTTCAACTTGCCAACATGCGTTATAGCTAAAAGTACAAGTATAGGTGTGAAAACACTTGTGACGAATAAGTATCCTCTAATAGACACGGTCAACAGCACCATCATCAACTGTGCAGTATAATAACACACTGCTCCATAACTTACGACGGTGACATCATCGCGAGGTCACTGACGACAGAGCAAGCTTCACATAACAACGATAGAATTGTAAAAATAGGTAATAATTATAAAAGAACATCATCGATATTCATATCCAATATTATATGTATGTATTGTCCGCTTAGTTTTCGTAATAGAACTCGCCAAAGGGACAATTTGAAAAAGCACTACCGTTTGAGTGTCCGGCCCTATTTTTTGTTATCGGAAATAACCTGCCTCGCT
The DNA here is from genome assembly GCA_015832385.1 of Elymnias hypermnestra. NCBI lineage: Eukaryota > Metazoa > Arthropoda > Insecta > Lepidoptera > Nymphalidae > Elymnias > Elymnias hypermnestra. The sequence continues at coordinate 17,554 of JACTOM010000858.1, read as the reverse complement.
CGCGGACGTTTTCCGTCGATTGCCCCGCGGGTCGAAAAACGCTAGATTGGCCCTTGGGACTTATATTTTTTTTTGCTGACAGTGATTGTGATGATACAATCTAAGATGGAAGCGCGCTAATCTGTTAAGAGGCGATATACCCTTACCGGATTCTACACAGCATCGTACCGGAACACAAATCTCTTTGTTTGGCGGTACGTTTTGCTGGTAGGGTGGTAACTAGCTACAACCGAAGCCTCCCACCAGTCCAGACTCAGACAAATTAAAATATACAATTTCCTAGATTCGTCCTACCGGGGATCGAAACCCGGGACCTCCGTTAGCAAAGCGAATACTCGCACCACTGCGCCAGCGAGGCCGTCAAATGTTCATGAAAGGCTACCAAATGTTATAATTTTTATGTTTGCTAATAATTAAACTATACAATATTCTGTAGCGTCATGTTGCGCTGTACTTTGAGATAGAGAAAAAAGTCCCTCTTGTATTTATATGCTCATATCATAAAAATTAAAACTTACCTCACCTAAGGAGTACCTAAGGGTTTTCATTGTCATTCACGTCACTTATATTAAGCAAAGACACAAATAAACACTCTCAGTTTATAAAAAAACCTTAACGAACTTCGACGCGACATACACACCGTTACTAGCGGTCACTTTGTAACACATTCATCATTTGGCATAGCATGTTTCCTTTCGTCATTTCACTCTATCCGCTGTCATTTCTACATTGACACCCCTTACACACATATCCTCCTTGACACAGATGTCACACTTTTTTTGGTCGGCCCTGCCGCTTACCACATATTTAGGACTCTCTTGCATACATGGCTATCCTCCCTTCTCATGACATGTCCATACCAGGATAGCTTTCCACTCCTTAACTTCTCGGTCACTGGTGCTACTTTCACAATTCCTCTATATATACTCATTCCTAATCTTATCTAATTTTGTCACTCCACACATCCATCTTAACATTCGCATCTCCGCTGCATGCAATGTCCTTTCATTCTTCCCTTTGGTGGTCCAGCAGTCTGGTCCATACAGCATGATAGGTCTTACGATCGTCTTATAAATTTTACCCTTTAGTTTAAGGAGCATATCTGATTTATTTTTTTATTTTCTATTGCCTGGTGTTATGTCTATACATATTTTGTTACTACAGTTACCGAGAAGCGAAATAGATAATACACATAGTGACTTGATTGCCCGAGTTGAGACAGTAGCATCGCATCATGTCAACTAGTAGTTAACACCAGTTGGTACCAAATCTACCACCGGCAAGAAACTCTGCGGTTACCTCTTTAAATGTATTTGCAACTGGAATCAAGTGCAAACCTTTCTATCGATCAAATAAATCAACGTTAGAGTTGTATAATTAGTTATAGTTTAAGAGAGAGATAGATGAGCCAGTGATTTATCGTTTGAAAAAATATACCTAAATCTCTTATAAAAAAGCCTATGTATATGAAGTTTTTCATATGTATCTTTTGCTAACAATCTCGCATATTATATAACAAAGTCTTCACTAATAGATAGAGTTTTTGAGAAATGTTCATTATTTAAATTGGTCGAAATAAAAACCTCTTTCTTCGAAAACACTGCCTAAACCGTAAGAGATATAACAAAACTGTGTTTATTTGGATACTTCCTAATTTATAGATCTACAAAAGATGTATCTTATCCTGGACGGATTACATATGTCTATCTTTGAATTTTATCTTTTAGAGAAATGGTCTCGTACAACTACATGATTAGAATATTCTATAGACAAGTGTGGTATTAAGCCAATCTAAATAGGCTAGTTCTTTTTACTATATTATTTAACTTTAATAAAGGTAGACAGAGACCACGTCCTTTTACTTGCCACTATCCTTGCATATCTCCTTCGCTTCTTCCATTCTCATAAAACCTTTCATACAAGTTCTTTGCTTTAGTGTACTATTGACTTGGCCCTTATTTAAAATGTCTTGGATTTGATCCAGAAACGTTGGCCTTGGTCTTCCCCTTCCAACTTTCGCATTCACTCTTGACTCATAAATCCTTTTTGTCAGTCTCCTTTCATTCATTCTCTCTACATGCCCAAACCATCTAAGCATACCTTTCTCAATTTTAGTCACTACGTCTTCTTTTATACCACAACGTTCTCTTATCACACTATTTCTTACTCTGTCACTCAGTTTTAATCCACTCATGCTTCTCAACGCTCTCATCTCTACCGCATTTATTTTACTTTTGTGATTCTTCTGCCATACCCAACTTTCACTACCATACATAAGTGTTGGCACCAACACTCCAGCATGCACTGCCAGTCTAGCCCTTTGAGACACCATCTGGCTATTCATAAAGGCGTGCAGAGCACCATTTACCATATTCCCTGCATTCACTCTCCTTTCAATATCACTTTCACATGTTCCATCTTTTGTAAATTTAGATCCCAAGTATACAAATTCTTTCACCTCTTCCACTTGTTCCCCATCTATCAAAATATTGCCATTCATCATAGATTCATCTCGTTCAAAAAGCATAACTTTCGTTTTGTTTACATTCACTTTCATTCCTTTCCCTTTCAAAGCTTCATTCATAATATTTAGCATCTCCTGTAGCTCGTTAGCGGATGACGCAAGTATTACTTGATCATCAGCGTAGAGTAAACATTTGATGAGTAATTCATTCATTCTTAACCCATACATACATTCTTTTAAATCTGTCAAACATTTATCCATGAAAAGGTTGAACAGCCATGGTGACGCAACACATCCCTGTCGAACACCTCTTTCGACAGGAAACCACTCCGTGTACGCTCCGTTTATTCTGACACAGGCACTAGAACCCTCATAGAGAGACTTCAATGCTTGGATCAGACAACCGCTCACCCCATACGTAGATAACGTTGACCACAGCTCATTCCTCACCACTCGATCACAGGATCATAGATCATCCTTCTGGTACACAATTTCTATTCGTTACAAGCCGATCGTAATCACGTAGCATTTATCAATGTTGTATATAAATATATATTTAAGTATCTGTTTATAAAAGTACATTTAAATCTAATCCAAATATTCGTAGCATCAAGTTGATGTTATGAGGCATAATATGCTCTACTGCCTATGAGAAACCTGGGTAGGTGGCTCGTTATTATATAAAACATTAAATTAATGCTATAGAAGTGTTAAAAATGATTTAATCAGCCATCATCAGAGCCCGTGACGACATTCATCACTAATAACATGACGGAAGACGTTATTTCTTGTTATAGGAGAAATCTTGACATGTACATAAGTTTTTATCGCATACATTACATTTATGTAATGCCTCATTGGTCTAGTGGTTAGCATGTTCGACTACAGACATGCGGTCCTGGGTTCGAGTCCCGGGTCGGGCCAATTCAAAAATCAATATTGAGTTTTCTATTAAGATTTTCTCAATATTTGCCCGAAGTTGGGAAGTTGGCGGTGTGATCCACCCCCGTGCCTCGGAGAGCACGTTAAGCCGTCGGTCCTGCGCCTGATCTCTCTCCGGTCGTGTCGGATTCCCGTCACATCGGACTATGAGAGTGAAGGAATAGAGAGTGCACTTGTGTACTATGCCTGCCAATCCGCAGTGGAGCAGCGTGGTGGGTCTATGCTCTAAAAACCCTCGCTCCTCGGAGTGAGGAGGCCTGTGCCCAGCAGTGGGACGTTAAATGGCTGCTTCTGACTTACTTACATTTATGTTGGAAATAAAGTGATTGTTAATTGGAAAATTGTAATAAATTATATATAAACATCTATCTCAACTAATATTATAAAGAGGAAACATTTGTGTTTTTATACGTATTTATGTTTGTAATGTTTTCACACAAAAACTAGTAGAACGATTTAAAATTTTTTTTCACCATTAGAAAGCTGCATTTATACAGAGCGATATAGGTTATATTACATTCTCAAAAAAAAATAGGGATCCCTAAGAAAAATGCATTATTGTAACCCAAGGTGTGAAAAAATAAATCTATTATCGCGTGCGCTGCGAAAACTATTGATGATAGAACAAAAAAATGTTCTACAATAGTAAGTGGTCTATCGAATAGGCTCAGCTCCGCGGCTTACGCGGTTAAAAGAATTCGTCACCTGACAGATGTTGATACTGCCAGACTGGTATATTTCAGCTATTTTCACAGCATTATGTCATACGGTATTCTACTTTGGGGTAATGCTGCTGATATAGATGCAATATTTGTGCTGCAGAAAAGGGCCGTTCGTGCGATTTACAATATGGGTCCAAGAGAGTCGCTAAGAAACAAATTCAAGGCAGTTAACGTAATGACAGTTCACTGCGTATATATATTAGAAAACTTGTTGTATGTACATAAAAACATTGACTCT
>JACTOM010000534.1:687852-714275 GCA_015832385.1 Elymnias hypermnestra | reverse complement strand
ATTTTTAACAAATTACGAACCGGTCCCATTGAATTATATTTTTAACGAATTTGAACCGGTCCCATTGAATTTTTATTGGAATAATTGATGCTTTTTATGGCTTTTCACTTTGCGGCCAAGTTTTTTAACGTACCTAGGCTGTAAAGTGAGGTATGGGTGTATACTCGTAAACGAAAAACGACAATAAAATACTATAGACTAATGAGGACAACTAAGCTTATGATTAAATTTTAATTCGGCGTGCATATTCCTTTCGCGATGTAGACGCTCACTTAAAATCCCCATATTCCAACGGGATTCGGAACTACGCGGGGAATACGATTCAAGAAGAAGGTACACTGATTACTCGCACATATTTTTATTATATACCTGGGAAAGTTGAAGTTGACCATCTTAGTGATCGGGATAATAGCAACCCTCCCGGATGACAGGACGCTGTTCCCGTTGCACAGGACGTCAGTGAGGGAGCAGTCCTCACAGGAGTAGTTAAGAGTTTGCTCTACACGACCTCCGACGTCTACTGATGACGTCACACGACTTACCCTTATCGCTGTAAAGTTGAAATTAATCATTTAACACGAACAATTTGACACCAAAAATGAGCTTCAATCCAGTATCACTTACAACAGCTTCATCAGTCGAGTGTTCAGTTTATATACAGGATGACAACAAAAACTAGCATTAATCTAGTATGGCGTATAACAGCGTCACTCGTCTACACCAAAAAGCGAACTTTAATTGAGTATGACTTAAAACAGCTTGATTGGTATAATGGTCAGTTTATATACAGGGTGACATTAAAAACAAACTTAAATTGAATACGATTTACAACTGCTTCATCGGTCTAGTGTTCCGTTTACATACTGGTTGACAACAAAAACGAGCTTTAATCCTAGTATGACTTATAAAAGTTTCATTAGTTTAGTGTTCACCAAAAACGACCTCTCGAATATGACGTATAACAGCGTCATAAGTCTAGTGGTCCGTTTATATACAGGGTGACACCAAAAAGGAGCATTAATCGAGTATGACTTATAATAGCGTCATTNTAGTGTTGAGTTTATATACATGGTGACACCAAAAAGGAGCTTTAATCAATAAACAATTTGTTCGGCTATAAACATAAGGTCATGGGTTCGAGTCCCGGATAGGGCTAAATTATAAATATTGAGTTTTTTGTTAAGAAGTATTCCACCTTCCGTAAGTGTCGAATTGCCATCACATCCCATTATGAGAGTGAAGGGATAGAGAGTGCACTTTTCACATTTGAAGTCCTGTTCCTCTAATTTGAATTCCCGGCGGTGTCACCCGCGTAGTTGACAACCTATATCATTCTCGAATCCACTTTAAGACACACACAAAACCTGTGGTGTGTTTAGGGGGTGTTCAGTAAAAAACAAACCTTTGACGCTATAATAACTTACCGTTTTCTGAAATAAGACAAAGATGATTACATAAAGACACTTATGGCCTCGCTGTGCGAAATGGTTTTCTAATGACTGTGATCACAACTGGTAAGTGATGATATAGTCTAAAATGGAATTGAGCTGATCTAACAGTAATCGAGTTCTCGTATGCTGTGTAGAAACCATAAAATTTATATTTCGGTTTGTAATAACCTCTGGAATTATTACACTATATGTAAATATCCAATTGAGTTACACAGATTTTAATAAACATAAAAAACTGAAATACTTTACCACTATCTGAAATAATATACGAATTTTAATTAATAAATTGTAAAACTAAGCTGTATTGTGTGGCGAATTTAGTTCTAATTTATGGCTACAGTTCGTTCGCGTTAAAAATGCTGTGAGTCAATCAAATCGTTTTCAAATTGCAAGGTAAATTACAGAGTGACCAATTGAAGAAGCACGCTCATAGCTATGCCTGGTTACTGTGACTCACTGCATTTTTAACGCGAACGAACTATAGTCACCAGCAAAACCGAACCGCGTGAAAAATCCAAATCTATTCATCATTAACAGAGATTCCTGTTTCGATTTGTTTAGTTTCGGACTAGTGGAAGGCTTCGGTCGTGGCTTATAGGTAACGATTTGCCTTTATGGAAAACAGATAGGCTTGGGTGGTGGCTTGCTGTTAACATACTAGAAAATCCTCTGAAACTACTAAACAAGTAAACAATATATTCACCTTGCTCTGAAAAGAAATAGAAATGCTTTATTATTAATCAGGGACACCAGCAGTCAGAAAGGCTTTACAATTACAGTGGTGCTACTATACCTGGTGCTGAAACGATAAAAGACTCTTTTAGCAAACAGTTATCTGTATTCCCAAAGAGAAAACAGGTGATATATTTATTTTAGCCTAGAGTGTTTTATAAATTGTCACGTTTTCGTAATGGACATTAACATGTGTAGGTCTCAAAAGTTCCATCTGCATCTAAGAATTAGCCACCATTGTACAATTCTGAGGTATACATATAATGGGAGCAATTCTCAGTTATACAGATTTGGGAACAATTCCGAAGTTTACATATCATGGGAGCAATTCTGTGTTATGTATATCTTGGGAGCTATTTTGAGATATGCATATCTTGGAAGCGATTGTCAGTTATGCAGATTTGGAAACAATTCTGAGGTTTACATATCATGGGAGCAATTCTGTGTTATGTATATCATGGGAGCAATTCTGTGTTATGTATATCATGGGAGCAATTCTGTGTTATGCAGATTTGGAAACAATTCCGAGGTTTACGTATCATGGAAGCAATTCTGTGTTATATATATCATGGGAGCAATTCTGTGTTATGCAGATTTGGAAACAATTCCGAGGTTTACGTATCATGGGAGCAATTCTGTGTTATATATATCATGGGAGCAATTCTGTGTTATGCAGATTTGGAAACAATTCCGAGGTTTACGTATCATGGGAGCAATTCTGTGTTATATATATCATGGGAGCAATTTTGTGTTATGCATATCTTGGGAGCAATTTTGAGATATGCATATCTTGCGAGCAATTCTCAGTTATACAGATTTGGGAACAATTCTGGGGTATGCATATCTTTGGAGAAATTCTAGGATATACATATTTTGGCAGTAATTCTAGGGTACACGTATATTTTGGAAGACATTCTGAGGTTTACATATCTTAGGAGCTATTATAGGGTATGCATATGCTGGGAGCAATTCTGGGGTATACATATCTTGGGGACCACCCTCAGTGTAATTTAGCAACTTGTCTCATTGGGGACCTTTTAATTATGTTTATGTGATATTTTAACACTAGACAAATAAAATCTGGGGATCTACTTCTCCCCTAGTTCCTCTGAATCTTCTACTTCCATTAGGCAGGGAGTATCACAAGGAAATTTCACATCGCCAGAGATTGAGAGGTTCACACTTAATACAATAAATTTAAATGAACTCACATAAAACTGTCAAAGCCTTAACTTTCTCCTCCAGTCCGTCTTTGTTTTGTATGATGGCGAAGTAATCACCGAAATCCTGAGGTTTGATTCCTTCTACTTCTATTTCCAGGTATTTTTGTCTGTAAAAATTATATACGATTATCCCTCTCATCAAAATGAGGCGGAATACTATGCAACGCATGTTTAAGCGCCCGCTCCTAGTATTTTGAACCCTCAGTCTGATTCATTCGGGGCACCAAAGATCCGTTGATACGTTGGTCTGATCCGATTCAAGACCGTAACACAAATCTCTTGCTTGGCAGTACGCCTTTGTTGGTAGGATGATAACAAGCCTCGGTCAAGCCTCCCACCAGTCCAGACCCAGGGCATCTGCGAGCTTTTTAAACAGTTTTGAAACGAGTCAGATAAATCCAATATTTCGCCCGTCGATTTGTGAAGTATTGGATTCTAAGAGATAGAAAGAAGAACTCACCTTTTACCGTATCTGTAAAGAAAGTAATTTGTGTTCAGAATTATTTGATATCTTTTCGATCGGATTCAATTTATTACGAAAAATTTGTTACAATTTTGTCAGTCATCAATCAACCAACATACAATATTATTAAATTTAAATTTAATCCTAATATTGCCGCATCAATATGTAGATTTATATGTATTCCTTGCTGCTTCATAACAATAGCTACATGTGCAAAGTCATTAGCACTTTTAAAGCAATATGAAGCGCAAGGTCTCTAGTAGTACATGAAGAGATATGAACTGCAAAGCCACTAGTACTTTTAAAGCAATATAGAGTGTACAGTCACTAGTGCTTTTAAAGCAACATGAAGTGCAAAGTCACTAATACTATATGTAGCGTGCCAAGTGGTTAACATAAACATATACATAAGTGTGCCAAATGATGTACACTGTGGAATTCCACAGGGGTCTATTTTGGGTCCACTGCTATTCCTCATATATATTAACAACATAGGTTCAATGGGTCTTACCGGAGAAGTATCATTATATGCCGATGATACGTGTCTTTTTTGTTTTGGAAATTGGATACATGAGATTATATCAGATGCTCAAAAAGATTTAGATACATTATATGAATGGTTTCAATTTAATTTGCTTACTATAAACGTCTCTAAAACTTCTTATATGCTCTTTAAAGCGAAAAATAAACAAGTCCCTCCTTTTCAACCTTTAACAATAAATAATCACGTCCTAAAACAGTCTGTCGCTGAAAAATATCTTGGACTGCATATGACTGATTCTAAATTGACATGGCGAAATTTCATACAGTACATTCAGTAAAAACTAACGTCTCTTACGGGAGCATTACGCAGATCGATTCGTTGTATACCACTAAAAGTCCGCCGTATCATTTACAATTCATTAGCCAAGCCATTGTTAGAATACTTGATAGAAATATGGGGAAGTGCGTGTAAAACTATTTTAAAAGATCTTCAAATATCGCAAAACGAAACTCCTAAAAACCTTATCCCAAATTGATTATCGTTTTCCTACAAAAGAACTTTTTAAAAAAACTAATGTGCTATCCCTCAACCAATCATATAAATTTAAAACATGCTTATTAGTTAGAAAAATTTTGAATAAAGCAGTGCATACACAAATTTCTTTTAAAACGAAATCGTATTTAAACTCTCGAAGCAAACATAAACTACAGTTACATCTTTTGAAACCTTTTTTGTTGCTAAAACATTGTATAAGTCTCTTTATTAAGTTTTATGAACAGTTTTATGAATAGATAAAGAAGACGTAGTGACTAAAATTGAGAAAGGTATGCTTAGATGGTTTGGACATGAAGAGAGAATAAGTGAAAGGAGACTGACAAAAAGGATTTATGAGTCAAGAGTGAATGCGAAAGTTGGAAGGGGAAGACCGAGGCGAACGTTCCTGGACCAAATCCAGGACATTTTAAATAACGGCCAGGTCAAGAGTACTCTAAACCGACGAACTTGTATGAAAGGTTTAATGAGATTGAAAGAAGCGAAGGAGATATGCAAGGATCGTGGCAAGTGGAAGGATGTTGTCTCTGCCTACCCCTATGGGAATGAGGCGTGATGCTATGTATGTATGTATGTAATATAGATTCAAGCTTTTATCACATGTATCACAGTACGTAATATGTAGTATTACTTTTCTTATGTTTCTTTTTAATATTTGTTGATGAAGTGAATGTTTTTCTTTTGAGAATAAAGATCTTTAAACCTAAACCTAACCTAAGCGACACAAATTTCAAAGTCACTAGTACTTTATGAAGCAATATGAAGTGTAAACTCACTAGTACTATATAAAACAGTATAAAATCGTGTTTACTTGTCAATCTGTTCCCTTATCCGGTATTTGGAAGTGTCCATGTTATATATATTGCTGTCTTCAGCGCGCACCATTAGGCTCAGCAGCCGACACCTCTCGCATTTGTACGGGATGTGTGTGGTGTTCGTTTTCTGTCCTGGTAATATTTCCAGAGACCTTGTAGTCAACGCTGCCTTACTTCGAGCTGGAAAATGAAATCAAAAATACGTCATTTTAAAAGGCTTAAGAATCTTCGATTCCAGGATTTACGAGGGTTTAAATGTGACCGCATCTGATGACAAGTAATGATACAGTCTAAGGTCATCTGGTGAGAGGTTACGTCTTTGCTGGTAGACCTTCCACAAATCAGGAAATGCAATTTCCTAAATTCAACCTATCGCTGTCGATATCGTGTAGATTAATAATAATAATCATAATAGCAGCCTTGATTTGTCAGTATATGCACCATACAGCAATGGTTCAAGTACCATCAAGTCTGTCAGCAAATGCCTTCAGAATACTGTTAGTGCTGCCCCGAACCCTGCACACCAGGGATGCACACCGTTTGCGGATGGTAGTGTAGAAACAGTCTACTCCCGCCCCAGTGAACATACCTGAAGCGCTGCAGAAGCGAGGCAGTCCCATCAGAATCTTGATAGCATTATTATATTAGACACGCAGAGCATTATCCTGTTTTCGAGTGTAATCAATCCACAGGCTGCTCGTGTAAAAAGACGTACAATAAGCTCTACAACGAGCAAACCTGCTGGCGATCATGCTTGCTCTGACAGACAATGCCCTGCGCTCTCTCTCTATATCTGCATCGTCTTTCAGATCAGAGGATATAACATGGACGAGGTATTTAAATTAGAACACTCTCTTTAATGGAGTACCGTCAATTTTAGCAGGTGGTATAGTTAGGCCAGTGCTTTTCCTTTGACCTGAAAGACCATGCATTCGCTTTTTTTGACGTTGTACATCAATGTTTGTATAGTTTTCGCAAATGCTTAAAAGGTTCGATAATCCACAGACGGAGGCACTCAGCAGCACCATGTCATAAGCATAGCTAATATTGTTGAGGCACACGCCGTCAATGTGACATCCTACACGGTTGCATATATACGTTAAAGAGTGCCGGTGAAGTCAACCCCCCCTGCCTCACCCCGCACTCTAGCTCATAATCGCTAGAATAAGATTCAGACCAAGGCACGACATTGACCTGGTTTTGATACCAGAATTTAAAGATTTCTTCTGGCATACCAGTGTCTTTCAATTTCTGCCGCAAGATATCATAATTAACCTGGTCAAATGCCTTGGAAAGGTCTAAAAAACATGCGTATACAGGCGTTTGTCTCTCTGTGTACGTGACAGTTTGCTTTAAGCATAATACAGCTGTCTCCATCAACAGACACGGTTAATAATCAATACATACATAATTTCCAACTGTAAATGGTCTCCCAGAGGTCAGTTGTATTTTTCTTTTGTATCCGAACGAGGTATATCCCGTAGTGTTCGTTGCCCCATTTCGGAAAATCAAGGGTGATTGTCGCAAAACGACCGTCTTTACTCCACTTGAGTTTGTAATTAGTCTCTTCTATCTTCGCACCCTGTATAAAACATAATCTCACCTTGTTGTGTCAACTAATAAAACAAAATATAAGTAATTCTCTCTCTGTCAACTCTGACTTATTCACGGCGAAATCTTTGAAACCATAGATCTGATTGACTTGAAATGTGACGTAGTCACTCCTGTCGCAACACAGACGCTCACTAACAACGGGTTTCTCTGTATTCCCACGCAAATACGGAATATAGGCGAAAAAACCCAAGTGAGACACCCCCAAACCTTTGCACACGATTGACTCGAAATACAACATAAAGAATCGATATCGAATATACATTTATTAGATAAAGAAGATTTGAAATTTTAATATTAACAAATGAAATACAAAATGTCCAAGTCTCACCTCCAGCTTCTCTGGTTGTCTATAAATCTTAAAAGAGAAAACAAAATTAAAAATTTGAGAAGGAATTCATAGTAGGAACTGAGAAAAAAAATGACGTTGTTTTACGTGAATACGACTCGTAATAGTTTCTATATATATTATTACTTATGTATGATATAATCATAAGTATCCAGGTTATTTATATCAGCAGCTGTTTCTTTTAACAGGTTCAAGGAATAAATCAACTAAACAAATTACTGAGAACTTCCATACACAGCAGAATGACCTTCAAAATGGCGGGGCTTCCCCCTCTTCCGCGCACGATGTGTTATAGTCCTTAATTAGCTTAAGAAATCCTTTAATCCTTTATCTATCTAGTGGTGTAAATAAATTTCGAGTGGAGGTGATAGATATGTAACTACAACACATTCTTCCTGTGCCAGACTGGCACAATTTACTTCGCCAGCGTCACGTAGAAGTAGAAGACGCACCTCGATTTTGTTGTCATTGGTTTTTTTAATTGATTACCTATGGACACGAGTTTAAACGTCACGACAAAAAAATACAGATTAACTAACAATTTGTTTGTCTGTGGATATATTGAAATATTCAATGTGAGTGAAGTTGTAACCCTCGGGTATCGCCAGCCTTCTGGAACTGCTGGTGTAGTTTACTGCTCCTGGCGTTACGAACTCCTCTTCGCTGTCCTCTGGAGGAATAATTAATTATTACATTATATTTCATTTCACTAGTTTTCGTCCGGTAGTCTGAAATCGACCAGAATTAAATTAAATTATAGAATTTAAAAGATTCTATAGTCAAGCAAGACTCAAAAAAACTTGATGCAATAATCTATTTATATAAAAATGAGTCCTTATTTCCTATGTCGTGATATCAACCGCGACCAGCTGGACCAATTTCGATAATTCTTTTGTTGTTCTATCTGTTACAGTCAGGAGAAGATTTATATGTAAGGAAACTATTAACAATGTTACTCAGAATAACAGAAATGTAAATTAAAAACCACGACACTGACTTTCCTAATGTAACCTCCTTAGTGCTTTTAACAGTATAACCTTTTTTAAAATTACCTTATGACATTTGACGTAACTGTCAGCGATTGATAGAAGAGTATATATGCGTGTGTATGTTAAACACATTGTTGTGTGTGTAACGTTCTTATTATTGATTCAATGTATTTGACGGCGCACAGATTGTTAATCGGTTTACAATCGAATCGGACTGGACATTTTTGAGGTTGACAGCTGACATAACACAGAGCGCTGGGGTGGTGGCCATTATTGGTTCGGATTTCATACAGTGTGCACGCGCCCACGTGTTGTGGTGGAATGTTTTAATCTAGTTATACTTTGTTAATTATCTAAAATTGTAAGTGTTGATTTATTATAGTGAAAATAATAAAAAAACTAATTGTATCGTGGAATTTTTTTATCAAAATACCCGATGTTGATCTCCACGCCCGACTACCCACATTATGGCAGACAAAAACCAAGATTGTAACGCCACGACCAGAAGCTGCGTCGTTTATATTTATTATACATATATTTTTAAATATATTATCATTGTGCACTCCTTCACTATATAAACTCAAGTTTGGAAAGTTTTTGCTTCACGTATTAATATATAGAAATTATACATACATACATAGCATTATGCCTCATTCCCATAGGGGTCAGCAGAGACAACGTCCTTCCACTTGCCACGGACCTGCATATCTCCTTCGCTTCTTTTATTCTCATTAAACCTTTCATACAAGTTCGTCGGTTTAGAGTACTCTTGACCTGACCGTTATTTAAAATGTCCTGAATTTGGTCCAGGAACGTTCGCCTTGGTCTTTCTCTTCAAAATTTCGCATTCACTCTTGACTCATAAAGCCTTTTTGTAAGTCTCCTTTAATTCATTCTCTCTACATGCCCAAACCATCTAAGCATACCTTTCTCAATTCTCAATCCACACATACTTCTCAACGCTCTCATCTCTACCGCATTTATTTTACTTTTGTGATTCTTCTGCCATACCCAACTTTCACTACCATACATAAGTGTTGGCACCAACACTCCAGCATGCACAGCCAGTGTGGCCCTTTGAGACACCATCTGACTATACATAAATGCGGGCAGAGTACCATTTACCATATTCCCTGCATTTACTCTCCTTTCTATATCATTTTCACATGTTCCATCTTTTGTAAATTTAGATCTCAAGTATACAAATTCTTTCACCTCTTCCACTTGTTCCCCATCTATCAAAATATTGCCATTCATCATAGATTCATCTCTTTCAAAAAGCATAACTTTCGTTTTGTTGACATACACTTTCATTCCTTTCTCTTTCAAAGCTTCGTCCATAATATTTACCATCTCCTGTAAAAATATAAAACTTATACTTACTAGGTATCGCTGGAAATGTAACAATAATAACAATAAATAGATCGCCAACTTAAATCAGACAACGGAATACAGCAAAAAATATATATATATTTTTTTAAACGCCATTATATGGAAAACTATACCTTTGGATGAGTGATTACTAATTTTAGAGTACGAATTTAGAAATATATTGAAGTGAAACTTCTTATAATGTAAGCCAAAGATGTTGTTCTTCCACGCACATTTTTTGAAGTGATAAGAGTTTTATGTGAGGGTAAACCGCTTCGTTATGTAACACCTTACGGTGCCAGTCTATCTGCCTTCCCTTTCTTTCACGCGGTAGGCAGGCTCCTCCTCTCTCGCTCTAACGCAGCGCTAACAGCGCTAGCCGTACTGAGGACAAACGCTTCCGAATCTCTACTCAGTGTTTAGTGTGCGATAGACATATGCAGTGAGCATATATAACCTAAAACTTAATCAATAAACGATTTTATTACTAAATAACCGCCATCTATGCTATTTTCTTAGCAACTCAAAACCATTTGCACTGAAACCTGTTTTATAACCAAACGCTAGATGACACTATTAGAAATTGATTTCTAAACACATAAATGGAATGTAAAAATACACTTCACTGCCAATTATTATCACGTCATAAATATTTAAAATAAATTACGTAATATGTTAATTTGATATCTACAGTGCGGTCCAAAAGTTGGATTACTAGTTCCAAGATTCAATTTTGTGCATATAAAGGCCACATCTGTCTGAAGAAGCCCGGGGTTCAGAAACGTGCTTTTGCTGGTCTTCAATCCCTTTGATTTGCGATAGCTGATATCCAGGGTCAAATAGAAAGTCTCCATAGAATCTCTTGTGCCCCATATAAGGATGGAAGACTCCAGCTGGGTTTTAGTGGGTATTCTGAGCTGCAGGAAACCCATGCGAGTTCCCAGGGAGAAAAAAAGTACATCCCACACGTATAAGTAGCTACTGCTGTCTCTTCTCCGTTGTTGCCTTCCGTTGGATATTTTTCACAGTATAAATCATGAGATTAACTTAAAGACTTCAAAGAACGAAGTTAAAAAGTTTGCCTCAAGTTTTTTTTTTACTGTGGAAAGAATATTAAATTATCCTGTAAAAAACACAAAAACATACTTACGCGGTACAATTTCTGAAATAGAAAATTTTATATAACTTTAAAGTGTTTTATTTTCGGAAATAACATAGTTTGGGTTATTGGGTCGTAACTGAAAAGAAGAGCGACCATGGAAGCTTTGCCAGATAAAGTAATATGATTGGCTTTGCTAGCTGATATCGTGGAGAATATTGATCATAAGGTGCTTTTTGACACATTGGCTAAAAGCAGTGATTCTCAACCTTTTCTTGTCCAGAACCACTTTATCTTCTTTGTTGTTCGTAGGGACCAGGATGCACAATTACACAATTTAAATTATAAACTCAATGTTATTTGCTTTAACAAGTTTTATTAATGAAATTTTATTATGGTTATGGTTGTAGATCGCAAGAGCTCTTTGGAGCGGACTGGAATACTCAGTCTTCAGACCGTGGAAAATTACATCTACCTCGGCTCCAATATCAGCGATAATGGCTCATGTGAAATCGAAGTAAAGAGGCGTATCAGAATGGCGAAAAACGCCATGTCTCTGCTCCATAGAACTTGGAAGGATAGGCGGATATCTCTTAAAACTAAAATTAGTCTATTACGAAGCCTCGTCCTTTCAATATTGCTCTATGGTGCTGTGACGTGGACCTTGAGATTTGAAATGTGGTGCTGGAGGAAAATGCTTCGAAGAAACTCAATGTTACAACTAGACTTTCCACCATCTACCTCAAAAAAATACTTGAGTACTTTGGGCACATTGCAAGGAAACAGGGTGATTACCTCGATAAGCTCGTGATACCTAACTGGAAAAGTTAATGGCAAAACAGCATGAGGTCGGAGTCCAATGCGTTGGTCCGATCAGATCCGCACCACATTACAGACTTCCGTCTACCATGCCTTACACGCCGCGGAAAGCAGAGGCAAATGGAGTTCCATTATAAAAAGAAAATTGCTCATCAGAGGTGGTTGTTACGACCCTCAGAATTGAGGAAACAAAGCAAAGAGAAGGATTAATGAAATATTTTAATTGTTAATAATAAAAAAACCTTTTATAAATGTGATATTTGAGCTTGCATCGTCTGTATTAGTTTGAATATCCTCGCACTGATATTATCACAAAGCTACACGCAAATCATCACTTACTCTCAAACGATTCCTGGTATTGTTTTTAATTACCAAAACACGCAAGGCGATTTTTCGAGCTTTGGCATAAGATATTGCATTTTAAGACCAAAACACGTCACGTGAATAAGATTCAAAACCCAAGACTTCTTCGACAGCTTAATATAAGGACAATATCAACAAATTCCTCGACTCCGACGTACACATTCACCAGTCATGGCGGGTGTTAAGGTTTCAGCTGTTACATTTTCAAAAACCGTTCGGCGACCATATTTTAACTCCTGCGGACCACCGGTGGACCGCTGGTTGGGAACCAATGGCTTAGAGGAACGATGCTGTGAGAATATGACTTCGGTTAGGGTTTAGATCACATGGGTGACATGAAAATACAGGGATATACTTTCACCATTGACAATGGTACTTCAGACAGTGTTTCAAAGTTGTAGACATGTTATAATAGACTACTATGTTATCTGGATAGTAATAAGTAATGTGAAACCACGAAATTATTTTGAGCTCTGAATGGAAAGAGGGGTGACTTATTCAGTGACGACGCATCGCCACTTTCTTCTTCTTTTAATAATTGGCTTTCAGGTGTAACAAAGCACACACAATTTCGCCAGTGTCACGTTAAATGGTGAAGGCACGTAGGACATTGTACGGTTTCTGTATTTACAAACCAAAATTTTGATGGATAGTTGAGGAAGTCGCGATACCACTAGCTGTCAACCTCTTAGAGGCCAGAGCGTCTTAAGACCCAATTAAAATAGTTGTCTGGAAAGTAAAAGTATAATAAATTAAAAACTTACCGTCACCTAAAAAGTGGTACAACATTAATCAATCCATAGATAATAATATTCATTATATTGTAAAAGCGCCATCTTGCATCCGATACTCATAATAGGTTATGTTGAATAAATAAAAGTCCACGCGTATATAAATCAGAAGTGAAACTTCTTTTTAAGTCTTATAAGTGTCGAAAATCGATACAAATAACTTATTGAAATCTCAAATGACGAATTGTAAATAAAAATGCCACGAGTCTTTTGTCAATATTACAAAGTTTTTGAATTGAAAATTTAGAAAAGAGAATCTATAAGATAATTTGTAAATATTAAAACGACCTAACCTTCAAACGATGTAACATAAAAAACGTTGCACATTCGTGACGCTAATCACGTGTTTCATCCGTAAAACTTTTACCCTCATGCGCCTAAAGAATTATCAGTTCAATAAATTATTTAGGTAATGCTGAAACATCTAGATGGCGCGAAAAACTTTATACCTCTTTTTACCAAAATTGCGCGCACTGAGGAGTATAAAACCCACACTTATAGTTTATACAGATAATGATGAATATTATTTTGATATCATGCATAAAAAATGCATTAAATCAATAAAAACATCACACACACAGCAATGTTTTTACTTTTATACTCTTCTGTCAATCGCTGACAGTTATGTCAAACGTCAAAAAGGTTACATTAAAAGAGTTTATATTGTCAAAAGCACTAAGGAGGTTACATGAGAAAAGTTACCATGGTGGTTAATTTTACTTGAAACTTCTGATAATTTATGTAACTTTATAATGTTTTTCTTTCAAAAGAACTTTCTATTGACTATAATACAGAACAGCAAAAAAAATTATCGTAATCGGATCAAGCTTGCACGCGTTATGCCGTGACATAGGTAAATAGGGATACATTTTTCTTAAAATAGATTATTGCAACATCCTTTTTTGAGTAAAGTCTTTGACAATAAAACCTTACTAATATGGAAACTTATAATTAAAATTAATTATGGTCGGATTCTGACCACTTTATAGAAATGTAACATCCATTAAATAAACTTACGTTCATACTCTACGAAAATAAATGCAATAATAAATGTTAGTCAAATATTTTGTTGAATAATTTACATTTTTATTAGGAAAGTCGTCGGTCGAGTGATTGAATCTTTGACTTTATAAATCATACGTGCTTTGTTTTTTGTTTCAAATTCATCAGTTTTACGGTGAAGGAAATTTTCTTAATATATAGAAAAAAAATCAATCATCACGGAATCTCCGAAATTACAGATCCGATTGACTTGAAATTCGGCATACGTATTACTTATGCGATGTAGATGCTCACTGAGAACCGATGTCCCCATATTTCCACCGGTTTGAGATATATAAATCTAAAACGTAAACTATTAGCTCGATTGACTTGAAATTTTGCATTAAATAAGAAGGGTTTCCCTATATCCTCACGGATCAGGAACTACGCGGGTAAATATACATAAGCCAAGGAACAGCCTTTCGATATATATATATAAGCTAAATACCACACATTCATCAAGATTCCTTGAAATCAATATGCCTAAATTATTTGAAATTTATCAAAGTTTGGGGATGTAGAAGCTTACTAAGAACCTGTGCCCCCATATACCATGGGATAGGGAACTATGCTGGTAACACCGATAAACAAAGCTAGGTAAAAGTTATTAAAGTTTCTTACCATCATCCACTGCAAAGCAAAATAAAACAACATTTTATTCACTTTGTATATATATCTTTTATATTGCAATTAACTGCGTTAAGTTTTTTGTGAAAAATGTGTGGATTTTTATTCATTTCACATTTACTAGATCAAAACATAACATACCTTCAGCTGTAACAATTTATATCTTTTAGTATT
Source organism: Elymnias hypermnestra (assembly GCA_015832385.1). Lineage (NCBI taxonomy): Eukaryota > Metazoa > Arthropoda > Insecta > Lepidoptera > Nymphalidae > Elymnias > Elymnias hypermnestra. The sequence goes on along the minus strand of JACTOM010000534.1, from coordinate 699,321 downwards.
TCGTTACTTAAAAAGATAATGTATTAGAGACTGGCTGTGCATACTATATATATACTGTGTTGGTGCCAACGCTTATGTATGGTAGTGAAAATTGGGTATGGCAGAAGAATCACAAAAGTAAAATAAATGCGGTAGAGATGAGAGCGTTGAGAAGTATGAATAGATTGAAACTGAGTGACAGAGTAAGAAATAGTGTGATAAGCGAACATTGTTGTATAAAAGAAGACGTAGAGAATAAAATTGAGAAAGGTATGCTTGCATGGTTTGGGCATGTAGAGAGAATGAATGAAAGGAGACTGACAAAAAGGATTTATGAGTCAAGAGTGAATGCGAAAGTTGGAAGGGGAAGACCAAGGCGAACGTTCCTGGACCAAATCCAGGACATTTTAAATAAGGGGCAGGTCAAGAGTACTCTAAACCGACGAACTTGTATGAAAGGTTTAATGAGATTGAAAGAAGCGAAGGAGATATGCAAGGATCGTGGCAAGTGGATTGTTGTCTCTGCCTACCCCTATGGGAATGAGGCGTGATTAGATATTTTTATATTAAATATTACTGATCTAGGTATTACTTCTATATTTATATGTATATTACAGTCCACTTTGGTTGATTTGATACAAAGTAATTTGAATAGCTCGATATTTGGAAATCTTTACCAGTGTTTTGAAAAATACATATAAGTCTAGACCAATGAGACAGTTTTGATAGTTTAGACCAATGATTTAGTTAAGACCAATGAGACAGTTTAGACCAAAGATATAGTTTTGATAGTTTGGACCAATGATTTAGTTAAGACTAATGAGACAGTTTAGACCAATGATTTAATAAATACGAATGAGACAGTATAGACCAATGAGACAGTTTTGATAGTTTAGACCATGGAGACAGTTTAGACCAATGATTTAGTTAAGACCGTTGAGACCGTTTTGATAGTTAAGACCAATGAGACAGTTTCGACAGTTTAGACCAATGATTTAGTTTAGACCAATGAGACAGTTTAGATAGTTAAGACCAATGATTTAGCTTTGACCAATGTGACAGTTTCGACAGTTTAGACCAATGACTTGACCTGTTATGTATCTGTGAACTTTGTAGTTGGTCCATGATTAGATAGTCTGCAATAGACTCTATCGCTACCCAATCGCAGCTTCGGCGCGCGGGAGGGGGGGGGGGATAGACGCCACAATGGGTGGGAAAATAACCACGTGAATAACAATATTGGATAAAGGATAATTAATTGAATTACCGAAAGAATAACCGACGTGAAAGGACATTACATGACCAATGATACAGTTTAGACCAATGATTTAGTTAAGACCAATGAGACAGTTTAGACAGTTTGAATGGAGGTGATAGACCCTGTAATCGTCCTCGATAACGAACTATCTGTACAAAAAATCTGATTTAACGTTTTAGTCGTGAAAAGTAACAAACTCACACTTTCGCATTCATAATATTAGTTTAGGATTGCCTTTTTTTACTTACCATAACCAGCTGTAAATAAAATATAAAGAATTGAAATGCAGTAGAAGGTCATATCTAATTTACAGAGAGACTTTCTAACTTAAGCGAATAAACCAAAGTTAAACTCTTTATGCAAGGATGTTGAATGTGATCTCTTTTGAATCGTCATTGGTCTGTCCATTGGTAACGAATCTACTATCGGTTTGGAGCGTTGATTTAAACGAGAACAGACTGACAAAATGATCATTGTGTAACATTGAAACTTTATGATTTTTATTATAAAAAGTGGTCTAAACCAAAACTAATTAGTTTGCGATTCAAATTTTGGCCCTCATGCAGCCCAATTTTGATGAACTCGTGGCTAAAGCACACTTACTTCTCAGAGTAAAGCCAATCAGGGGTAGGCAACCATAGGCCCGCTGCGACCCGTAACCCTCTCCGTAAGTTTCAAATACGAGAAACGATAAATATTAGTTTAGTCTTTCTATTTTATCTTCCTTTTTCGCTGACAGTTTAGCGCTTGATTGTGATCTCACCTGACGTTAGTGAGGATACAATCTAAGATGAGAGCACGCTAATAAATGCGTTTTATCTGGTAAGGTGGCAACTAGCCACGTCCGAAGCCTCAGTCCAGTCCAGACTCATACCATTCCAGATAAGTTAAACCTTGGTTTAAATTATATGAAATTCACGAGAGTTAAACCTAAAATACTAACATTCGAATAGATATTGTCTTTAAAAATGACATTATATTACTTATCTATCGAGTGTTATTACATTAATAATGAAATACTTACGCCATAACTCATTGGCCGTCATAGCCTGATCGGGGGAGGGTAAGCTAAAGATGTAGCCGATTTGGCAAGGATTCCAGTGGTCACAGACCTCTCTGTCAGGATCTAACTCCGTCACGAATTTATAACTCTAAAATAACAATACCTTTATTAATTCCTTGACAAGAGACCTTAATATATATTAATCATTCGAGCATAACCAATTTAAATTAAACGTCGGTAGGACTTATTTTCTTAGATTAACATTTTTTTAATTCGTTATATCTTTTGACTCGAATGTCTGATTTTAATAATTTAAAAAGTATTGAAACGAACTTTTGTCAAAATGTCAAAAAGTATTTATAGTGGCATAACTACAGCAGTTGGACATATGGTATTGCGGACTTTTTTGTAGATATTAATACAGCGTGCCCAGAAAGGGTGTAATTGTAAATTCAATTAAAAACAAACCACAAGTCAGAAAAAAAACATATATGTGTCGGGGAATAACAGAGAGAACCGAGAAGCATAAAGCACAGTGGCGTAGGGTTCTCCGCCGACATCGTTATTAATTGGATCCAATATTTAATTTCTTATTCTGTGGGCGTTCATGGGTATTGTTGGTGCAATCAAACACTTTATTAATTAACTCGGTTTATAATGTTCAATCACTTAATGTTCCCGATATCAATTTACACAAACTCATTAACACTAATAGCTAGGAACGCGACAGTTTCAATAGTCGACCACTCCGGCCGACCGCCGCTCGAGAACTGCCGAGAGACGGGCCGGACTGCCACTTATTGACTCTGCCCCCACGCCGATACAAAGATGGCGTCAGCGTTCCACAGACTATTACACACGCACCAGCGATCCATAGACTCTTGCACTCCGACATGTATGTCGGATGGCAGCTGTGGAACGCTGGCGCCACCTAACGGCGTGGGACAGAGTCAATGGTGGCAGTCCGGTGGGAGTATCTCAGCAGTTGTCGAGTGGTGCTCGACCGGAGCGCTCTACTGTTAGTACTGTCGCGTCCCTAGCTATTATTGTTAATAAGTTTGTGTAAATTGATATCGGGAACATCACGTGATTGAACATTATAATCCGAGTTAATTAATGAAGTGTTTGAATTCACCAACGTTACTCTCGAACGCCCACAGTATAAGAAATTAAATTATGGATCCCATTAATGACGATGTCGGAGAGCGGTAGTCTGTAAAACGCTGGTGCCATCTATCTATCGGCGTGGGACAGAGTCATGGGTCGTGAGTAAGCGGCGGACTAATTAGTTCTCGGATGACGGTCCGCCAAAGCGGTCGACTGTTGAATCTGTCGCGTCGCGTTGAAGGTATTATTATTAATGAGTCTGTGTAAATTGATATCGAGAACATTAAGTGATTGAACATTATAATCTGAGTTAATTAATAAAGTGTTTAATTGCATCAACATTACCCACCAACGCCCACGGTTTGGAAATTGATTTATGGATGCCATTGATGACGATGTCGGCGGAGAACCCTACGCCCTTATGCTTTATGCTTTCTTCTCTCTAATTCTCCGACATTTATTAAATTTTACAGAAGATATTGTAAAATAATTGCCAATGATTATGGTGTTCAAATGTTGACCCTCGCTTTGTTGGCATTCCTCTAAACGAAATCGGAAATTAGCCACCACGAGTCTATACATTTCTCCGGAAATGGCAGCCATTTCGGTGTGGATGATGTGCTTCAATTGCAGTAGAGTTCGTGGTTTAATTGCGTACACTTTTTGCTTAAGGTATCCCCACATGAAATAATCAAGGGGCGTCAGATCGAGGCTTCTCAGACGTCAGTTGATGATTCCTCGACGAGAAGTTGGTTAACAACCGCAAGCGATTGGTTTGAAGTATGGCAAGTCGTTCCATAACATGACGCAATGCCGCACACTATTTACCGTAAGTGCTCGCCCTTGCCGGTCTTCAAAGAAATAAGACCCATGATGCCTTCCCCAGACATGGCAGCCGACACCATAACCTTTGAACTAGTGTGGTCTATCGGTGAATTTTCACACTCGAACCGGTATTCTCAAACATTCGAATCCATTTTATCGAATTACCATTGCGATAATAATCGCGTATGCAAAAAGCATGTTGGTTTCCAGGATAAGCTTCCATGGTTACTGAATCTCCAAGTAATGTCACGCTGTCCTACCCACCCCCCAATCGCGCCGTTACTCGGACAACGCCGATACAAATACCCCCCGCCCTTTCTGGACACCGTATAACAGATTGTTTATTGCACACCTTGGGTTACATTATCCCATTTTTCTTAGGGATCCCTATTTTTTTTTGACAAAGTAAAAAAACATATTTCGCTCAGTGAAAATGCAGCTTTCTAATGGTGAAAAAATCTTTGAAATTGGTCCAGTAGTTTGTTCATTATAAGTGTGCGAAGTTTGAACCAAAGATTTAGTTAAATATATGCAAGTGAAGCTAATAGTAGTACGTACCCTATCTGGATAATACCGGTAGTGTACTACGACGTCGTCTGTGTCTTCTAAGGCACATTTGTTAGCAGTGTAGTTCAAAGAGGTCCTTTCTATGGGAGCGCAGCCGATGACAGTAGAACCGTTGCGGGGAAGATCTGGACCTTCCACCTTGTGACCTGAACACAGAGGGCCACTTGTTTTTTATACAATCACCACCTCATTGGCCTATTGCTTATTTGGCTACAGGCATGAGGTCCTGTGACGACTTAAAACCAACTAGAACTACAAATAAGTTTCCAGAGTCAACCCATGCTTACGGTTACAGAAGAAGTACTTCCTTTCGGCGACGTACAGTTCCTTGTCTTCTGCGCTAAGACAGGAGTCGTACATAACTTGCGTTGGTTCTATCTCCTCTTCGCACATAAGTGTACCTGAACCGTCCGGTTCCTTTGGGGCACGATTCGCAGGACATCGGTAGAAGAGACCTTAGAAGATCAGTTTTTATTGTCAGAAGTGGACCTTTATATGTATCAACATTCTAGGTTTGGACAGTCAGTTGACCGTTAAAACCAGTATGTAAATGGTAAAGATCATATGATAACTATAAATTATTTGGATTTCATTTAATTATAACAAAATCATGAATTCATCTAATCCATAATAGCATTGGCCTTATTGACACCCAATCACCTCTATCTTAAATAGCATTACTTCCACCTTTTTTTCGCTTCGATCTCTCATTGTTATAAAGTTATACCCTCAATCAGGAGTGTGAGACTTGCTGCTGAAGAGAAGACCCAAGAAAACCCAGCAGTATCCTTCGCATCACGATCTGGAGCATCAGAGGTATGTTCAGAACATTCTGATCTGGGCTATCATCGCAAAAGCACGTTTTATAACCCCAGGAACTCTTTCTAACAGAAGTGGCCTCTGGATATCTATCTCCGGACTTCAGCTAACACAATCAATCATAGGCACATCTTCTACCCTCCAGTCTCCACCTTTTGATTGAGGTCTCCCTCTCTGATGGTTTTGCGAGTGAGCGAGAAGTGCGCCTATCGGTCACTTCCTTTTGTGAGAACTTCATCACAGAAGGAAGTGACCGATAGGCGCACTTCTGCCTGCTTATAATATAATGATTGAATTTCGCAAATAATGTCGATTTTCGTAGCATTGATGAGGAGGGGAGACGAAAGGGAGTATGAAAGATGAGTAGATGATTAAATTGTGGCTTGAGTTTTTATTACTAAAGTGCTATGTTATTATGTGTATTTCTGCAAATACCTTTTCTTATCATAACAGGAGGCTTTCCTCTAATCTCTGCAATAGTGATCCCCTTCTCCCCGTTTTGAATAGCTGTCATTATCCTCCTATAAAGTGTCGTCCTCCTCTCTTGCTCGGCTATAATGTAGGGAAGCAGTTCTTCTGACAGCACGTCGACCTTCTTTTTCGCTTCTGCGTTCATCTAAATTTTAATAGGTGAAGTAAAAACTTAGTTCCTCTTTTCACGTAAATTCCGCGGACAGAGGAGTATGGAATTACCCACACTTATAGTTAATTTGGAGAAGGAGTACAGAATGATGCCAATTTTATTGATTAAGCATAAAAAATACATTAATAAATAATAAAACATTACATAAATTATATATTAAATTTCATGTATTACAGTAGCTAGTTTCTTTTAAGGTAAGGTTTTAGATAGTTAAGTTTTTTTTTCTCGCTGGGAAATGCATTTACGCTCTAACCCCCACCCGTAGCTCGGGAGTGTGGGACTCTGCGAGAGAGGAGACTCTCAATCTCTCTAAAACCCAGCGGAACCCTCTTCATCCGTGAGTGAGACACCAGAGGATCTGCTTGCGCATTCCTACCTAGTTTCTAGGATGAGTCCGACTGAGGATTCAAGGAAGCGGGAGCAGGTGCGGAAACATGCGCCGCATAGAATCCCACCTTCTTCGGCGGTGAGAGGGGGCATCTACTGCATTCTCAGTCTCACAGAAGAAGGCCATTCCCGCCTAACACCTCTCACTGGAGTGCATCGCGCCTACAATGCTCCGCAGTGAGAGATCTCCGCCAATCAGTGCCACCAAGAGGTAACGCTGAGGTCCCCAGGCTGCGCATTCTGCCACTGAGTGGTGTGCCGAGTCAATAGCTGCACCACACTCATGGCAGTTGGGCGACTCCTCTCAGCCGATTTGGTGCAAGAACTTTCCAATCCCCGTCAGAATCTGTACCAGTCTTTAAGAAAACGTCCCGTGCCTCCTGGAGAACCATTGGTCTAGGTGAGGACGAATCGCTTCCACTGTGGCCACGCCTGCCGCTGGGGACTCGAGGTCCTTTTTCCACTTTTGAATCAGAGCCTGGTCGGCTAGGAACCTGGTCCTAAGGACTTCATCGCCATCAGGCCGCAGGCCTTGAGCCCTCGCAACTGTCCTGTAGCTCCACGGAGGGTCGCCAGCCAGAAGAGTCGCGACCGTCCAAGTCGGGTATTGCCCTAACCGCAATTATGCAGCAGGGCGCAGAGGATAACTGCGGTTAGATAGTTAAGTATTGACATAGTACTTCATAATGACATTCTTTTAAATTTAGCCTAATCTTTGTGATTAAATTGTTTTGCTTAATGATATGCAATTTAATAGTATAAGTTATTTAATAAAACTCTATGAAATATCCTTATAAGTATTTGAGCCTTTGTTGCTATTATTATTTTTGGATTTATGGCTTTTTCCTGTGCCACGCTGGCACAATTTACTTCGCCAGTGTCACGTAGAAGTAGAAGACGCACGTATAAGGATTTTTGATAAACGAATCTTTTGTTTATACATATATTTAATTAACGCGAAAAAAAAAGGGGGTACTTGTACTTTCTACATGCTAATCCTTTAAATTACTTTAAACAACCCAAAACCAACAAACATATATATTATACAGCCTTTGTTGCTAAATTATTATTATTATTACACACGCATATAGAGTATATATGCTTATCTGTCAATCGCTGACAGTTATGTCAAACGCCACAAGGTTACATTAAAAAAGTTTCTATTGTCAAAGCACCAAAGAGGTTACATTGGAAAGTTATTATGGTGGTTAAATTTTATTAAGATTTCTGATGTTCTGTGTAATTGTTATGTATCTGTGAGCTTTGTAGTTAGTCTATGATTAGACCCTATCCCTACCCAATCGCAGCTGCGGCGCTGGGGGGAGGGGATAGACGCTACAAAGGGTGGTAAATAGACAACGTGAATAACAATATTGGATATAGGATAATTAATTGAATTACCGGAATAATAACAACTCTATGCCCGACATGAATTGTGATTGAATAATACACCAGAAGTGGCACAAATCGCGAAATGGCACGTGGTCCAATCATACATTTACCTTGGGGCTCTGATATTTAACAATGGCGGATGCATTGACGAAGTTAAAAGACGGATGGCGATTACAAGAACAGCATAAAAAATATGGAGGTATCCAAACTCGTGAGGATACTGATCTTCCCCATATTTTTATACGCTGCTGAGACGTGGACATTGCGAGAAGTGGAAAGACAGAAAATAGATGCTCTAGAAATGTGGTGTTGGAGAAGAATCCTTGGGGTTTCGTGGACCGACTTTCGTACGAACGTCTCGATACTTCAAGAACTCGGCATCAAGCAGCGTCTATTTTCTGTAGTACAATCTCGCATCCTGACTTTCTTTGGACACGTCTCTCGGCGTGGCAATCAGTCCATGGAACGCCTCGTCATTCAGGGAAAGGTAGAAGGCAACAAACCGCGTGGGAGGTCACCTACTCGACGAACTGACCAAATCAAATCTTCTCTGGGAAGTTCGTTGAACGAATTTCCGAGCCGGTGTCATGCCCACTCCGTGACTTCATAACGATCACGACCGCTCTGTCATGAGCGTAACGGCTAAGAAGAAAAAGTTGAATTTCGATCTAGGCTACCTGTATAAGTAAAGTAAGTAAGTAGAAGCCCATAAACGTCCCACTGCTGGGCACAGGCCTCCTCACTCCGAGGAGCGGGGTTTTTGACAGGCATAGTACACAACTGCACTCTCTATTCCTTCACTCTCATAGTCCGGTGTAACGGGAATCCGACACGACCGGAGAGAGATCAGGCGCAGGACCGACGGCTTAACGTGCTCTCCGAGGCACGGGGGTGGATCACACCCCCAACTTCCCCACTTCGGGCAAATATTGAGAAAATCTTAATAGAAAACTCATGTCTGTAGTCGAACATGCTAACCACTAGACCAATGAGGCAATATACTGAGTAAACAAGCATAATCCAGAAATAGTTCCGGGATATGTATATCCTATCCATCTACATTGTAACAGGACAGTGGATTTATACACCAAGCTTATTACTATTAAATTACTTCAAAATGCTAACTATTATGAACCACTTACTCGATCTGCGTCTTTGTTGAACTTTATTCTCGTACCATCCTGAGGACAAGTATTTTTTTTTTAAGAAATGGCATCCGGTCCTTTTCTTTACAATTTTTTCCTTATAATGCGCGACAAAAGTCTTATTTATAAATTTTTTTAAGAAGCTTTCATGTGAATATTGACACTTTTTTTTATTGCCGACAGATTAGCGCTTGACTGTGATCTCACCTGATGGTAAGCGATGATACAGTCTAAGATCTACGGTTAATCTACGGTTTCTACACAGCCTCGTACCGGAACACAAATCTCATTGTTTGGCGGTACGTTTTTGCTGGGTGGGTGGTAACTAGCCACGGCCGAAGCCTCCCACCACTCCAGACTCAGACAAATTAGAAAATACAATTTCCTAAATTCGTCATAACGAGGATCGAACCCGGGACCTCCGCTAGCAAAGCGAATATTGGAGATTAAACCGTTTCGTTACGTAACGCCTCTAGTGTCTCTGGCTTCCCTTTCTCTCAATCAGTAGACTCCTCATCTCTCACTCTAACTCAGCGCTAACAGCGCTAGCCGTATTGTGAACAGACGTTGCCCCTTCCCTACTTAAGTGTTCAGTGTGCGATAGACATATACCATTGACAGTGAGCATATAACCTAAAACTTAATAAAAGATTTTATTAATAAATTTATTTTAATTTAGCACTTCTGTCGGGCGTCACGAGACGCACACGTCTTACCTCTAGACTGCAATGATTTCTCAATAAAAGGTTCTTGTGCAATGCTCGATAAAAAGTATTTAATTTGTATAACAGTCCGCCAAGATGGCGCCTCGTGTTCTTACTTCCGCTCAATAGAACTTACTTCCGTTAAAGATATTACAAAAAGGAAGTTGCGCCATTTTTACGGACAGCCGTTGCAGCCAAATTGTGTAGTGCATTAGTACAGTTGTTGTGAAGTGGTTATTAAGGTTATTGAGTAGCAGCCCATTAACTTCCCGCTGCTGGGCACAGGCCGCCTGACTCCAAGCGCGAGGGTTTTTAGAGCATAGACCCACCACGCTGCTCCACTCTATTCCTTCACTCTCATAGTCCGGTGTGACGGGAATCCGACACGAGCGGATAGAGATCAGGCGCAGGACCGACGGCTTAGTGCTCTCCGAGGCACGGGGGTGGATCACACCGCCAACATCCCAACTTAAGACAAATATTGAAAAAACCTTAATAGAAAACTCAATATTGCTTTTTTGAATTGCCCCGACCTGGGACTCGAACCCAGGACCTCGTGTCTATAGCCGAACATGCTAACCATTAGACCAATGAGGCAGTTGGTTAAGTGGTTATTGTAGAGTAATTATTAAATAAGTGATAATTGTGGAGTGTTAATCGGAGTGAGTAATAAATTATTGAGCAAGTATTTAACCTAAATAATCTGTGAGCCCCTTCGACAGCTCACACTCGCAAAGATTGCTGATTCAGGATCGATGAAAATGCCACCAGATACTTCACCCAACGCCCCGCCATCCACTTGTCACCAGACGAGGTTATATGTACGCGATCGAACTGTTGTTCAGCAGGAAAGTTTACGCCCAATTGGCTTGCTATTTTGTCGTGTTTACGACTGACACACGTACACTATTGTGACAAGCAAACGAAGCTAGTTGGCTCTTTACTCGCGAATAAGTGTATCAAACACTTTATTAATGAACTCGGTTTATAATGTTCAATCACTTAATGTTCCCGATATCAATTTACACAAACTCATTAACACTAATAGTTAGGAACGCGACAGTTTCAACAGTTGACTACTCCGGTCGAGCGCTACTCGACAACTGCCGAGTGACTCCCGCCGGACTACCACCATTGACTCTGTCCACGCCGATAGATGGCGCCAGCGTTCCACAGACATCTGCCCTCCGACATATATATGTAATGCTTTTTGAAAGAGATGAATCTATGATGAATGGCAATATTTTGATAGATGGGGAACAAGTGGAAGAGGTGAAAGAATTTGTATACTTGGGATCTAAATTTACAAGATGGAACATGTGAAAGTGATATTGAAAGGAGAGTGAATGCAGGGAATATGGTAAATGGTGCTCTGCACGCCTTTATGAATAGCCAGATGGTGTCTCAAAGGGCCCGACTGGCTGTGCATGCTGGAGTGTTGCTGTTAACACTTATGAATGGTCGTGAAAGTTGGGTATGGCAGAAGAATCACAAAAGTAAAATAAATGCGGTAGAGATGAGAGCGTTGAGAAGCATGAGTGGATTAAAACTGAGTGACAGAGTAAGAAATAGTGTGATAAGAGAACGTTGTGGTATAAAAGAAGACGTAGTGACTAAAATTGAAAAAGGTATGCTTAGAT
>JACTOM010000534.1:671636-686741 GCA_015832385.1 Elymnias hypermnestra | reverse complement strand
GAGCCCCATTCAAGGTAATCTGGGGCTCGTATTGAACATGCTTTCGAGCGGCCTCAAAGACCAGGTATTCACACTTAGCCACGTTATATATAAGCCCATGACGAGCTGCATATTCCTCGCAGGTTTTGAGCAAATCTCTTATTGAGCCTTCTGTGGGACCCAGCAGCACCATGTCATCTGCGTAACTTAAATTATTTACACAGATGCCATCAATCCAGCACCCGACGGGCTTACTGCTTAGCTCTCGTATCAGGTCATTGACATACAGGTTGAAGAGCTTGGTCGAGGTTAATCCCCCATGCCTCACCCCGCATTCCAACCCATATGGTTCAGAGAATTGCTGTTCCCATTTCACTCTGTTCTTTTGGTTACTATACCAAAACTGCAATAGGCCCAGTAAATCCAACTGGACACCCGCCTTCTTCCGAATGTATGACTGATGATTGTATTAAAGACAGACTTACAATCTAAAGTTAATCACCACAAATAGGTCTCTCTTAATCATTTCCCCTGGATCCGATGCATCCAGCGGCTGCCGGCGACCAGCCTGATGAGGGATTAACAGACGCTAGGTTTTCCGGTGCGAGACTGCCATTCTAGCACCTTCCGGACCCAACATCCAACGATTCAACGAACTGTGTCCAGTCCATTGCCATTGAAGCTTCACAAATCGGTGGACTACATCGGTAACCTTAGATCTGCTTAGACTTCTTCATTGCCCCCTAAGTGACTGATCTTTCTAATGATATAGTTAGCGACCATATCTTGGAATTCTCTGGATCTATCTATTTGACAATATGAAACTATTAATAAAACGGCGTCTTACTGGTGTATATCCACATAAAGTGTTGTGAAGATATCCCAAAAACAACAATATTCTCCAGTGCATCTCCTTTGCGTATCGAAAGTACATTAAAACTAAATATTTCTTTTAAAACCGTATATTGGTTTGTTAGAAATTTTATCGCCAATTTGCTCACTTACAATCACTTGCACTGCGTTAATTAATAGTCAATAACAAATCTCTATACATCTATAACAATGTACGCTGGTTGGTTTCATTTTAAAAAAAATCAATTAAATTATTTAATAGTCATGATACTAAATGTCATTGTACCGGATGTCACGGCAGTTTGTCATTATACCGGATTCATCAAGTGCTAAATAGTGTGCTGTTGTGAAATTGTTGATATTATGAAATACTAGCGGCCCGTCCCGGCTTCGCACGTGTAGACATAAATAGGTACAGATATTTAAGTTTTAAGCATGATCATTGACAAATATTATGAAAAAGTGTGATTCCTAATACTAAAACTAAGTAGCTCTGAAAAGAACTTTTTAAGTGAAGCATAAAAATGTGTTAAAAAACTCGAAATATTCGTAAGGTAACCTAGTTCATAATGATGCACCCCCTTCTCCCGAACTGCCCCTCTCTCGTCGAGTTAGTATTTTAATTTCATGATATCTTTTGAATGGCACATCCGATTTCAATAATTCAAAAAGTAATCATCAGGTATTGAGACGAGTCTTGAATATTAAATTATTTATTTAGATAAAAAATTATAAATGGTATGGATAACACGGTCTGATTTTAATCGGCATTTCTATCAATTTGTTAAATGTAAAAAAGTAGTTATAGTTACGTATCTACAATAGTTAGACGTGTGGTCTCGCGAAGTTTTTTATAGATATTGATATATTCTATAATATTGACGAACATTTTTTTGTCCTATCATTAGTACTCTTCACAGCGTATGCGATGAAAGACATTTTATGGTAAATTTACACCTTCGGTTGGTTTTAATAGGAATTTCTAAAGATTTCTATAGTAATCTATTACTAAATATAGCCTATGTTACTCAGTGATAATGTAGCTTTCTATTGAAAAAAGAAATATTAAAATCGGTCCAGTACTTTTTGTGTTTATTCGTTACGAGCAGTGAAAAAATCTTGATAGGGAATATACAATTTATGCCCAATTTCGAGTCAATCGGGTATACTTTAGATTTCGCTGTAAATGATCGTTTTTTGCTTTTCGATCCAGTGGGTATATATAGAGAACAGTTCTTAGTGAGCGACTACGACGCGTATAAACGCATACCGAATTTAAAGTCCTTCGGACGGATATAAAGGTCTCGCTGTTTTAGATTTGTTTTAAATGTGTGAATAACATGGATTTAAATGTCATTATTTCTTCTGATTTATAACGTTTTAAATTTGTTGCCAGTTGTTATGCATTGTTGGAGAGCTAATAAAATGTTTGAGCTAATAAAATCTGAAAACCAAGTTACATAACGGCGTTTTTTATTTATTTTTAAGGAATTTGAGCAGATTCGCAATTTTAAATGTGGACCGATAGTTGTTGTTACAACATTCACGAATAACCATTTATATACTTCTTTGTGATAATTTTTTTTTTCGATTTATTTTGAAAAAAAAAAAACACAAATTCAATTAAAAATGGTTTACTTGCGCCTAAAGCATATGGGGGTCTTAAATATCTAAAATAATCACCCCCATAACCTCTTAATGGGAATTACGAATAACCCTGTATATATCTGGAAAATAAAATGGGAAAATGATACAACACATTCTACTATATAATTTATCTATAATAGTATATAAGATCTTTTACTTAATTACGCTTAGTATATAACGGACTTTGAACTTTAACATAAAAACTTCTAACACTTAAATATACAATTTGTTACATTTTTATACCAATTTAAAAAAAAATAGGTCAAATCATTGCATTATTTTAGAAATGTGGTCAAAAGAAACACAATCTGTTACATTTCCATACCAATTTTTTAAGAAATAGGTCAAATCAATGCATTATTTTAGAAATCAGGTCAAATCAACACAATTTGTTACATTTTCATACCGATTTTTAAAGAAATAGGTCAAATCAATGCATTATTTTAGAAATCAGGTCAAATTAACACAATTTGTTACATTTTCATACCACTTTTTAAAGAAATAGGTCAAATCAATGCATTCTTTTAGAAATCTGGTCAAAAAACACAATTTGTTACATTTTCATAACAATTTTAAAGAAATAGGTCAAATCAATGCATTTTTTTTTTGGAAATGTGGTCAAAAAACACAATTTGTTACATTTTCATACCACTTTTTAAAGAAACAGGTCAAATCAATGCATTTTTTTTAGAAATGTGGTCAAAAAACACAATCTGTTACATTTCCATACCAATTTTTAAACAAATAAGTCAAATCAATGCATTTTTTCAGAAATGTGGTCAAAAAAACACAATTTGTTACATTTACATACCAATTTTTAAAGAAATAGGTCAAATCAATGCATTATTTTAGAAATCAGGTCAAATCAACGCAATTTGTTACATTTTCTTTTATAATATGAGATTTTTGATAGATATGCATATATAGTCTTAAATAACTACTAAATAAGGCATAAATTACACTGGCACAAAATAAAATTGTCTGTACACCGGGCGCCACTTATCTACGGGCATGTTTTTCGATCCGCTGAATGCGAATTTCAAGTCAGTTCAGGCTGACCAGTCTTCAATTTCGAGTGAATTGTAAAAAAACTGCTACCGCAACTTCACATCAAGCTAGGTCTCAAGAAACAATATGTCAAAGCACTGGTCAAGGATGTTGATAGTTTTCAGTACTTGAGAGGAAAGCTTTCGGCGATAAATGATGCCAAAATTACAGGCCAATAGCCTACTATCATGATGTATTTTTTTTAATTATGATTTTAAAAGTATCATTGATCGATGTCTTCAAATCGATTATTATAGGTAACCGACTAGCGACCGAGTTCCTATTGTAAACATTGTGACTACTTGGTCGATGGTTTTCAATTCACGGTAGTATGGTCACGTAAATCTGTGAATTCTAAACATATAGATCATAAGCAGCAGTGATAACAGAAGATACCGTGTTGACAAAGATATTAAAAAGAAAGGGATACGGGGTACCACCTTGTGGTACACCATTATTAAGGAAAGAGAATGTAGATATTTTCCCATTAAGCCTTACACATTGCTTACGATCACAGAGGAGCATGCGGAACCAGGAACTACAGGTGTATTATTAATTGATGAAGAACAATACGTGTCAGGACTTAACTAAGGAAGTCTTGAAATCGATCTGAAGTCATATATTTAGACATAGAAAACTCTTTTCCACAGATTTGGACGACTTGTTTTATTTTATGCATTTTCCTGGATTTTTTCCAACCTGGGACAGGTTTCATTTTAAGGAGTATTTGAACTTCTCCTTGTTCATACAAGGAATGAAATGAAAAAGTTATGACACACATTTTTGAGACTTATAAAATTAACATCATCAAATAGTTCTGATTTGGCGTTCATTTAAAATTCCATCTTTTAATTTGGCATCACTTATCGCCGCAAATTGAAAACGATCACCATCCTTGACCAGAGCTTTGACATATTGTTTTATGAGACCTAGTTGGAAGTGAAGTTACGGTAGCAGTTTTTTGCAATTCACTCGAAATTGAAGGTTGGAACGGTGTAAACTGACTTGAAATCGTATTCAATGGGTCGAAAAACATGCCCGTAGATAAGTGGCACCCGGTGTACAAACTATTACTTTGTGTGCCCGTGTTATTAACAATATTACACGTCACATCAATTTAAGTGAATTTAACACAATCAAAAAGAGATCAGAGTAAAAATTTCGCTGTGATGTAATAAAATATATACACGTAGGTGCAAAAACGGCCCAACATTATGTAAAAATTAAAAAAATTATTATTCATTACACATATTTTGTGTTATTGTAAGAAGTGATATGACAGAAGTACATTCATTAGAAGCAGTCCAACCAAATATGTTATCTGTTAGTTTACGAGATGTTTTTAGAAGAACTCCTGTAACGCTATGATGAGTCATTAGATGATAGAATAATTTTATCAGTGACTTTCTTGTTCAAACTATTTCATGTATAATCGAAAGTAGTTATCTATTGCAAAGGGACCGTGACTCGATCCATGAATGGTGTAAAAAAATAGAATGACGCTAAATGTGCACATATAAAATTTACACGGAAAAAGAGTGTCACCAAGACCAATTACCATTTAAATTACTCTCAGCTAAATGAAGTATTCGTCATTAGAGATCTTGGTATCATATTCGATGGTAAACTTACATTCAAAGAAGATGTTAATCATATCGCCTCACAAGCTTGGGAACTACTTGGATTCATCAAACGCAACACCACCGAATTTAAAAGAATCGGCAGTATTATAAGTGTATATATTGCGCATTATAAAACACACAATGCAAGAATAGAGCGAATTCAACGTTCCTTTAGCGTTAAAAGATAATGCTTGCGCGTAGAAAGCAAACTATTTAACACCTCTTACACATTTCAACATTCAAACACTAGAAAAGCGTAGAATAGTCACTGACCTAACGACCCTTCACACAATTATTCACAACACTGTCCTGACTTGTTGGGTCAAACCAACGTCAACTTCCCCAGACGTCCCCGAAAGAAATGCCAAAAAAATCATTCTTTCCACACTCCTCCAAATCAAACTTAGGCAAATCTTCGCTCTTAAACAGTCTAGCATTGACATTTACGTTTTTCACGATAACCCAATTATATAAAATGATTCGTTTTTGTTTAAATTCGTTTGATTTTTAAATCTCTGTTATTTAGAATTTCTCTTCCTCCAGAGCATACTTGAAGAACATCATAACAGGTGTTGAAACTCCATCTAATTCCCTATACTCCAATCATGCCATCGCAATCCATAGAATCCCCAGTGAAAAACTGGAGTTCCTTAAACCTATTGAGAATGCCTTGGTCGGGTGATTTCTCTTCCAATTTTGTTACTAATTTTTTCATGTAGTCTTTAAGGTATAAGGTATAAGATTTCTTATCTCCTAAACCGTATGTCTCCGCCAATCGGTGATTTAACACAATATCTACTCCACTTTCACACGCAGAGTCCGTGCCCTCATCCGCCTCTTCAGCGGATGGGTTGGAATCCTCGATTTTAATATAGCCCTGTGTTCTAGTTTCTAATTTACCGTTGACTTCGTAAATAACTTCTACCAGTTTCATTTTTGAAGGATTACGGGCGATTAAAAATAATAAAAACCGAAACTACGGCTCCTAGTCCCCAGGAACTAAGTTGTCGTAAGGGTATGTTGGTGTATCTATTAAATAAAATAAAACTTTCAGAGTCCTGTGCCCAGCAGTTGGATGTTAAAAAGCTGCTGTCTATATATACATTTCTTAGGAAAGAAAACCATCCTAATATTTATTAATGCGATAGATGGTAGCGGAAACATATTTCCGACTTGACTTTATTGTATAAGCCGTTATTGCACTCCGTTCCCTTGTATCTTAATCTAATAGAAAATCTATATTTATTTATTAGGTGCTTTCCTTAATATGTTCTAATAATCATAACACTACATACATTTTAATAATAACAAAGCTTTATATATAACAATAGATGAGTATATTTATATAAAAAATAAAGGGACTAAAAATTATGTAACTACCCCACATAGTATGAAAGGGAAATATACCTAAGGTATGGAAAAAAGAAGAATAAATATAGTGCTCTTCTATGCAAAAGATCAAAGAATTGTAGCGACACAAGGTCAAGGCTTAACCTTGGGTACTTCTTGGGATGAGAAGTGCCTTTAAAGAGGATCTACAAACCTCTTCAGCTGAATTATTATACGACTAAACATTAAGATTGCCAGGGCAATTTTTCAATCCGACGTTGGACTAGACAACAAATATATCAGATTTTGCCCGTGCCTAAAATTACAGCCAGTCCTTCAGCTTCACGTCATGCCAGGGATAAAATATTTGTATTTAGGGATGACTCATCTCGCGGTGCATTCCATCCTGCCTATACTGGGCCTCATAAAATAATATCTAGAAATGGCAAGGTTTTTAAACTCCTTGTAAATGATATAGTCATTGTGTCAATAGAACCTTTAAAACCTGGGTATATATTAGCAGACTCTGGTGGTCCTATCCCTCATAAAACTCCATCCGGGAACAAAGATCGTATTATTCAGACAGAATACGGTCGTCAGGTCAGAGATCCAGATATTTATCGCCCTTGACAGTCTCTGGAGGGGGGTGATGTAGCGACACATAGTTCATGCTTTTGAAATTGGCCACTTCGGCGTAAACAGGCTTTTAAATGGAATGGGGAAAGGCTTTAGGGAGCTGCGCGCCGATGGTCAGTTTTGACTAGGAGTTGAGCGATGCATCATTCTTGGTGATTAGCTGGAGATTTTTCTAGTCGCGCTCTAACCAGCTAAATTTTCAACCAGATAAAGAATCATTGAGCTGAAGAAGAGCGACCTTGCCCTCAACAACTTTAGCAGAAAAACAAAAAGATCTATTTTCTAGAAGCTTCTTAAAGATTCCAAATACAAGAAAATCAAATTGTTTCTCTAAACATAGAAATCAAACTGTAAAATCCATATATGTTAAGACAATATGGATATATATTTAAATATCCTTTACATTATTGTAAAACAAAGTCATCTGTTGTGTCTGTCTGTATGTGACAAACCTTATAAAAATACTGAACGGATTTAACCAACTGATAGAGTAATTCTTGAGAAAGGAAGAAATAATAATATTTTTTATGGGGGGGGGGGGGGTCTTTGTTTTGATTATTTTAGATGACATTGGGGGTAGAGGAGTCTAGACGATGATTACATCATCGGTAGTAATTTACTTTTTTTTACAAAAACTTAAAATAAGTTTGTTATGTTCGTATAACCGGTAAAAATTGATGTCCCACAAGGATCAATTGGCCCTTTTTTATTCTTAATATATATAAACGATTTAGCTTAGCATGTGAAAGACAAAAGTGTTATATTGTTATTTGCTGATGACACATCTTTGATATTTAAAATTAACAGAAATAAGAAAAATTTTGACAATTTAAATAGTACCCTATCACCTGTCTCACATTGGTTTTCAGTTAATAATTTAGTATTAAACTCGGCAAAAACTAAGTATGTTGAATTCACTTTGCCAAATGCAAAAGAAACTTGTACAAGTATTCAAATAAATAATAGTCCTCTAAAGAAAGTTGCTTTTAAAGTATTCTTAGGAATAACCTTAGACTCGGGCTTTACTGGGGTGCCCATATTAAGACTCTAGCTAGTAAACTTAGTTCCACTGCATTCGCTGTTAGAAAAGTTAGACAGTACACTGATGTTGAAATTGCTAAAATGGTGTATTTCTCTTATTGAAACTATATTTTACAAAAAAGAACAATACGGGCCAAATATCAATTAGGATCTCATGCTTCTTTCTCTAAGAGATAAATTTAAAGAAATATCAATTCTCACAGTACCATCGCAATATATATGAAATAATATCTTATATATCCGTGATAATATTCACTTATACAGCCAAAAAAGTGACATACATAATTTTAATACTAGAAATAAAACAAACTTATAATCCCATATTTTAGAGTGAAGAAAGATGGTTCAGAAATCATTGTTCGGGTTGAGCATACATAAAAGCCTTTTGCAAAAGGCATATTATAATGTTGAAGATTATTTAAGCATAGAAACGTTTAGACTTGGTTCCAGGTGCTCACAGAAGCAATATATTAGTTATTGTAACATACAAAACTATCATTAAAAGAGTAACTGCTGAGTTTCTTGCTAGTTTCCGAACCGGTGGTAGATTTGTTACCAACGAACAGACTACTGACAATTCAAGTGCTTTTTGAGCCTACTTGAATAAAGAAGATTTGATTTGAAAGATTATAATATTTTTATCCTATACTCTATGTTGAATACTGTATCAATAAAACCTAACCTCTATACTGAATCTATTTTCTTATTTTTAAAATTATAATTATAATATAAAAAAAAAAATACAACTTTTGCTTACTTTTACTGACAAGGAGGATGTGAGTGTAAATAATTGTAAAAAAATCTGCTTACCTAATATTTGAACAGGATATATTAGTAACACTAATCTTAGCCTATATATGTCAATGCACTAACATGCTTAAAAGTTATTTTCCTAATTAGTAACAGCCTTGATTTGCCAGCACATGTACCGATGGTTCAAGTACCGGCAATCAAGTCAACCAGCTAGTCTAATTACACAAAACCTCGTTTAAATATATACATAAACCTTTTTTTTAAAACCACTCGTATCTATTGGTGGAAAATGGTATTAAAATCTGTTTAGTAGTTTTTGAGTTAATTGTGGTCAAACAGGGGACTTTGTTTTATAACATTTAAAATGATTTTGGTTAAAGAAAAATCATGACTTACACTTAAATGCCTTATATACGAGTATATATCTTGATTATTTACAGTTTCCATGAGGAAAATCTGCCTAGTTTGTAGAAATCACACTCACTTTTCACATTTATCACTGTCACACTATCACTGTGTTTATTGCCCATCTCCCTTTAGGACACTAAAAGCCTAAGAACTTCCCTTCAGAGCCTCCTTAGTCTCTATTACATTGTCAACAGCTTCAACATTTCCTTTTGTTGTAACCTCTTCATTATCAGCCGCGATTTTATCAGCTGTGTTTGCATCAACAGAATCTTGTATTGATACTACTATGCTGTCTTTGGTATCATTACAATCTGATACATCTCCATTTGGTACCGTCACATTAGTATCTTTCGTATTATTAACAATGTTCGCTGCATTACTTCTGTCAACTGCGTCGTTGCTCAAGGTGATGGTATCTTTCTTGTTATTGTCATCATTAACCTTGTTCACTGCACCACTGTTATCAGTTGCATCGTTACTCAAGGTGCTATTCAATAACGCATCAAAATCTGCATTGGTAATAGCTGGGCTCTCCCTATCATCACCGAACAAGGAGTCAGCATCACAATCCTCTTTAATTGCATCCTCGGCATCGTCTTTGTCACTCTTTTCTTTCTTCAAATTGGACTTAGCGTTCAAAACTTTACTGATGCCTGTGCCGAGGTCGGCTGCATTCAATATGGAGTCGAAGACCTGGTCCACTTTATCCTTTCTGGATTTCTTCAAGTCTTCGACGAGCCTCCGGGAGAATATAGCCTTCAGGCTCAGGGAGCTGAGTCTCTGCACTGTGGTGCTGTTGTCCACCTCGCTGCTGGTCTCAGGCTCGGAGTCCCAGTGCCCGTTGTTGTACAAGCTAAGTGCCTCTTTGATCCCGTCGTGTATATTGACCATGTACCCTGGTTTGAGGCGCTGGCTTGTACTCGACTGAGGCGCGTAAGGATATACGCATCTCTTATCTTTTCCGAAATCCTGTAGACAGACAAATCTTATATTCATGTGTGTAGTCAGTCAAGCCACCGTGGTGGGTTTATGTTCTGCACACTCTGGTTTGATGAGTGAAAAGGTATGTGCGCTAAAGTAGGACGTAAATAGGCTTCTATTTACTTTCCCTTTTAAATATATAAGATAGATATAGTGACAGAGTAAGAAATAGTGTGATAAGAGAACGTTGTGGTTTAAAAGAAGATGTAGTGACTAAAATTGAGAAAGGTATGCTTAGATGGTTTGGGCATGTAGAGAGAATGAATGGAAGGAGACTGACAAAAAGGATTTATGTGTCAAGAGTGAATGCGAAAGTTGGAAGGGGAAGACCAAGGCGAACGTTCCTGGACATTTTAAATAAGGGCCAAGTCAAGAGTATTTTAAACCGAAGAACCTGTATGAAAGGTTTAATGAGAATGAAAGAAGCGATGGAGATATGCAAGGATCGTGGCAAGTGGAAGGACGTTGACTGTCTACCTCTAAGGGAATGAGGCGTGGTGCTATGTATGTATGTACTAAGACGATAACGCGGTAACTTGGTAAGAGGTAATTTACCTTTTAATGGTTTCCACACTACCACCTTGTATACCTCAGTAGGTCCCCGCATTATTAAAGTAGCATGTGATACTCACGTGGTCGACGTTGCTCACGTCGTAGTGTTTGCCAACCTTGGCTTTCAGCAAGGGGTCGCAACGAGCGATCCAAATCTTCAGTGGTTTCAACATCTTCAACAGCTTCGGATCCAATCCTGCGACAATTTCATTAATGAACTATTGAAATTGCAATGACATATTAATTTACAGACAGTTTACATATAACAATGGCTACAGTATAAAAAGTCATTCAAATGCAAATCATTTACCAGTCAATAACTAGTTAAGTATTAGCTTAATTTCGTATTTGTGTTCTTAGAAAAGTAAAAGTATAAAAAGTAAGTAGCAGCCCATTAATGTCCCACTGCTGGGCAAATGCCTCCTCACTCCGAGGAGCGAGGGTTTTTTAGAGCACAGACCGACCATGCTGCTCCACTGCGGTTTGGCATAGTACACAAGTGCACTCTCTATTCCTTAACTCTCATATTCCGATGTGACAGGAATCCGACACTCGCGGAGAGAGAGATCAGGCGCAGAAACGACGGCTTAACTTCAGGCAAATATTGAGAATATCTTAATAGAAAACTCAATATTGATTTTTGAATTGGGACTCGAACCCAGGACCTCGTGTCTGTAGTCGAACTTGCTAACCATAAGACCAATGAGGCAGTTAGAAAAGATAGAAGTCAATTATCAATTTCTCCATTAGAAATGGTGTTGCCACACTGCTGTTTTAAAATGTTTTCAAACATTATTACACTATGTTAAAAATTGTTAGATGTTTCGAGTGCTTCTACACTAATAGAAACATTTATAACACTTGAAAACGTGGCATCGCCTCGCTGTTTGGATTGAACAGGCCTCCGCACTCTCCGCATACCCTGGTGTTGCCTGTGATAATACAGGTTCCTTAATTGACTATTATAAGATGAATTTGTATGGATGGTCACTGGAGTTATGTTAATAGTTATAATGAAAGTTATTTAAGTAATTGTAAATATATATATAACATTACAGTGATTCTATGGCAACTTGACTGTAAATATAACAATTTGGTAATACTCCAATGACCATCCATACATAATCATCCTATAATATTCAATTGAGGAACCTATATTATCACTTGCATACATGTTTACTAACAAATGTAAACAAAAATGTTCACATGTTACAAATTGTTAACTAACATATTTGTTTAGAAAGGTTTACTTATGTTTATAAACATTTATAAACAGCAGTGAGGCAGCACCATTTTTGAGTTTGACCAGGAATTTTCTTTAGATTGAGATTTTAAAATTCGTCATGTCTTTTGAATGGAATAACCGATTTTAATAATAATAACATTTATTTATTCGGTGCAACAAAGGCCCATTTGTTAAATACATTATTCTTAAAAACTATCTACACTAATATTATAAAGAGGATAGATTTGTATTTTTGTATGTAACGAATAAACTCAAAAAGTACAGGAAAGATTTTAATAATTCTTTTTTCATTAGAAAGCTACATTATCATTGAGTAACATAGGCTATATTTAGTACTAGATTACTATAGCAATCTTTAGAAATTCCTATTAAAACCAACCCAAGGTGTAAAAAATTAGCCATAAAATGTCTTTCATCGCATACACTGTAAAGAGTACTAATGATAGGACAAAAAAAATGTTTGATAATATTATAGAATATATCAATATCTACAAAAAAGTCCATGACACCATATTTCCAACTACTGCAGTTATGCCACTATAACTACTTTTTTACAATTTAATAGTTAATAAAAGCGGCCACATTAATCAATTAATTGAAATTTACAAAAGATGGAACATGTGAAAGTAATATTGAAAGGAGAGTGAATGCAGGGAATATGGTAAATGGTGCTCTGCATGCTTTTATGAATAGCCAGATGTTGTCTCAAAGGGCTAGACTGGCAGTGCATGCTGGAGTGTTGGTGCCAGCGCTTATGTATGGTAGTGAAAGTTGGGTATGGCAGAAGAATCACAAAAGTCAAATAAATGCGGCAGAGATGAGAGCGTTGAGAAGCATTAGTGGATTAAAACTGAGTGACAGAGTGAGAAATAGTGTGATAAGAGAACGTTGTGGTATAAAAGAAGACGTAGTGACTAAAATTGAAAAAGGTATGCTTAGATGGTTTGGGCATGTAGAGAGAATGAATGAAAGGAGACTGACAAAAAGGATTTATGAGTCAAGAGTGAATGCGAAAGTTGGAAGGGGAAGACCGAAGCGAACGTTCCTGGACCAAATCCAGGACATTTTAAATAACGGCCAGGTCAAGAGTACTCCAAACCGACGAACTTGTATGAAAGGTTTAATGAGAATGAAAGAAGCGAAGGAGATATGCAAGGATCGTGGCAAGTGGAAAGATGTTGTCTCTGCCTACCCCGAAGAGAATGAGGCGTGATGCTATGTATGTATGTATTAATCAAACCGTATTATTACTACCTGTATTAATACTTATCCTATTATTAAAGACCGTTTCAATATCTGTGAAATACTTTCAATTATTAACTCTGCTATATTAAGCCTAAAGCAGACTGTTCAGTACTACACGAGCCGAAAAACACCCGTGTACGCCTGTTTCCTTGGTCTCTCCAAGGCATTTGACTTGGTGTCATATGACTTGCTTTGGGAGAATGGAGGAATGGAGGGGGCAGGTGTCTATCCGGAATTCGCAGTGCATGCGATAATTGAATTTTTGTTTTACATCTTGGGTTACATTATTGCATTTTCCTTAGGGATCTCTACTGTTTTTTTTTTTTTTNGTCGGGCCAATTCAAAAATCAATATTGAGTTTTCTATTAAGATTTTCTCAATATTTGCCCGAAGTTGGGAAATTGGCGATTTTCACCGCGAGAGTACGTTAAGCCGTCGGTCCTGCGTCTGATCTCGCTCCAGTCATGTCAGATTCCCGTCACGTCGGACTCGGAGAGTGAAGGAATAGAGAGTGCTGCCAATCCGCATTGGAGCAGCGTGGTGGGTCTATGCTCTAAAAAACCCTCGCTCCTCGGAATGAGGAGGCCTGTGCCCAGCAGTGGGACGTTAATGGCCTGTTACTTACTTACTTACTAAAAGAAAAATTTTAAAAATCGGTCCAGTAGTTATGTATGAAAACAAACATACATACTAAAACACAAATGTTTCCTCTTTACTACATTAGTTTATATATGTATTGTTTGGTACGCGTTATTTATTCATTTATACTTGACTCTTTATACGTAGGAGCCTTCGATATATACATGTCGTTAATAGTCACCTTTGCCTTTCTTCTTCGACGGGAGAGCACGCCGAGGCCTCGTCACTTCTCTTTGGGTATTTTGTTGCTGAATGGGCTTCGCTGTAGAATAAATTAAAATATATATACCTCCATATCACAAGAACAAATAATTCGCTTCACTTTTGCCTCTTTTCATGCACGTTGCCTCTTTCGTGATAAAAAAAATATAGAATAGGAGTGACTATTTGCAATACTTTTTTTAATTTGAATTTTAAAGTCAATTCTATGATTGAATTAGATAAAAGCTAAAACTAAACGATAGCTCAAAAATGGTTCACTTTTAGTCACCGTTATCACTTCTTAACGAACTATTAATAGCCCTGTGTATATAGAATGATCTATAATGACTCACCTGGTTTTCCCGGGCATTGGTGGATCAAGAGCAAGTTGTTGTTGGGGAACTCCTTGTTGCATTGCCGACACCCGCGTCCCCTCGCCAAGTTCACTTTGGGAGGTTTCACTTCAACCGGCCTGACATAGAAAAAATATTTAAAAAAGAAATCATAAGTTAATATGAAGGTCATAATCGTACATCAACAAGTATTATATATCTTTCTTCTATATTATATTATTCAATTAAATAAATAAATAGTAAAAGGCAAGTCAAAAACTATCCTAAATAATTATCTTATGAGGAAACATGCACGCACCTATGCCCGCACGCACGAACCCATTCGTGCACGCACGCATACACGCACCTTTTCTCAAACGCAGGCAAGCGCCAGTTCCCGTTCACTCGCTTGCACGCACCCATTCTCAAACGCCGGCAAGCGCCAGTTTCGGTTCGCACGCTTGCACGCACCCTTTCTCAAACGCAGGCAAGCGCCAGTTCCCGTTCACACGCTTGCACGCATCCATTCTCAAACGCCGGCAAGCGCCAGTTCCGGTTCGCACGCTTGCACGCACCCTTTCTCAAACGCAGGCAA
>JACTOM010000534.1:612667-671493 GCA_015832385.1 Elymnias hypermnestra | reverse complement strand
AAAGTAATGAATATATATTTAATTTTGGTAATTACCAGGTTGGTAGTTCATTCAACAGAGAGTCATCTATTCATGGGGGCTCCTTAATCCTAATTAACAAATCTTTAAAGTATAAAGAAAGGAGAGATATAGTGAGCCTATCTGTTGAACGGACAATAGAGCTAGCCTCTATTGAATTAGAGCAATTTATTATAGTAACTGTCTATAGACCACCCTTGTCAAGCTTTGAAAAATTTGAAAATTTAATGGACCAAGTACTGTTTACAATATCAAACACACATAAAAATCTAATAGTCTGTGGTGACTTTAACATAAATATATTGGAATGTAGCTCTTCAAGCATGAAATTATTAAATTTATTCAGTACATACAATTTAACAAATATGTTTATGGAGCCTACAAGAATATCTTCAACTAGTGCTACTTGCATAGACAATATATTTACAGATATAAAACCAACTGTCAAAAAGATAATTTCTAATTTAGATTCTGATCACTGTGGCCAACTCATTCGCTTTCCAACCGTAAATAAAACAGTGAAAAAACGTAAAATCACTTATGTCCCAATCACTACTGAGCGTATAGAGCGAATGAGATCAAACCTAATACTAAACTGGAATTCTTCTTCTTTATTGAATTCTCTGAATCCCAATGAAGTATACAACCGTTTTTTTAACAAATTTAATAAAATTTTTAATTCTATATTTAAGAGTAAATCGGCCATGTGTACTGACACATTGGCATTCAGTGAATGGGCACCAATATAACACTAGTGATGAATTCAGAGATTATGTAAGATCATTTTCTAAAGAATTTAAAAAGAAATGTGTTTTAGCAAAATCGCAATACATTAAATCTAGAATTAAAAATAGCAGTAATATAATTAAAACAACATGGAGGATCATCAATGAAGAAACAGGAAAAGCATCCTCGCGCTTTAATGAATTCAATCTTAAGATAGACAATAAGAACATTACATTGGATTCAGAAGTTGCTAATGAATTTGAAGAATTCTTCACTAGCGCTCCTATCTCGACGACTAAATCTCTGAACTCATCACCATCCACTGCTCTCTCTTGGCTGGCTTGTAGTGTGCCTCAATGTTATAATATTTTCAAATTCCACCATGTCAATAGCTCCGACGTTATTAAGTCATTTAATTTAATCAATAATAAGAAAACAAATGATTTATGGGGTCTATCTGTTAACCTAGCAAGATCATTAATTGACATCCTTGCAGACGACATGGCTGAAATTTTTAATAACTGTGTAGATTGGGGTATATTTCCTGACTTAATGAAGTACAGTAAAATTATACCAATGTTTAAGTCGGGCAGTACTTCAGACCCCTCTAACTTTAGACCAATATCGGTTCTTCCGACTTTCAGTAAAGTATTCGAAAAAATGATATTGAACCAATTGCTACAACATTTTCAAAAATATAATCTATTACACAGTAAGCAATTTGGATTTACGCGAGCTCGTTCAACAACCGATGCTGGTGTACAGTTATTACATAATATTTACGAGGCCTGGGAGGAATCACGAGACGCGCTTGGTGTTTTCTGTGATTTGTCTAAGGCCTTTGATTGTGTCCAGTATGAAACTCTGATCGGGAAATTACGTCACTATGGCATCACAGACGCTGCATTAGACCTGATGAGTTCCTATTTAACTAATAGAACACAAAAGGTCTGTGTTAATGGAAAACTTTCAGAAGGGTCTGTAACGAAACTAGGTGTTCCACAGGGTTCCATATTAGGACCATTTCTGTTCCTCATTTACATTAATGACCTTCCTTATTTTGTCAAGGACGGTCATGAGATAGTTTTGTTTGCTGATGACACTTCTCTAATATTCAAAGTTAATCGACAACAAACAGATTTTGACGAGGTAAACAATTCGCTCAATAAAGTAGTACAATGGTTTGAAGCAAACAACTTATTACTGAACGGGAAAAAAACAAAATGTATTAAATTCACATTACCAAACGTAAAGCAAGTGAGAACCATTGTTAAACTTAATAATGAGGAACTTGATCTGGTAGATAGTACCGTTTTTCTAGGCATTACTTTAGATTGTAAACTACAGTGGGGGCCCCATATAAGAGGTCTATCGAACAGGCTCAGCTCTGCGGCTTACGCGGTTAAAAGAATTCGCCGTCTTACGGACGTTGAAACTGCCAGGCTGGTCTATTTCAGTTATTTTCACAGCATTATGTCATATGGCATTTTACTTTGGGGTAATGCTGCTGATATAGATGCAATATTTGTGCTGCAGAAAAGGGCCGTTCGTGCGATCTACAATATGGGTCCAAGAGAGTCGCTAAGAAACAAATTCAGAGCAGTAAAAATAATGACAGTTCACGGCGTATATATATTAGAAAACTTGTTGTACGTCCATAAAAATATTGACTCTTTTAGGAAGAAAAGTGAATGCACCTCATATAACTTAAGAAATGGAAATAAAATTGCTGTAAATTCTAGTAGGCTACATAAAATTGACAAGTCATTCAAGGGTAACTGTATACGGTTCTATAACAAACTCCCAGAAGAAGTTACAAAAATGTCTCTTAATAAATTTAAATCTTTTATTAAAAGAAAACTAATTGAGAAATCATTCTATAATTTGAAAGAATACTTAGAAGACAAAAAAGCGTGGGAGTGAATGAATTGCTCTATATGTATATAGATATAGAATATTTTTAAATTAAATATTGTAATGATGATAACAAAACAAAACGTACACCCGACTGAGTTTGTTGTGGGCTCTTCTCAGATCAGGGCGCGAAGGAACCCTCGTAACTTTAGATTGTAAGTCGTTCTTTTATGTTATCATCAGTCATTCATTTAAATAATAAATAGAAAAAAAAACGATATTTGACGATTCAAAAGTGCTGTAATAGGTCTACTTGAATAAAGATATTTTGACTTTGACTTTGACTAAACATAATCACATTATCTTTATAATTATCTAGATATCTTGGTGACTACTGTTTATAATAATTCAGTAATCTTCGATCATTATTAGATATGAATTAATGTTTGTAATTAGGCGCGTTACATCAAAGTCGCATTGTATAATGTGATACTCACTTGGATATTTTATGAACGTGCATGTGGTTACTGAGCCCCCTTTGGCTGCTGAAGGTGGAGGGGCAAAGACGGCAACCGTAAGGGAGAATAGGCTTAGAGTCGGCTGCACGAGAACTCCTCGGAGGCAAAGGTTTCTCGACAATTCTAAAGAATAAAATAAAACTCTCATTGGTCTCATTCGTCTAACGTCCTGAGGCCTTTGGTACTTTAGAGTGAGAAGGAAAACAGTTTTTCTTAAGTGAAGATACCTGCACCCAACAGTGGGACATAATAGATTATTCTCATGTTAACATATAATAAGTCATTTTCCATATCATTAAATGAAACGGATTCTAGGTGGGATTATGTCAACTTCACTTTCCTTCACTAGCAGAGGTCTTGGGGTTGAATATGACAATTTACCTCTTACCAAGTTATCGCGTTTACATCTCAGACTGCATCACTCACAGATGAGATCACAAATTGATTTGAAAACTTTTTTATAATAATAACTTTTTTATTTCAATCAAAAAGTTTTATATAACAACGCTTTACGAATAAAAAAAAACACATTTTTTAAACACTTGAATAAATGACAGACTAAAAATAAACTCACTTGACTTTTTTGCTTGTAGTGCCTTCTGAGTTCACCCTTTCCCTCAGCCTCTTCAAAGGCTTCACCTCCTCCTTCTGCAACGATAGGAATGAACTTGGGGCTCAATCAATGTATGTCAAAGCAGTATTTGCAAATAATGTATATGGGGTAAGGTAAGTAGCAGTCTATTAACGTCCCACTGCTGGGCACATGCCTCCTCGCTCAGGAGTCAGGATTATTAGAGCATAGACCCACTATGCTGCTAAACTACGCGTTGGCAGGCTGTACATACTCCAAAATTGTGGCTTAAGATTTACTGATCTTTATTCTCAAAAGAAAAAACAATCACTTCATAAGAAATTAACAAATGATTTTAAAAAAACTAACTGAAAACTGCTGTGAATAACATGTTTATATCTTTTCCTTTACTTTATAGTGTATATTTTTGTGTTATATCTTTTGTGTATATATTTACAATATGTATTTATAGATTCTTTTCACATGTATGTAAGATATTTCATAAACAAATATCTTATATAGTTTAAATTTATTTTAGTCAGCTTCTCAAAATAAAAAGGTTATCTGGAAGAGATTGCTTGTAGCAATAAGACCGCCTTTGCACGCTATGATTATAGTAATAAGTAGCTTAGTTTATATGTCTTTTTATTCCGTCTCTCTCTCTATCTCTCTCTCTCTCTCTCTCTCTCTCTCTCTCTCTCTCTCTCTCTCTCTCTCTCTCTCTCTCTCTCATATATATATATCTACAGTACATTCATAAAGTGAGAACACAATAAATGTTTTAGTAACAAATATTAAATAGATCTTTCACAAATTATATAGTCTGGTAAATACCCGCTAAATTACCCTCAGGATATGCAGGTTTCCTCACGCTGTTTTCTTTCACCGAAAAGCACAATGACAGTATGAAATGTTACAAAGGTGCAAGGCAAGAATTAATGTGGGATTCGAACCCAGGACTACTGATACCGAAATACTAACACCATTAACTTAGAAAAATTGTTAAATCACAATAAATAATTTGACTTAAAGTTAAGTGTAATGAAAAAATTAACAATACTGTGATTTCTAGAAATGTTCTTGCATTTGAATATTAAATCGCATTGCTGTAATCTCTTTGACAATAAAGAATATGGTAATTTCTAGAAACGTTCTTATATTGGAATACAATATTGCACTGCTATGAAGATTTTTACATAATACCTATAAATGAAGAACACTGTAATTTCTAGAAATGTTCAATCATTATAATACAACATCGCATTGCTTAATCTCCTTTACACGTTATTTACTATAAAGAATATAGTAACTTCTAGAAATGTTCATATATCGTACTACAATATCGCGTTACTGTTACTTGTAGTTGAAGAATACTGTAATATCTAGAAATGTTCATACATTATCATACAACATCGCATTGCATTAATCTCTTTTACACGTTATTTACTATAAAGAATATAGTAACTTCTAGAAATGCGTATAATAAATCGTACTACAATATCGCGTTACTGTTACTTGTAGTTGAAAAATACTGTAATTACTAGAAATGTTCTTACATTGGAATACAATATTGCACTGCTATGGTTTCTACACAATACATATAAATGAAGAACACTGTAATTTCTAGAAATGTAAATACATTGTTATACAATATCGCGTTATTATAATCGCTCTGACTATTTACTTGTAGTTGAAGAATACTGTAATTTCTAGAAATGTTCATACATTATCATACAACATCGCTTTGCTTTAATATCTTTTACACGTTATTTATAATAAAGAATATAGTAATTTCTAGAAATGGGCATACATTGTAATTCAATATCGCGTTACTATTACTTGTAGTTGAAGAATACTGTAATTTCTAAAAATGTTCTTACATTGGAATACAATATCGCACTGCTATGGTTTCTACACAATACATATAAATGAAGAACACTGTAATTTCTAGAAATGTAAATACATTGTTATACAATATCGCGTTATTATAATCGCTCTGACTATTTACTTGTAGTTGAAGAATGCTGTAATTTCTAGAAATGTTCTTACATTGGAATACAATATTTCTCTGCTGTGAAAGTTTCTACACAATACATATAAATGAAAAACACTGTAATTACTAGAAATACTCATAAATCATAATACTATCGCCTTGCTGTAATCTCTTTTACACGTTATTTACAGTAATGTTCATAAATTCCAATACATTATTGAGTAACAGTAATAGCCTTGAAATGTTATTTGTAATTAAAAAATACTGTTCTTTCTAGAAATCTTTTTATATTGTAATAGACAAACGCAAAGCCTTTGACAACTGACAAACACAAATAATAATAAAAGAAAGTGTTATATTTCTAGAATTTTTTTCATATTTCATTCAACACTCTTACAATTGTTTTCCAAATGTTTTGTATGTGTTTAATGAATGTGCTTTTATTCATTTTCCTGCACAATATTACAAGACGCGTTGCTTTGATGGTGTTGAGATGTCTGGACTGTAATATGTATTTTAAAAATCCTATTTATTATTTTGCAATGAAATATCGCATTGCTGCAATGGCTTTAACATGTTACATGTAGTTAAAATATATGTTGCTTTGCAAGAAGTTCTTTTATATATCAATCCATTAAGGCATATGTGAATATGATTTTTTTTACTTCCTTCTTTATTCTATAATATCGCAATGATCATTTGTCTTAAAGATACTTGGCTTTACAATAACTTATTATATTAGTGTGATAGAGTTAACCTAGTAAAGCCGAAACACAAACATAATGAATAGATAAAAAAATTATTCTCCAAAATGCCATCTAAAAAATTTCAACATGTAATTTCACATTGTTTTTATGCATAACGAACTGAAAAATTAAATAGGAAAATTTTATGAGTAATAATAATTTTTTTTTGGAGAATCCTGTAATTCATTAAAATGGGACATTAGTAGTATTATATTTACCTTTGGTTCCTTATTTTTCAAGATTGACTTTAATTCGGTTGGAACATCTTGTGATGCCTGAAACAAAGTAATCATTGTGAAAAATTGTTATTGCCCTTTGAATGATACAATAAATTATCTGTATGACATAAAATCATTGAATTTATATTAATCTGAACTTACTATATAAAGAAGAAAACATTTGTTATTGTCTGTATGTATGTTTGCTTATAATGTTTACACATAGAAACTACTCAACAGATTTCAAAACATTTTTCAACATAAGAAAGCTATATTTTCACCTTTAGATACAAAGAGACCAATCTCTTTTAATATATATATATATATATATATATACCAATTTGTGACCTGTATTGAGCAAATATATGAATTTTAATTTAATTTAATTAAAACAAAATAATCTTTATTCAAGTATTGAATAGTCAATATCGATTGGTAATGAATCTACTGGACTATAAGATAGAACGAATAGAGAGTACAGTTGTGTGCTATGCCTGCCAATCCACAGTGGAACAGCATGGTGGGTGAGGAGGCATGTGACTAGCAGTGGGATGTCAATGGGCTGCTACTTATATATTTTTTAATAAAGGTACTAATTGTTGGGAAAGTTGCATTCAATCAAAACGGTGGCAAGAAACTCAGTAGTTACTTTTTGATTATAAATTATATTGAAATTACATGAACAAAGTCAAAGAATAATTGTTATATCTACATTTTAGTACCGCAAATGTTTTCTCATGAATTATCTACATTTTGAACTAAAAGAAGTGTAAGGTTAAATTTAGGAAATTGCATTTTCTGTCTGTCTGGATATGTGGAAGACTTTGTGGCTATTTATCAACCCACCAGCAAAAGACCAAAAATTGGCATTATGGCCAGAAGTTGTGAACAATAATTGATAGAAAATTACTGTGGATGCTCTCTGACTCTATCTATGAGATATAGGATATTAAGTAGTAAACAGTAGTAGTAATGCCATCCTTGTTGCTTACCATATTTTTTCTCTCAGTAACTGACTCAGTCTTTTGATCAGTTTTGTTAGTTTTCTTGTGTGCTGAGCTGGATTTTCCTACCCCTTTACCTTTGGGGGTGGATGGCTGGGTGAAATTAGCTGTATCTCCAGAGCCTGAAGCACCAGCCTGAAACACTGGCTCTGTGACACCCAGAATGCAGTCACCAGCATCAGACTGCAATAAAAGTAATTAACATTGATTAGTAACAACCTATTACCCACAATGCTGCCATACACTAGACCCTTCCTCCACAAAAAGTACAATGATGCATTAATGAATAATTTAGTATGTCACTTTCTTATTATTATCATTAACAACTGTTTTATAATACAATCGAGATCCAAAAATTTGAAAGAAAATGATTCAGCCAATAATTTTAAATTAGAAAGAGATTGAAAATAACTGGCTGTTAAAATACCCAGAGTTCAACATATGAGATATTTGAGTAACAAAAAACTTACACACATATGTATATATAGAGCTTGACAATGACTTTGGCAAAGTACATTTCTCCAACCACACAATAGTTACGGCTGGAGGGTGCATTGTTACCTAATTGGGGGCCAATCAGTGTGCAAGCGAGATAATGCTACCCATAGTCCCACATTGTGCCGTCGCACATTTGGATGACAAAGCCAAAGTGACTGTTGAATTGATTTTGTTGAACTCTAATTTGTATGACTTATTTTTACTTGTCTAATTAGCAGAATATCAATTATAATATTGGAAAAATTCACAAGAAAGCATTATAGACAATTAAGTCAGTTAAGATGGCTCCATATTTCCACATGATGAAATATGTGACATGGCAGAAACTCACCAGTATTAACATAAAAATGGCAGATTAAACAGAATAAAACTACACTCACCACTTCTCTCAGCAATGTCTGCGGTGGTAATCCTAATCTCTGTCTAGTAGTGTTGTCAGTATTTTTACAAAGTTTAAAATATTGATGGTATTCAGTAACTCTATCAACACATATTTCACATATGAGCGGAGGCATTTTATCATTGGAAGTTACCTGAAAAGTATTTTTCTAATTGAAGAATATTAAATATAACACAATTCTTTTCTAATTTACTTAATAACTGCCAAATTTGGCAGGGAGAGGGAACACTTTTTTCATGTGATTGTTTTTTCCAATGAGAGTGTTTGGAAAAGTAGTGTAGATTACTGTAGTGTAAATTAATTAAGTATGAGATTATCAATGGTTTTGGAATCATGTTAACCAGAAGAAAGCTTTTGTCAGAAGCCTCTACTTTTTTCCTTATTGATGATCCAGAAATGTAACAGTAACAAAAAAATAATGGAAACATGTAGACGAACGAAACTATGGAGTAGACGAATCAAACAAAATACTGCATACTTAATTTTTTTTTCATTTACCTTTAATGTTTTTTAAATGCCATTAATGGTTGTTTACTTTAATTTTTTATCTATAAATTTGGAAAAGATATATATAAATTGATAAATAATTATAGTGGTTATAAAGTTTTTAGTAAAAACATTTTTTTTATTTTTGAAACATCAAAATTAACTATAGCAGATCACTTCAACTGGATATCACCTGTGACTAGGGCATTTATATACACTTGTGCATTTGACTATGTTGAGAATGAGGGACTACTCTCTTTGTGAATGTGGAATTAAGAAAGGCAATTCAGGTACTTCATTTTTAACTGTAATAGATATCCAGTGTCCTTATATGAGATCTTGCATAAAAATATTGTAAACTCAATAAATATTCAATTGCTACTCTTGCTCCACAATCAAATGGTCATTAAATTATTATGTGAATAGATTAAAAAGTATAATACAGTCAACCCCACTAATAACATGGTACTCTCCAATTGTAGTTTCCATACAATATGGTGCAGAAATTGCAACAGCACTCCTATAATGCTGTTATGCTCTTATGGTACATTGCAGTAGATGATTACCATAAAAAACACTACAAATTAGCTTGGTTTGTGCAGTTCAATTTGAGTTTTTTATAGCACAGTTTCTATATCATGTGGTACACACTCAGAACATTATAGGAGGGTGGATTATGTTATAAAAAGGGTATATTTGTTGATGTAATCTGAACAATTTTCTTATGATATATGGGAAATATTTTGTAACATTTTGTAACATTTGATCATTTACTTTATAATATTTGTCTTGTTTGCTTAAAGCGTTGATGTGTTCGCCCTCCATTTATAATACTGAACTATCTCTTCGAAAAGTTATTTCTACTTTGAAGTATATAACATCGTTATTGGTGTTTTCTCCACAACGCCAATATTGGTTGAATTACTGCTATTATTATAAATCTGTATAAAGACCCATGAATTAAAGAAGAAGAATGAATGATAGCTGTCAAACGGTTAAGTAGGTTAAACTGAAGACGCTGTGCCATCTTAAAAATGTCTACAAATTATTCGGGTGTGTACAAGTTTATTAGTACTGGAGGATTGTATTTAAAGCATAAGAACGTTATGGAATATGAAATGCTTACCTCAATCTGTAAACACTCTCGGATTTTTCTTTCAAGTTGGAGATTGTCGGCGCCAAAGTACACCATGTTTTGTATTATGGGCATTTTATACCCGGCACCAGCTCCACACAGGCGACAAGATCGATATATCTCGTATATGATTTGTTTTTCTAAATTTAATTGGGTAAAACCCTCCATTTTAATCTTACTTTCAATTCTAATAGCAATTAAAATCCAATATCATGCAAAATAACAACTACAACGCTTCGACTTCTGACAGCTAGCTGCAATTAGCATAGACTAAACAGAATCTAATAGAGTATTGGCATACCTCTTACAACGACATAATCTACGCTCAATGAACTACATTCTTAAATGGTTTATGATGAAGTTTGTAATCTGGCGTGATGTTTTTTAAAAGAGAAAGCTCAACATCAAATAGGTAAATTTATAAAAAAAAATCTTGTGTGCAATTCATACATGGTAGAAGTCAAACCTTCATACTACCTACATGATTTGACGTTAACTGGCACTATGACTGTGAAAGCAAGTGGAGTGGGTAAAAAGCAGGGCGCAAAGAGAACCACAAACCACGAACATAACAAACACTGTATAATGCTTCCTAGCTCTTTTTCTCCTCCTAGTTTTATCCAATTTCAAATCACAACGATGCTAAAGAATGTTCACTTCAAAAGACAAATGTATTCCATTGGCACGTGAAACCTCAATATCACAATGTAAACTATATTTAGACGATTAACTATCGAATTTATTACTGGTTCCTTCCCCGTACAATGAACTTTTCGAACCGTGGGTAGATTCGCAATCAACGGACAGACTAATAACGATTCAAAAAGCTTGAATGAAGAATATTTTCATTTAGACTTTCACGGAGCTATGTTATTAGAGATAGTCGTGGTCATGATGGCTCAGTTTCAAAAACGTGGGATTCGTTCGAAGAGTTTGAATCATGGGCAGAAATGGCTCTCATCTTCTCAGAACAAGGCGCGAAGGAACCCTTGTAACTTTCAATTATAAACTGTTCTTTAATATCACCATCAATCGCACCTTGGTAATATAGACTACAAGCCCATGGAAAAAATCAACAAGTGAAATGAACCAACGTGAATAACGCTTAGAAGACTGTTACTATATCATAAAATAACTTTCGAGCGCTATTTCGTCATTTCAGAGCGGTACAGGGAAGTAAATATTTCTTTTTACCTCGTTGAATCATGAAATGAAGATAATTACTGTAAGATCATGAATTTATGTACGGCATCTCTTTTTTTTACAAAATGTTATTAAATATTACCGTTGTACCTTACAGCCGTTCATTATAAATGGTAACAAATAAAAATATTAGGACAAAAAAAAATATTTACTCACTCTGGTTCATTTCACTTGTTAATTTTTTCCATGGGCTTATGTACCAGTTAGTCCATGTTTAACACAAAAGGGTCTACACCGTCCACAAGGTCCCTGGCCCTTAGAATTCAATAAAGGATTACACATTTCTTTTGATTTTGAATAAAAATTAGTTTATTATTGAGTAAAACGTTTTTATTTGTACAAACATCGATACTATCTCCAGTGGTGCTAAGCGGAAGATACAGTACAATTGTTATCTTAAAGTTTAATACGTGATATACGAAAATCGATAGGGTAAAGAAATATATATAAACGTAGCTAGAAAATTTTCAATAATAGTTTGTTGTTTTTTAAACTTGTGTCCCAAATAGGTTGTAAAACCTGCAAGATCAAATTGCAGAGGTAGAGGTTCGCAGCGTGGAGGATGTGTTTTTTTCCTGGAACAAGCAAACGGCTGGTCGTTATAGCCGATGAATGTTAGTTTCGTTGTTTGAAGCGATATGCAGCTGTATCCAATGTCATGTTACGCGTCCTTGGATCCAGCTTTAGCAGCGAAGTGCGATAGTTATTATATTATATTGACAGCCAAGTGGGCAGACGGTATGCAGAGCGCCAAAGAGGATTTATGCTCAGTTCAGTGGTCGGCGCGTTGGTACTGGCAAGCAAGGCTGGATTTATGTTCCGTATTGAAAATTAAAAGAAAGTGATTTAGGTTTGAATTACGACCTCGTATGGAAGATTACATGGCTGTCAAACTGTTACTAAGGAAAATCTGATAAAGAAGGAATAAATAATTGTATCGAGACGAGTATGGCTTTGCTTTTACAGTCGTTATAGACGGCTATATATATATCGACTGGGACATTCGTTTGTTATAACCGATGTGACGTTATAAACGATGTCGTTATAACCGGTTTTGACTGTATACTATTGACAGGTTAGCGCTTGACGGTAACCTTATTTGAATACCTCTTATCAGGACACAAATTTTATGCTTTGTACGTTTTCTTATCTGCCAGCGAAGCCAACAACGTTGTAACTAGCAAAATATCGTTTTAAAACAACTTTACTATAATGCCACTGAAGTTAATCTGTTTAGCAATATTATAGCGTCCAAAAATGATAATTGTAGTCGATAAATAAGGAAGATATATTTTTTGGTTTTATGAAAAGTTTTTCTGTTATAATATGTCGAAAGTTTTAAACTTTTGTAATGTCGACAATTATATCACCAACTTTATCGACCTAGAACCTCGATTTTTTTTCAAAATAAACAATATATTGAAATTTTGACGTTTTTGTAATGTTGATGATTATATCACAACCTTTATTAAAAAGATTATCAATAAATGGAAATTTTTACATTTTTGTAATATTGATAGTTATATCACCATTTTTATCAAACTTAGAACCTCATTTTTTTTGAAATCAACAAAAATTGAAATTTTGACGTTTTTGTAATGTTGACGATTATATCACAACCTTTATGAACATAAAAACTCATTAAAAAAAAATCGTCAATAAATCGAAATTTTGATATTTTTGTAATGTCGAAGATTATATCACAACCTTTATCAACTTAAAAAATCCATTATTAATTCAACAATATATTGAAATGTTGACGTTTTTGTAATTATGATGATTATATCACAACCTTTATCAATATAAAACATTCTTTTTTATTTAATAGGTAGGAACCTCTATGGTTCCCACCTAAATTTAACGCCTTCAATGCTTTTGCTTTTTTTCTAGCTACGTCTATAAAATTTGCTAAATGCGAATAGGGCCTACATAAACAAATCCTTATTATTATACATTTAACTAGAAATCTATAAAGTAAATGTAAATCTTTAAAACCAACAGCCAAGACGATATTAAATACAAACGTAGCATCACGCCTCATTCCCTTCGGGGTAGGCAGAGACCACGTCCTTCCACTTGCCACGATCCTTGCATATCTCCTTCGCTTCTTTCATTCTCATTAAACCTTTCATACAAGTTCGTCGGTTTAGAGTACTCTTGACCTGGCCGTTATTTAAAATGTCCTGGATTTGGTCCAGGAACGTTCGCCTTGGTCTTCCCCTTCCAACTTTCGCATTCACTCTTGACTCATAAATCCTTTTTGTCAGTCTCCTTTCATTCATTCTCTCTACATGCCCAAACCATCTAAGCATACCTTTCTCAATTTTAGTCACTACGTCTTCTTTTATACCACAACGTTCTCTTATCACACTATTTCTTACTCTGTCACTCAGTTTCAATCCACTCATACTTCTCAATGCTCTCATCTCTATCATACATAAGTGTTGGCACCGACACTCCAGCATGCACAGCCAGTCTGGCCCTTTGAGATACCATCTAGTTATTCATAAAGGCGCGCAGGGCACCATTAACCATATTCCCTGTATTCACTCTCCTTTCAATATCACTTTCATATGTTCCATCTTTTGTAAATTTAGATCCCATGTATACAAATTCTTTCACCTCTTCTACTTGTTCCCCATCTATCAAAATATTTCCATTCATCATAGATTCATCTCTTTCTAAAAACTTTCGTTTTGTTTACATTCACTTTCATTCCTTTCCCTTTCAAAGCTTCATTCATATTTACCATGTCCTGTAGCTCATTAGCGGATGACACAAGTATTACTTGATCATCAGCGTAGAGTAAACATTTGATGAATAATTCATTTATTCTTAAACCATACATACTTTCTTTTAAATCTGTCAAACATTTATCCATGAAGAGGTTGAACAGGAATGGTGATGCAACACATCCCTGTCGAAAACCTCTTTAGCTTATTCTGACACAAGCACTAGAGCCCTTGTAGAGAGACTTCAATGCTTGAATCAGACAACCGCTCACCCCATACGTAGATAAGGTTGACCACAGCTCATTCCTCACCACTCGACCATAGGCCTTTTCTAAATCTAAGTATTACTTATAGATATATCAAGCTAAAAATGTCTGGGAGTAATTTAAAAGATTCTTTCAATACCTGAAAAATTTGTTAGATTTGCTAATGTCGGACATTCTACGTAATGATGTTACGAATTTTAAAATGTACTAATTAGGTATATATTCGTTGTAAAGTAAAATCTGTATATTGATTAGATTATGAATGGAACGTGAAATGAATTATCTAAAAATCTGAAAGGAAGTAATTAAAACTTTTATGTTAACAAAAATAAATCTATAGTCACGACTTAGTAGACTTTCCACTGCCACGAGATCGATATCTACACGAGTAAAACCACGGGGCATTGCTAGTAAGATATAAACCTGTGGAAAGTGTTGACTAAGTTTAAGATGAACCATAGAATTAAATATTTGAATTAATATACAGTCTTTTCGGCCCCTCGTTTTAAAGATTTACAATCTACCCTCATCTAACACAAATATACATTAAAATTTCACATTTTCTACGTATCTAATACATGTATATTTAAAGATGTAATTGAAAGACTGTAATTATATCTATATTTATTTATAGAATACTGATTACTTGATGTGATAATTAAAAATGTTATTATAGTAAAGCATAAATTGTCAGGGCCGGATCTAGAGGGGGGGCATCCACGGCCACAGCCCCAGGGGCCTCCCCAAAAGAGAGGCCGCACACGAGACTAAGAAACTAAAAAAAAAAATGTACTATTGAAATTTATTTCAACGGTTATCTTTATTTACAGAGATTTCTGGCAAAATAAACAATGAGATATATATATATATATATATATATATATATATATATATACATTCCGAAAATATCTATAGAGAGAATATAATCTTTAAGTTCATGAATTGTAACGAATTATTTATAAGATTTCTTTGTCTGTCCATGTGTATCTAAAATACGATTAAGATTGCTAAAATTGACAAGAAAACATTATGGTATAGTAGCTGACCCGACAAATGTAGTTTTAGAAAAATTACTTTTTTTCTTTGGGGTGGACCGCCCTTTACATTTAAAGATAGGAAAAACATATGTTATCCGATTCTCAGACTTACCTGATGCACACAAAATTTCATGAGAATCGGTACCTTTTCGGAAGAGTTTAGCAAGAAACACCGCGAGGCAAGAATTTTATATTAGATTTTTGCGAATTCTTTTAAATAATTCTTTATCTTAATTATATTTATATATGTTAATTAAAAGGCAAACAAAAATTAACTTGGTTTCACAATAAATTGTTTAATACTATCTCGATTTTAAATCGATAATAAATTGTGGTCAAGAGGTGCCTCAATTTGTCACACCTCTAAATCCGGCCCTGTCATTTGTAAAAGTAATGAAGGAAATCATCGTAAGGAAACTTCCAAATCGCAGCGGAGCAGCCTGGTGGGTCTATGCTTTAAAACCCTCTGTTCTATCTGTATCCCAGCAGTGGGATATTAATACTGTATTTCTTACCCTTCACTTACCACGCCTTCCACCAGACATTTTAATTAACTTTAAAATGAATATCGATGTTTTTTAAAAGAAATAAAGGTAAAACAACAATAAAAATTGGATATACATTTCATTATTAAATTAGGGTTATTATAATTAATTTCATTCCTACGTCTTATTTTTTTTTTTCAGCCAACACGATACTATTTATATTAAACTAACATTCAATTATTTGAGAGAAACTGAGCGATTTACACTAGCGATATTAAAATTAGAAATGCATACGTTGCGATAATGTTTTCTGTGTGACAAAGATTATTTACCGACTTACCTGTCTAATAGATTTTCTACTAAGATTTTGACAGAAACTTCCGATATTTTCTGCGTGACAATGATTACTTAGCGACATGCCTATTCGATAGATTTTCTACTAACATTTTGATAGAGACTTCTGTTAATGCTTTCTGTGTGACAAAGATTATTTACCGATTTACCTGTCTAATAGATTTTCTACTGAAATTCTGACAGAAACTTCCGATATTTTCTGCGTGACAATGATTACTTAGCGACATTCCTATTCGATAGATTTTCTACTAACATTTTGATAGAGACTTCTGTTAATGTTTTCTGTGTGACAAAGATTATTTACCGATTTACCTGTCTAATAGATTTTCTATTAAAATTCTGACAGAAACTTCCGATAATATTTTCTGTGTGACAATGATTACTTAGCGACATGCCTATTCGATAGATTTTCTACTAA
Source organism: Elymnias hypermnestra (assembly GCA_015832385.1). Lineage (NCBI taxonomy): Eukaryota > Metazoa > Arthropoda > Insecta > Lepidoptera > Nymphalidae > Elymnias > Elymnias hypermnestra. Next base: position 654,831 of record JACTOM010000534.1, on the reverse strand, counting down.
CATTTTGATAGAGACTTCTGTTAATGTTTTCTATGTGATAAAGATTATTTACCGATTTACCTGTCTAATAGATTTTCTACTGAAATTCTGACAGAGACTTCCGACAATGTTTTCTGCGTGACAATGATTACTTAGCGACTTGTCTATTCGATAGATTTTCTACTAACATTCTGATAGAGACGTTGCGATACTTTTTTGTTTCAACGCTATTTTACCGACTGGTCTATCTTACCTACTTATCTATCGAGTGACAGATTTTCTACTAACACTCTGATGGACTTAGGCGTAAATTTTTATTCGACTACGAAATATAATGCATTTTTAATCGATAGATTTCCTACCACTGCTCTATTTCAGACGTAGTTCATTCGGCAAAAACATTTAATCGACTGTTTTATTACTTTTTCTTTCACAAATTTGCAATTGCTTTTTTTAGGTTAAAAAACAAATTTAAATGTATTTTTCTCCTCGATAAATTAGTGATATTTCCGATAAAACGACAAATGGTTTGTACAACTGATATATAAAAATGGCAAATGGACTAAAATTAATGGGACGAATAAATAGAAAATATTCGAAATGTTAAAATTAGCTTAACTATATCGATAAAACACAGATATTACAATATTTACGTTGAATAGTAATAAATATCGCAATGGAAATCGCCTATATATATATATGTGTATATATATAATGTCTAATAATATAAAATTAAAATTGTTACATTATTACGTTGAGATCTCTTGTGGCACTTAATAATTTAAAATAATGAGTAGTAATAGCTACGTTATTAACTACAGACGTCGGGGAATGTCGGATTCAGCCCGACTAGTTCCAAACTCAGTCAGTTTAAGTACAAGGGCACGGCATACCAGCTTTACACACAGCAAAATCGCTTTGCGTAATCTTTTGCATATATCACAACTCGTCTATTCGATAGATTTTCTACTAACACTCTGATAAAGACTTGCGACAATGTTTTCTGTATGACAAAGATTGTTTACTGATTTGTCTATGCGATAGATTTTCTACTAACACTCTGATAGAGACTTGCGCCAATGTTTTCTGTGTGACAAAGATTGTTTACAGATTTGTCTATGCGATAGATTTTCTACTAACACTCTGATAGACATGCGACAATGTTTTCTGTATGACAAAGATTGTTTACAGATTTGTCTATGCGATAGATTTTCTACTAACACTCTGATAGAGACTTGCGCCAATGTTTTCTGTATGACAAAGATTGTTTACAGATTTATTGCTAACATTCTGATAGAGACTTGCAATAACGTTTACTGTGTGACGACGATTGTTTAGCGACTTGTCTATTCGATAGATTTTCTACTAACAATCTGGTAGAGACGTTGCGATTCTTTCTATTTTCACGCATGTCGGAGGACCCCCAACGGGTTTCAATATAGTCGGACTATATCCCACATCCCACGACGCAAATATAGCCATGACTTATAGTTAACATTGAATAACACCCAGAAAAGTTTAACATTAAAGATAACTACGTTAACATTATAATTATGTTTGGAGAATTCATTTTCAAATAGCACAACGTCCACTTTACGCAAGACGCAGACGTGAATTAAAAAAAAAACAGTCCCGAGGAAGTAACTCAGCAAAGAAGACTGGACATGCGAACTAATTCACCTCTCTTCTTCATACTTCTCGATGAAGCTTCTTGATAAGATTCATAATCAGGGTGTGAGCTTATTATTAAAAAAAACTAACTCTCGAAGGAAAAGCACAGCTCAACAGACTGGATATGCCGTTCAAAAATCAACTTCTTTTCCATTCTAAACTCCATCGCCGACGTAAGAATTCACTCTTCTTCCTGCTTCTCGAAAGGGCTGTGTATAAACTCGCAATCGGGGCGCATGCTCATGAAAGTCGTTGCCCCACTCTCTGTTATGCCTGTACCGGAGAAATCCACAAAAGCCAAGTTGGGCGCGGCAGTTGCCAAATGCACCAGACTCCGGTCTGTCACATTCCTGTACCCAGTGACGGAGAGCAATCTCAAATTGGACCGGTCCGGTCTTGTCCCGGTCCCCTGACCCACCAGCATTGGCCCATTTGGTCCAATGTGTATTATATTCACATCTTCTCCATCAGCTCTTCCGAAACGACGCATGGCGAAGTCAGTCACCAAAGCGCCCGAGTCAATATGAGCTGGTCTGAAGTTCAAATGCCTGATGAGCTCCGCAGAATCCCTAGGGAACCTGTAAGTGTTCAATTGGGGTCCAACCCCCACGTAGAGCACGTGGTGACGCGGCTCGATTTGGTATTGGACAGGGGGTAAAGGTTCTCGCCTTTGTTCCTCTTCAGGGGAGCAGTTCACATATACTGGATCACGGTTTTTGCGAAAGACAACGTACTTCTCCTTATCTTCGTCGTTAGCTTCCTCCTTTGATGTGGAAGCGCCTTCATTGACGTTGTCCGGATCGTCGCTTCGGCCAGGTTTCGGCTCTTCCTGGGCATGGTTCTCTTCTTTCTTTTCTTCTTTCTTTTCTTCTTCCTCTTCTTCTTCTTCTTCTTCTTCGTCTTTTTTGTCGTCTTTGTTCTCGTTGTAACGGCTCAGATCTACATTGACGTATATCGGATTCTGGTCATTTCTGAAATTGACGAAGTCTTGTTCGTTTTGGAAGTTTGGTCTCATCGCTGGTGGCACACGGTTCTGGGATCTCGAGGAGCTGGCGATGACGATGACTTCGTTCTGACGTCCGCCTCTTGCGTCACTTACGTCAATTAGTTGATCGATTTTGATACAATCGACTATGCAGCTAGGGGAGCGAGCTCTTGGAGCTTCCCGTCCTGAACCATCGTCAGGGTTATTCCCTTTCTTTCCTTTATCGTCATCGTCGCCTTTTTTGCCATCTTTACGACCACCTCTATTAGTTCTCTTGCCTTTACTTCCTCCTGGTCTGCAGTCGTGGCCGGTTTTCTTGCCGGGTCTATCTTTTGCATTATCACTGTCGCGTTCATTTTGATCTCTGCATTTCTTGCTAAAGTGTGGCATGTTTTTCTGTGGTTTCTTCTTTTTGTCTGAAGTCCGTTTGGCAGCTTGTGGTTGTTCATCTTCAGTATTGAAATCAAATTCGCAATCTGCATGGAAAGGCACACTTGGACCGGCGATTTCTTCATCATCGGACATATCTTCATCGTCGTTGCAATCATCATCAGCGCCCGTACGACGGCGTTTGCTTGGAGGTTCCTGGCCATCATCAGCCTGGTGGACCTCTTCTTCTTTATCCTCCTCGTCAGGCGAATTTGTGCGCTCTAATATGAGTTGAGGAAAGCGTGGGGTGTACCTAAAAAAAATATATATTGGTATATTCTTATTAACTAAGATAACTGTGCATAATTGTAGTATTAATGACGAATGAGGAAATAATAAGCCAAAATAATTTATATAGATTTCGTTTTATCTCATGGTCAGTATTCATTTTTTGGGTTTTGACTTTGGACGATACTTACAGGGGTCCGTAGGGCCCAGGCAGGGGGTACGGAGTTTCTATGAACTGCACCTCCACATCATTGCGTGAGGTGCAAGCATCGACTTTGCCTCTGAAGAAGTATGGCATCTGGATGACAAAATCAATTAGCACCACAACCAACATCTACAAAATTGTTAGAAATACGGTCGTTTCTGACCGGAATTTTGGAGGTACCCACGTCAATTTCCCAAGCGTCCAGTTGCACGTGATCCGCGTGCTCATCGTCCATGTAGTGTGCGTGGGGATCAGCTCTGTGCAGCTTCCTGGCGCTCAACCAGAGCTTCTCCAGCTGAGGAAGCCAACCTAAGGCTGACACCTCGGAGTCACCTACCGGAGATCCGCGGAGATCCAGACTCTAAAAAGATTTATTTAATACAAACATCTGAAGTCTAGGCCTAACAGTAGTAAAACCTAATAATAGTCTAAGAGTCTAGACATAATAACAGTAATAATAGATATAACCTGGTCGTTATGACAACTGTAGGAGTCTCAATAATCTTTATAAATATAGGAGCATTTTCCAATTAGATGTCTTCTAACAATTAAATTGTATTCAGTCACCTTTAGTGCACGGAAACCGTATCTAGCGGTTAAAGAGGCGTATGCCACGAACTCCGCCAGCTTGTGGCAATCCTGCATGATCAACTCCTGGAGGGCCCTCATCTTGCTGAGGGGCAGCAATGTGGCAGGGTCCATCCACTCGCACTCAGACACATCCAAGCTCTGGAAAATAAAGTAACTGTTACGAGCTCCGTTAATTCTGGTCCCAGGTTTGATTCACTTTTAGAACACTGGACAAAGTGAGTTCCGAATCAGATTCAAAACCCTTCTTAAAGTAAGCTTCCGTCGCCAAGTTCTTATATATTATTGCACAAATTACCATAAATTTCATTAGGAAGAATCTAACAGACTAACCACTAGGACATCACGATTTTATCAACGTCACCTGTAGCTCAGGCAGGTAATCCTGGATCTTGAACAGGAACGACTTGTCGAATGTCATGTTGAAACATTTGGAGCCGCGGAGGGAGAGCTTCTTCAAACTCCTGGGAAAGACGCCGAGGGGAGTCTGAAATAAGTAAATCTGTTAAAACCACTAAGACATCGACACTGTATTGAACATTATTTCATTGTAAAATCTTTTAATTGTCACCTGTGTCTAACTACTACTAAAAAGTTATTTTTTCTCCCAATTTTCCAACCCTTTCCTTCCAATTGAACGCCTTCGTTGAAATGTTTTGGTTTCGCTTGAAAATGATTGTAAAAATTCTATCCAAATCCACTTCACACGAAATGAGAAATATACTCACGTTGCTGCAGTCGATGTTACAGTACTCCAGGTACAAGGTGGTGAGATTAGGGCAGCGTATTGTCAACATCTCCATTAGAAGCACACTGAGAGTGAACTGGGGACCTCTGCAGCCATTCGGAGCCAGTCTACCAGTCTCGTGCTCGGGCCACAATGGAAAACAGCGGTGCCTGGCATAGAACATAAAAATACAGCCCAATCTAGCCATAACAAGGTAATCTAATCTAGCCAAATCTCTCCATTGTAGCCCTAAAAATGTGTAACCAATAGAAACCATAGAAATTTAGGCTAATCTATAAAAATCTTTTATAATCTGGCCATAAAAATGTAATTCGATATACAAATAAAAATACAGTCCAATCGAGCCACAAAAATGTAGTCCAAAATAGCTGTGAAAACGTATTGGAACTTGGCCATTAAAGATAGTCTAATCTATACACTACACTCCCTATGAAAATGTAGTCCAATTAGGCTATAAAAATGTAATCAAATAAAAGTGTAGAAAAAACTCGTCAAAGAAATCTAGTCTAATCTAGCCATAACAACTCATCTAGGACCAAATATGTATAATTATATAAAACTGTTTTATAGTTTGGCCCAAATAATGTAGTTCAATATAGAAATAAAAATATAGTGGAATCGAGCCATAAAAAGGTAGTGCGATTTAGGTGTAAATATAGTCCAACGCAATTATTTCAAAAATCCTGATCTAATATTTAGCTATGTAGTCCAATCTAGCTATAAACTACAGTCCAATCCACCTATGAACACGTAGTCCAATTTATATTAAATAATGTAGTCCAATCTTGCTATAAACTACAGACCAATCCACTTACGAACACGTAATACAACTTATATTAAAAAATGTAGTTCAATTTATATACAATCTAACTATAAACTACAGTCCAATTACCGATGAACACGTAGTCAAATTTAAATTTAAAAATGTAGTTGAATTTATAAAAAAAAAATATAGTCCAATCTTGCTATAATCCACCTATGAGCACGTAGTCCAATTTTGTTATAAACTACAGTCCAATCACCTATGAACACGTAGTCTAATTGAAATTTAAAAATGTAGTTGAATTTATACAAAAAAATGTAGTTTAATTTTGCTATAAACTACAGTCCAATCCGCCTATTAACAAGTAGTCCAATTTATATTAAAAATTGTAGTCCAATCTTACTATAAACTACAGTCCAATTACCTATGAATACGTAGTCAAATTTAAATTTAAAAATGTAGTTGAATTTACAAAAAAAAATGTAGTCCAATCTTGCTATAAATTACAATCCAATCCGCCTATTAACACGTAGTCCAATTTAGATATAAACATGTACCATATATTTATATTAATAATCTACATATGTTAACCTCAATATGACCCAGCTATGCAGTTATCTATTTTTTGTAGACATGTGTGGATTCTTCTCACCTGGGTAGCTGACTGCGTTGAGCGCTGATGAAGAACCTCGCCGGGTGCCTATCCAGCCGGTCCATGTTCAGAGGTATCGGTATCTCGTGGAGGGGCTCTGTGAAGCAAGGTAGACTTAAAGAGATAACAGATAAATCCCACCCAATCCCAATGTTTTACGATGGTGAGTTCTACTGACGATGCCCAAGGTCACTTCTACCAAGACTGTCCCATTAAAAACTCAGAGGTCGTTAACCTTTTCTTATAGAAAGGCCATAAATGAGGATACTGGTGCACGTCACAAATGTTATGAGGATATTGATGCGGACTACAAATGTCATGAGGATATTGGTGCGGACTACAAATGTTATTAGGATATCGCAGCGGATTACAAATGTTATGAGGATATTGGTGCTGGTCACAAATGTTATGAGGATATTGGTGTGGACTTCATATGTTATTAGGATATAGCAGCGGGTTACAAATGTTATGAGGATATTGCTGCGGACTACAAATGTTATTAGGATATCGCAGCGGATTACAAATGTTATGAGGATATTGGTGCGGACTACAAATGTTATGAGGATATTGCTGCGGACTACAAATGTTATTAGGATATCGCAGTGGATTGCAAATGTTATGAGCAAATTGGTGCGGGTCACAAATGTTATGAGGATATTGCTGCAGACTACAAATGTTATTAGGATATCGCAGCAGATTACAAATTTTATGAGGATTTTGATCCGAATCAAAAATTTTATTAGGATATTGCTGCGAATTACAAATGTTATGAGGATATTGGTGCGGGTCACAAATGTTATGAGTATATTGCTGCAGGATACAAATGTTATGAGGATTTTGATCCGGATCACAAATGTTATGAGGATATTGCTGCGGACTACAAATGTTATAGAGGATATTGGCGCGGATCTATACAACATACAACTATTATTTTACACAATTAACTACATTTATTGTTACACATATTTGTAAACCAACGGGTTGCACCATAGCGGCTTAAGATGCACCGGTAACCAACCCCTGATCTCAACCATCTAAGTCAGTTCTGCTGTTTAGGAATTCAGTCACACACTTACAAAAGAATCATTTCAATAAAGATTAATTAACAGCCTGTTAAAGTCTCTCAGCTCGGCGCAGACCTCCTCACTCATGAGAGAGAAGGTTTAGAGCACCACGCTATTCCACCGCAGGATAACGAGAAGAATAATAAACATATCAGCTCGACGATGGTTCACTTAAAAGTTGTTTAGTTGATTATCGAAAACATTGCTTACTAATTGTTGTGGAGGTAGTTTAATAATTGTTGTCATCTAACCCTGTTACAAATACAACAGTCTGACCTCATACTCTGTTAGTGCTCCAGCTGTTAATCAGCTCGGATCCATTTAAAAAGTAAATCAGTGCATCTTTACCTGGATTTTATCGTAAAAGATCGTATACAAAGATAAAACTAGAATAAAAAGAGAGGGAGGGGACTGATTACCTGAATCAGGGCCATTCGCATTTCTCTCGAACTGTTGCCTCCTGTTCTTGATATTCCTCTCATCTTCCGCTTCTCTACGGGTCATATTTATGAAGCCGATACATCTATTGTTAGAGAAAATTACAATTATAACTTACGCAACAGTGAGCTACACATACCGAAGAATTGATGTCAGGATATTTACTTATAAAGGACCATATATAGCAAACATATTAGACACTAGCAGTTCTCCATGGTGTTACCTGCGTAGATCATAATCTCGCGGGAATATCGGGAAACCCGTTCTCAGTGTGAGCATCTGCGTCGCGAAAGAAATACGTATGCCGAATTAAGATCTCGCAATAAGTGATAATATATCATTTATGTTGGAAATTACGCCACTATTTACAATTTCATGATATTTCGCGTCTTGCATCTTCAAATGTCTTACCCATCGGCCTTCCTGGCGTATCCGCTCAGCTTGATGGCACGGGTGCTCGGACGGAATCCATTTTCTAAGTACCACTTGAATCTTGGCCTGCTGACGGTCTCCGAGCGTGCATCCACCACCCTCCATAAGGACTTCTCCAGCACCAGCTGACCAAACCGCGTACAGGTACTAGGGGAAGAGGGCAAAAAGGGGTTCTGTTGGCGCCCATTACGTAAAGGACTCCCTGGGGCAATAATTAAAGCACTCACTTCATTACAATATTTCCTACGTCTGGCAAATTTAATCCATCCAATAAAAAAAAAGGTAAGGTAAGTAGCAGCCCATTAACGTCCCACTGCTGGGCACAGGCCACTGCTTCACTGCGGATTGGCAGGCATAGTACACGAATGTACTTTCTACATCACAGGCAATCTGACACGACCGGAGAGAAATCAGGCGCACGACCAATGGCTTAACGTGCTCTCCGAGGCACGGGGGTGGATCACACCGCCAAATTTTTCCCAACTTGCAAGGACGTCATGTCTGTAATCGAAAATGCTAACAACTAGATCAATGAGGCAGTCCAGCAAAGCCAAGCAAGAAATTATATAGAACATAAATCAACACATAACCGTAAGATGAGATCACAGTCATGCGCTAACATGTTTTATTAAATTGGGCTCAGCTTTTGATTCGTCTGTCTACCTTCTTTTTTGTTCTGTTCTTTTGATACGAATAGATTTGGTTCTACCGAGAAGAACCAGTAAGAAACTCATTGTGCATTCAGTTATTTGCAACTGCTATCATCCATTGTTATCTCTTAAACATCTTTCGATGAATTTCAAAAATAATATTCGCCTCTAGGGAGCGAGAGGTTGCTCCTAAAGCCCCTGGTATTCGTCGAATGTAGGCTGCTAGAAGCCTCCTCCCACAGCCTTTAACAAAAACAAGTTACTAGTTCCCTACATTAGGATGACGAGGATCCGCTGGGTTTTAGTGAGTATTCTGCCTCATACTTGCGTGCACAAAAGAATTTCCAGTTGAAAAAAAGGCCTCCCCCCTTTTACAAGTTTAAAGAGCACTGACCCAACAAACTGCTCCATTCCCGTTTGGCAGACAAACCAATTAAATTACTCCTGCGATATGACGGGTTCCTCACTAAGTTTTCCTACACCGAAATTTTCAATGATGACATTGAAAGCTTCTTCGTACAAGCAACCACTCTTCACATCACTTCATCTTAATCAAAAAAATCTCATATACTCACTATCCAAGGGCCTTCAAATCTCTCGGAGTGCAGTGCTGCAGGATGTATAGCAACACATCATCAGAAAAGTCCAGAATATTGATCTGCCTTACAGCATATGTAGACTCTACAAACAAAATTTTATTTCATAATTCAAATTTAAACATAATTCTCTTTAATTCTTCCACATAAGTTCAAATAATTATAACGATTGATGAAGAGCAAGTTCTTATATGGGTGACTGAAATATCTGTGACGCAACGATACATGTCTGTTATAATGACAGTTTATCATTGGCTTAATTCAGAAATGCAGGATTATTAAAAAATGTATTATACATTTGTTTGTTGTGTAATGTCTTATGTTAATGTGGGTAAATATTAATAGAGAAATTTATGAAATATATATGAATATATATATTTGGGGGGCTTAGTTGTTCCCATCCGTAGAAGATACCTAACCACCACCATACACATGCCCCTTGCATAGTGCCAAAGAACAACAATGCAGAGTAGTAGGTGTCGGTGAACTAACTTAAAAAGCAGGCTTAGCAGCTTGCCCTTGTAGAGGTAGGATATGTGTCAGAAGAATGGTGGCCTTGTCTTGGTCGCCTGAGCCCAGAAGAAGACAACCTCCATAAAAAATTACCACAATCTTTAGAAAAGTAGGATGCCGGTAAGATATATGGCTGATGGTATATATCAGTCACTAGTGCCAGCCTCGATGAACTGGCCACATTTTAGTACAATGTCCTCTCACAGGAATAGGTGTCACCTTATGAATGACATCCAATTGACCCTACTCAAGTTTAAATTCAAACTGATCAACAGAAACCTACTTGTGAATAGTGCTGATGAGTACAAGAAAATCATTGTGACTATTATGGGCTTATAGAACATACATTATCATGAAAGACGTCCATAGCACTCCTGATGAAGCAATAACAGAAGCCATTAAGGCTACAAAATCAAATGTGAAATCATTAACACATGTTAAGGACCTGACAAGAAACCCACACCAATCTTCTTTGTGAACATTGAAGCCAGTGTTAATAATCCTGATATGAAAAATATCGCATTGATATACGATCAAAAGAAATATATCAAAAACATCCTTTTATAAAAGGCATATTATAATGTTGAAGATTATTTAAGCGACAGAAAGGTTTGGACTTGATTCCAGTTGCTCACATACATAACTATCTTTAAAAGAGTAACCGTTGAGTTTGAACCGATGGTAGATTTGTTACCAACGCACAGTCTATTGGTGATTCAAAGGTGCTTTTTTTGCCTACTTGAATAAAGAATATTTTGATTTTAATTTGATTTTGAAAGGTCAGGCACCCCTGAAAGTTAAAAAGCATTGTGCAATGTCAATGTTGCCAGCGGTATTAACACTCTAAGAACAATTGCATGAGACAATACAGGTACATCAAATGTGGAGAAGGGCAAAAAACCTGAGAGGTCAAATATTGGAACAAAGCATAGAAAAATATCTCCTTGGATTGTTTAGCTGGATGGAGACATATATTTAGCCTTAATCAATTTCAATGACATCCAAGTGATACTTGGAAAGAGCACTTTAATCATGCGAAAATTTTTGCAGCATTCCATTTTGGACCGATATATTCTGTTCTAGATGGCATGAGAATAATGTCTCTCAGATTGTGATAATAATGGGAAATCTTGATTTACTTCCCACTACACAGTGTAAAATTGTAAGATAACTAATTCAAAAAAAATTCCATCAAATAGAACATTGGTTATAACTAAGCTGGTCAATTAAAATGACTGAATGGCAGAATTCTAGAAATGTAAAAAAGAAATCTTATCGTGGCGTTATCTTTAGTTAGTTTTAGTTTTATGGGCTGCAGCTGAAAATCAGCACGGTGCGTCCAGGCTTTCTAGCCCGAACGCATAGCAATTGCTGAGCTGCAGACCTTTTCTACATTGTAAGTATATTTTGTTATTTATAATAGTTTATGAGGAATGAGCTGTGGTCAACGTTATCTACGTATGGGGTGAGCGGTTGTCTGATCCAAGCATTGAAGTCTCTATGAGGGTTCTAGTGACTGTGTCAGAATAAACGGAGCGTACATGGAGTGGTTTCCTGTCGAAAGAGGTGTTCGACAGGGATGTGTTGCGTCACCATGGCTGTTCAACCTTTTCATGGATAAATGTTTGACAGATTTAAAAGAATGTATGTATGGGTTAAGAATGAATGAATTACTCATCAAATGTTTACTCTACGCTGATGATCAAGTAATACTTGCGTCATCCGCTAACGAGCTTCAGGAGATGCTAAATATTATGAATGAAGCTTTGAAAGGGAAAGGAATGAAAGTGAATGTAAACAAAACGAAAGTTATGCTTTTTGAACGAGATGAATCTATGATGAATGGCAATATTTTGATAGATGGGGAACAAGTGGAAGAGGTGAAAGAATTTGTATACTTGGGATCTAAATTTACAAAAGATGGAACATGTGAAAGTGATATCGAAAGGAGAGTGAATGCAGGGAATATGGTAAATGGTGCTCTGCATGCTTTTATGAATAGCCAGATGGTGTCTCAAAGGGCTAGACTGGCAGTGCATGCTGGAGTGTTGGTGCCAACACTTATGTATGGTAGTGAAAGTTGGGTATGGCAGAAGAATCACAAAAGTAAAATAAATGCGGTAGAGATGAGAGCGTTGAGAAGCATGAGTGGATTAAAACTGAGTGACAGAGTAAGAAATAGTGTGATAAGAGAACGTTGTGGTATAAAAGAAGACGTAGTGACTAAAATTGAGAAAGGTATGCTTAGATGGTTTGGGCATGTAGAGAGAATGAATGAAAGGAGACTGACAAAAAGGATTTATGAGTCAAGAGTGAATGCGAAAGTTGGAAGGAGAAGACTAAGGCGAACGTTCCTGGACCAAATCCAGGACATTTTAAATAACGGCCAGGTCAAGAGTACTCTAAACCGACGAACTTGTTTGAAAGATTTAATGAGATTGAAAGAAGCGAAGGAGATATGCGAGGATCGTGGCAAGTGGAAGGATGTTGTCTCTGCCTACCCCTATAGGAATGAGGTGTGATGCTATGTATGTATGTATGTATGTATAATAGTTTAAGTTAGCTTATAGATAATTGTATTTTTTTTTATTTGTTATTGCAATGAAGAATAAATTTCTTTTCTTCTTCTTCTTCTTAAAATTATTGATATCTGACTACACAATATAAATAAAAGTATAGAAATATGCAAACATGTTATAACAATGTGTCAGATATGATGTTTTATATATTAACATATAAAAATAATTTTAATGATTATATCATCTATATCCTGGTATTTTTTTTAAACATAATACTTGAATAACATATCATAACTATGTCTCAGCATAGGATAGCAAACACGTAGACTTGTATAAAGATTGTTGATTAATTACTGGTAAGAGGCTATATGGTTTCTACAAAGCATCATACCAGACCACAAATCTTTTTATTTGGCAGTAAGATGTAATTTGCCTTTCTATTGTAATTAAATCATAAAGTTACTCAAACAAAGTACAGTCTATAAAAGTAACAAAATAAATTACTTGCATTACATATTTTTTTGTATAAATTACTAAATCTCATACAACAATATTGCATTTCTAATGCATGCAATAAATATACATATGTACAACTTTACATAATGGTCATTGTTTAAGTTCAAAATAAAATTTATATTTGTCAATATTTAGTTTCAAATAAAGTTACCTCTAACATGGAGACACATAAATAAAAATTTTAACAGAAACAGAACTGCCTTGAAAACAAACTGTTACAAATATTAATATTTTGACGGCCTCGCTGGCGCAGTGGTGCGAGTATTCGCTTGATAGATAGATATGTGTTCCGGTACGATGTTGTGTAGAAACGCAAAGGTATATCGCCTCTTAACAAATTATCGCGCCTCCATCTTAGACTGTATCATCACTTAGCATCAGGTGAGATCACAGTCATGCTCTAAAAAGTAAAAAAATAATTGCGTATTCTTTTTTAGAGTTCTTCGTATTCTTATATTCGGATATAAGGTAGGTCAAATCAAATCAAAACATTTATTCGCTGAATATGGTATACATAGTCCTCCTATTCTACTTATTTAAGTTTGAGAAATTACAGGATTTTTTCAATTAAATTATGTTATTAACGTGAACTTATATATTACATTATATTACCTCTTATTAAATATAGTTATTATTACTTATTGCTAGAATCCTTTTAAATAGTCATCTAATGGAGTAAAAAGTTTTATTGATAAGAAAAGAATTTTTAAACTTTATACAATTTTTAAATTGTAATGCATATTCCCTTATATCATTTGGTAATGTATTAAAAATTTTAGTAGCCATCACGAAAAAGAACTTGGATATCGGAATCTGTCTTTACAACATTCTCCCTTAAGCCTTTTGAAAAGGTTTTCATTGTCTTTTAAAAATAATGCTAATTCATATATATAACGACAGTAGGTGTTGTATTTCCCTTCACTTGGCAGTTCATATCCCGCTCATGTCTATAGCTTGTATGTGTAGTTACAACCTATACCTATATGTGTAGGTACCTTGGCTGACACTGACTCCAAATATAAGAATTTTTAGAGCATATTAATATTTGTAACAGTTTGTTTTGATGGTGGTTCTTTATTTGTTAAAATTTTGATTTAATTTATGATTTTTAGTGAATCTGAAGTACACGAACAAATTTATCTGAATATGGGTACAACGTGTTACGCAAATAAGACTGTACCTTTTAAATAAAACAACATTGCAAAGTGAAATTTACATTGATATCGCCACACCCGGGATCGAACCCGCAACCTTATAAGTTACAGGTCAGTTATTTTGCCACCTCGCTATCATAGTCTTTTATATGGTAATCGAGCACAACACTAATACGTAAAAGTTTCCTTCTCTCCCCCCCCCCCCCCCCCCCCCCCCCCCCCCNCCCCCCCCCCGACTCTGCTGCCACCGCTTCGCACGTAATACACCTTATAATATTGCAATGCAGCAATAAACGTAAGGTCATTGCCATTTGATTAAATACAGTTATATATTTTGCAATAAATCACACTCTTACTGTAAGCCATTGAGGAGTTCCATTGATATTTAACTACGACAATTACTTGACCATACCGATGTTACGGTAGGTGACTCAAATATTTATATAGCCTATAAAAGATTCTGCCAAGTATCATTAACTTGTTCCTACGAACCGAAGAGTTTCATCACTTTGCCATGAAATCCATCATCAGAACCAAACCAAACAATCATAAAACAACCCTTGACTTATACTTGCCAATAAAAAAGAATCATCGAAATAGTTTGGAGTGGTTTTGAGTTATTCGTTTGTCACGGGCATGCCAAATGCAAATTTAACACTTATCTGGTTTTCTCATGGATGCCATGATCAGAACTGGATATAAAAAAATGGTATCCTGAGACGAGCACCACCTTTCATTTTAAAAAAAATCATCAAGATTGTTCCACCCAGTTGGAAGATATGAGGTAACATATAAAAAAACAGACAAATTGATAACCTCCTCTTTTTTAAGTCGATTAAAAATGATCAAGCCTATATGAACAGTAGTAGTGCCCACAATTTCAATATCAGTATCAAAATCCAAAGAATGCAGAATATCATTTTATGCTCTATATCTGAAGTTCCTTAGCTTTTTTTTTTCATTTATTTTTGGCTCACCAACAGCTTTTACATTAAATACATTTTTATAAAGAGAGGATTATACGAAGTATTTACTCTAAATGCAAAGCTACTTAAAGGTAAACTACATGCAAGCTTATTTAATAATTAAAAATTTATGGCCACAACTTGTACGTAAATCTTAAGAATTTAAATGTAAATACCTTAAATTACTGGCTTGTTACCAATAGCAAAATCAGTCAAGGAAGAAATTAAACTACTCTAAAAACTACCAACAAAGACTGGATACATACAAAATGCACACAAATAATACTAGCAATACTTCTAAAAAGACAGGATTATCCCAGACAACTCAAAAGACACATTAAACTGAGACTACAGGAGAGGATGTAGCCAATGGACAACACACAAAGACAACTTCCTACAACACATCCTCTAATAGTCATTAGACTAATTGCAGATAATAAATAAGAAGATAAAAATGATAAATGAGACAACACAATCATAATAAATTAAAAACAAAGGAACCTTTTTCATTTTTTAATTAAAGCTCTTTACATTCACGACTATGCTCCACTATGTGTTATCAGGCTAAAAATAACAAGGAATTGCTTCTGGAACATACAGGTTTCCTAGCAGTATTTCTCTTAAACAACCTTTCTTAAGCACACAAGTTCTACCAAGATAACTTAATTGTGCTTTGCTGGGTTTCAAATTCAAGTTCTTTATCATCATTGGGCCATCACAGCTTTAAGTGTACACTGCATAATCCCAGGGTTCAAGTCCCGGCATTTACCACTTTGCCAGTTAATATTTGCCACAACACAAATAATTCTGAGGCAAGGCTCTGTAGGCCAATACAACCTTAGAGTGTATTAACATTTAACTTCAATCTAGATGAGACTTATAATAGATGTACCAAAGTTTTAAATATTCATAATAGTAATGTAACATTTTTTGAATTGAGTATATGAATTTTTAACAATATACCCCAAGCAATTATGGATTTTTAGTCATTTTAAGAAAGATGTCACAAACATCCTTTTACAAAGGGCATATTATAATGTTAAAGATGATTTAGCTGATAAAGATGTTAGGACTTGATTCCAATTGCACACAAAATTGAAATATTACACATTGTTGCAAAACTATATTTAGAGTAACTGCTAAGATCCTCGTCAACAGAATTGACTTTCTGAACTGGTGGTACATTTGTTACCAACTGACAGACTACTACAACTCAGAAGAGCCAACCGACAGACTACTACTACTCAAAAGAGCTTCTTTTACCTACTTTAATAACATTTTGATTTTATATTGACAACCTCTACAGCACAATGGTGAGACTATCTAATTTGACTGTAGAGGTTTCGTTTTTGATTCCCTGCAAGGTAAGTTAAGGAAATTCCTTTTTTTAATTCGTCCAAATCTGGACTGGTAGGAGGCTACGGCCTTCAGTTTCGGCTCTGTTGAGTAACAACCCAAATAAGTAATCTGTGCTGCCAAGCAAAATTTTGCATTCCAGTATGATGCTGTGTGGACAACACCGCATATAACAGCTAAAGTGCCTCTTACCAGAGCAGCGCCGTTTCATCCAAGGCTGTGTCATCAATTACCATTGGGTGAAATTACAGTCAAGAGCTAATCAGTCAGCAATAAAAAAATATATGATTTTCAAAATTTACACTACCACTACAGGAAATTTAACTTAATATAGTAGAAGTAAATATAAAGTAGTCCCCGCTGTTCTATTACAAACAATCCTGATTGCTGTACTTGTGAATACACTCAAGAGTGCAGCAAAATGTTTCTTTATTTATTTATTGATATTTGGGAAACAAGTAATATACTTATATGATAACAAAGGATGCAACTTAAAACTAGAAATTACATCAGTACAGCTTCCACTAATATGTGCATGTCTGCTAAGTTGTCTCATAGCTAATACTTTTTTCTTTTTTTTGTTAGGAATAATTTTTGATTTTTTTTTTTAAATCCGGACCTACTGTGTACCTGTAAATTTTTTTTATTTCTTAACTCATTGAAGATGTTCTTGGTTTAATTAGTTAACCGAATACGGGTGTTAGCCAATATAACGAAGATTCGAGGTTGAAACTACCTACCAGTTCGTGTATAAAATAAAACATCAAGCCTGTAAGGGCGTTAAAATGGATCCACTACAAATAATCAATAAATCGGTCACTCATATAAAAATGGCTTCAGCAACATATAAAAGCGATGTTAATGATATTTACCGTCGTGTACACAGCCGCTGTCGTTGAAATCTTGCTTCATATTACAAGATTTGTCCGCCGAAGACATTTTACCCGAACACCGACGTACTTCTACATACACTTATCACTATTAAAACATACTTGAGACAAAGAAATCCGAAGTGCACCCGTTCAAACGCTGACTAAGCTTTTTACGCGAACAAGAGATAAACAATTTATATCCCGAAATTGGAACTGGTCCAATTTAAACGAAACAATCACCACAACTCCACGGGAATGAGAAAAAATCTGACAGTTTGAACTGAATGCAAGTGGGTTTTGCGCAGGTTTTGCGCACAGAGACGCGTATCGATTAATATCGAAGCTTTACCCGGCAACATTTAAAACATTAATTTCCCATAAAGCATATAATAACCACTTAAATATTACCAAGAAATATATATTTTATAAAACATTAAGATTGTGTGTGTAACACATGTTTACAGATGCATACACACATAACAATGCACACACAAAAAATTTGTTTACATTTACCATGAAGAATATGATATTCACTAAAATATAAATAGCAAATAATAAAAAAAAATACTTTTAAATATTCTATTAAGGTAGAAAAAGAAAAAAAGGTATATAAATAATTACACACCCATTCACACAGAAAAACTCGTTTGCATCTTCATTAAGTAGGCTTTACTCTGTTATTTTTATTTATATCATATGAAAATTGAAGATTAGGCTGCTTGGTCTAAAACTTACCTATGAAACAACAAATTAAAAAAAATTGACCAATGAAAATCACTAGTCAAACAACCGGAAGTATCTTTTAATTTCTCCTTAGTTATTGGGAAAAAATTGGGTGTGGCTGTGTTATCGACACGGCCATTTGTTGTATGTGAATAGGTCTCTTAACGAGTAATCGTTTCTTTTTTATTTCATTATTAAATAAATAGCTTCTATATAAAATATTATTATTTATATATGACCTAATCATAAGAAGTCCTCCGGCTTTACTCAAAAAACAAAATGGCGGTACATTCCACTCCGCCGTAAGCTCTGTATTACAGTCCTTCCTTAGCATAATAAATTATTTGATCCTTTAGCTATCCAGCGCTATAATTGAATTTCGTACGAAAATAGATATTTAGTTACAACATCAAACCCTATTTCCGGATTTTGTTGTCATTCGTTTTTTTAAATGTGGATGCGATTTTAAAGACGTATTTGCGCAAAAAAAATATACAAGTTTTAAAATTTAAATAACATTATCCATTGAAATATAATGTCATTGTAGTTCTAGAGAGAAGGACAAGATTTCATTTCTATGCATTGGAGTACATATATTTTTTTTAATCTGTCTTTCACGTGTGTTTTTAGAAATGAAAAGTATCGTCCACAATAATAAATAAGTTTCTGTGATGGCGAAGTCAATTAGAAGTAAATGGAAGCGAAAATGCCGAGCAGTGAAACGGGAAAGATATGCCGTAAAAGAATTGAGTCGATTGAAAAAAATGTTGGGCATAAAAGAAGATGCAAAAGTTAACGAAAGTGAGGTTATGGAATCCGACCAAGTAATCTTTCTAGACGCTGGAAAAGTTAATAAAAAGAATAAGAAAGAAAAACCAGCGCCAGAACAAGAGGAGGATGTTGAGATGAGCTCTGACGATGAGAAAATCGAGGTAGACGGCGACAAAGGGAAGAAAAGAGTGTTTAGTTCAAAAACTTTAAAAGACCAAAATGGCCAGTACCCAGTTTGGTTGCATAAAAGAAAAATTGCCAAATTGTCAGGAAACAAGAAAAATATGAAGAAGAAATCGAAAAAACGAAGGCGATAATTATATTCGATCAATATACATTAAGTTTTTAAGGCAAAGATAAATAATAACAGTGAACCAGCTTAAAAAAATTTGGAACTCTGAGTGTTAACAAATGTCTAACAGCTGCATTACGTAACTGCGTAGCTTTTCTATAAATAAATAAAGTGGGCAAATTATAATCGTTTTTTTATTTCAATTTATTATATCCTCCCCATGCCACAAGCATGAATCTGGACACGGACTTCTTTTTTAAACGAGAATTATATCCCTAGATTCTATGTCATCTCTTCAATTCAATTTATTGAGTAATTATATAGGTGTATTAATATATTAAATATCTTAGATTATAGTATCTCAACAAATTCAAGTAGGTGTACTACGTACACAAAATGTAATTATTATGTACGAGTACAATTGGTGATGCTATTAAAACAGCTTTAACCTAAAGTTAAAAGGGTTCTTCCGTCTTATCATCATTATGGTATAATTTCTATATATTGTATTCAAGATATAGTGACTCATGTACTGCCAAGGTTTATTACCCAGTCAATCCTAATTATTATCATTTTAATTAGCTTTTTTATAATAAAAGCCGTTACAATTAATTGTTAATTTTATATAGTTTATTTGAAGTTATGAAAATGAATCAATTGTTTTAAGCCAATCATGAGAGAGTAGGAGATAACTTGATTTTTTTTCTAGTACTATATATGTTTAACCTTGAAAGACTACTAGCCATAAGTTGCATCATGAAATATTTGTAGATGTAGTATAGTAATACATGTAGTATTTATTCAATAAGTTAAGTTTAAATGTATAGGTACCATATAATTACATAGAATAATATAAAGCTGAACAGTTCTGTTTAGTTGAACACATAACTCGCAGGAGCCATTTGTTTCATCACAAATAAAAATCATCAAACAACACACATTTTAAACCTCCTAAACTGCTGAATAAATATTGTTGTAAAATAGATACAACCTATATTTAGAGGCATTAAAAAAGATGTGCTTCTTACTTTTCCGACTCTACACGCTAGAACGCCAAAGTAACGCTTCATCATTTCGTTCTCTCATTATATACTGTGAGATGAGATAAAAATATTTACAATAAGGCATTGTGATACAAATTTTGAATAAGGAATATCAAATATTATTTGACAGCCAATGACATCCAAAATGAGTTTCAAGATTTTTTTAATGAAACCAACATCTGTGAAAATAGGTGGTTTGAAAACAAGAGCTTTATAGGTAGCAGAATAAAAGGTATTCAATGGAAGAACATTATAAAAGTGTGCGAGCCTGGTGAACTGGAGGAAGCATATTAGTAAGAAGAAAGAAGAACTCCGATTACTACTATTAATTTGGGGTACACGAGGCCCACAGAGTACATTGTAGAAGACGAGGCCTTAGAGGATGGGATGACAGCTGTAACATTTTATAGATAAATCGGTCAGAAAAGTATTTCAGACGAATGTAAACAGGAGTGTTAACACTGTTTGTAAAGCATTAGTGGGGGAATATTTCATTCCTTCAATTATGATCCCGAGGCATTTTTAAATAATTTTGATTTAATCTAATATCTCCATGTAAGATTGCAAAGTGTTGCCATAACGTTCTTCAAATTGTAACGCTAATTTCTAATCTGTATGTTGCTTCATAGAGTAGATATTGAGTAGAAGGTTTTGTTACAATTACTTAATCTGTGTTCCACACTCCACATTATTTCAAATTTAGAGTTGTTCGCCGCCTCTACTTGCTCGTTACGTTTAAATATTTATTCTTGAGGGATTCGCATTAAATTAATGTTTTTATTTCAATCATATAAAATTATACAATAATAAAACGTCTCCATTATTTATTACAGAAATTGCAGTAAAGACAGTTGAATAAAACACTAAAAGATGGCAGCTAGTGGGTAAGCCATTTTTTTACAAGTTTTTAACAATTTTATTCGATAAAGGCAAAATTAAGTTACAGTTTTCTCTAATTAATTGATACAAACCAATTTGGGCATTCTGTATCCTGGACAAAATAAAAACAACATTTAAATAAAAAGAAGAACGTGCAAATAGACTCAAAAAATAACTGAACACATTTTAAGTATACTATTTGTTCGTTATCATAGTCCGAACTCAATTATTTATTCAATTTCTACAACAGTGGATACTCTCTATATTTATCTTATTCAAATTTTTATTCAAAACATTTTTTCACTTATCCTTATTATTACTCAAGTTCAAATAAAAAAATTTCATAGTTGCAGTAGCTTTTGAAGTTAATACAGTTTTTATATAAATATTGCTGCATTAATTTATTTCATTTGTGATCAATGATACAGTGCCATCCATTGAAAACACTTTTTCTTTTTTTTAACTCTGCTAGATGGATGCAAATAACTTTATATTTTTTAGTTACTTGTTTTACTAATTCCTGAAGTGCAATTTAACATACAAAACGTAAATGATTTTGCTCTTTTACAAAAAAAAACTTGGAAACATTAGCAGTTGTACTATAAGACTGGTTTATGGTATTTATTTATTATTTTAATATGATTTCATTTTATTTAGTAGTCTTGGTCACCAATGGTGTCAACCACATATTTCCTGATAAATAAGAGAAAATTAGGCATGTTGATAGATGGTTCCATCTAAATAGGTATTTAATATTAGTTGACTTTATAAATGCCAAAAAGTATTATGATATTTGTAAAGAAATCCTGATGGCCTAGTGATGAGATATGTGGGTCAGTAAAGCCACTGGTTCAATTCGAAAGTAGGCACTAAATTATTCTTTGTAAGAAAAATGTTTGTGATCATTTCAATAAATAAAACATTGTGACGAATACTGTCAACCCACAGTGGATCAAAGTGGTGGGTCTATGCTCAAAAAAAATCTTTCCTATGAGTGTGTATACGTTGTAAAAAGCATTTTTCAAAAACAATTAATATTATTAAATGTATTTTTCTTTTTAATGCTATATTTATCTTAAGTTCATACAAACTATTGACGTTATACCTATGAATATTTTAGGTTGGGAAAAGGTGACCCACTCAGTATGGCTTTGGGTGACCTTATTGAAATCGATGAAGATGATGAAGATAGATTAGGACCGAATATTCAACGGTCAAGAAGGACTCTTTCTGATACAAATAAAAGACCTAATCTGAGAATCAACATGAAACCCAGAAAGCACTTACGAGAAGCTGCCTTCTTCACCAAGATCAGCCATTTAAGCATTAAGAAAATAAACACAACATTATCTACAATTTATGAGGAGCCCTCGAACACAGAACTAGAGAATAAAGAGCTAGCACTCTCAAATCTGCAGCTAGGTCCCGCACAGGATATGATTCAAAGACGTAGGAAGATGATAGAAAAGTTTTTCGGTAAGACGGCATTCCGCTATAAGAATTTAATACCATTGAATACTTTTATACGTCTTATTGATGACGATAATAAGTTAGACGAATCAGAGTTAACGGGCAATGAAGCTGCTGGCGGCTTCACTGATAAATAATCCAAATCATATTGTATAAGTCTTTTGTATATATAGTTGTAGTTAATTAAATTGTCAAAAAACTTAGATGTCCTGACTCATAGATAATTCTTATACACTACTATCATTTTAGAGTAAGTATTTTTTTCTCTTTGACAATGACTCTAATTATCGTGGATTTTTCTATTCAATAGCTCATATATAATGAATAGATGTGATTGAATTAACTAAGTCTTTAACAAATTGGTACAATGCAGTTTTTTTTTATATTATTATTATACATAAAAGCTTATCAACCAATCAATCAGTCTAATCTTTACATAATATATATTAAAATTTATAATAAAACATAATTTGGAACAATAATTGCTGTATTATAAAAATGTATTTTTATTTTAAAAAGCCATGTTATTGATTTGTTTGACAGTTATTATGTAATGGTTTTGGACTCTAGGCTTTTAATTTAATATTTTTTATTTGTAGTACACACCTTGATTAAATGATTATGTTTGATTTTATATGGCTTTTTCTATCTTATTATTATTAAATGGTATGATTCAAATAAATGATTATGTTAAGACATTTTGTGTTTTTATTATTATTATTTTCAATTTACCCTAAAAATACAGTGTTATGAATCATATAGCATATTATTTTTTTACTTTATTACAAAACAAATGCAGGAAAAACAAAACTTAAATTAAAATGAACAATAATAAACTTTAATTACAATTATAAAAAAAAAACTGACCGTACTTGATTCAAGGTACATTTTATAACGTGCCTATTAATGTTATTTTTAACAGACTTCAAAACAGGAGGTTATCAATTCGTCTGTATGTTTTTTTTTGTTACCTCATGTCTTCTGACTGGGGGAACCGATCTTGATGATTGTTTTTTTATATGTGGTGCTTATCGTAAGGTCCCATCTTTTAAGACCAGTTCTGATGATGGCATCCATGAGAAAACCTGATAAATTTGCATTAAGCACGTGCCAGAGAAATGGAGGAGTATTTCAAGATAACGCCAACCGATTTCGATGATTCGTTTTTTATTGGAAAGGATATACTTCAAGGGTTGTTTGATGATAGTTTGGTAAGGTTTTCATCATGGGATCCCTGACAAAGTTTCGGAACTCTTCAATTCTTAGGAGCAAATTAATGATACTCGGCATAATCTTTTATAGGCTATCTGGATATTTGAGTCACCTATCGTAATGTCGGTATGGTCAAGTTGTTATTGTAGTTAAATATGATGACAATGGAACTCCTCAACGGCTTACAGTAAGGGCGCGATTTATGGCAGAATTTATAACTGTTTGTAATCAAGTAGCAATGAGCTTACGTTTGTTGCTGCATTGCAACACGTTTATCTCAGATTCAATAAAAATCAAAAAATAAATAAAAATGTTAACAAAAAAGAACCGCCTTCAAAACAAACTAATAAATACATTAATATGCGCTAAAAACTAAGAAGTAATTGCGTATTCTTTTATAGTGTTCTTCATATTCTTATATTTGGAGTCGGTGTCAGCCAAGGTACCTTCATATATAGCTATAGGTGAGAGAGACGCGGGAGCTGCCAAGTGGACACGCGGGGAACATCTACCTTGGCTGACGTCGACTCCAAATATAACAATACGAAGAACACTATAAAAGAATACGCAATTATTTCTTACTTTTTAGCGTACTTTAATGTGTTTGTAAGTTTGTTTTGAAGGCGGTTCTTTTTTTGTTAAAGTTTTTATTTATTTTCTATCAAGATAATGTATAAATCGTAGATCATGGTGAACATAAAAACCTAAATAGGTTTTTATGTTTATTAGCAACATTTCATCATCGAGCTTGATAATTTACTAGAATATTTTTTTCTGAATATATAGTTTCGTTAGAAGCGAAGTGGAAATATATTTGTGTGTCATTTGTATATATATGTACTTTGCAACGGTTAAAATTTTAAAGTAGATCAGCCGTGTAAACTATGAAGAAAAGTGGGCTTAGACATGATCCTTGTCGCATACCTTGGATGATATCTTTTACTTCTGAAAATAGCGAATCATTGTCGTTGAAGTCATTAGCAAATAATTTTTTTGAAGCCCTAAACCACCTATCGTAGTTTACACCATAGTTTTGTAATTTTGCAATCATGAAATCCAAATTAATGCAATCGAATGCTTCTGTGAATTCGGAAAGCACCAAAATTCTTTCTCATTGTCCTAAGCGGTAAGAATATTATCCGTTACGGTTGTTAATGGAGTTTCTGTATCATGACCGAGGCTGATGGGAAGGTTGTTAAGAACGAGTTAAGAAATTATCACTGAATTACGAGCGTAATAATTTCTTTTTGAACTGCAAGAATACTTATTACTACTGTTATTACAGCTTTTTCATCGCCTAATTTAGGAACGTTATTAGACAACAACTCTTTTTCTATTAGTATAGGTTTGCCATTGGTTCATCCTCATTGTTGTCCTTGTGGAGTCCAAGTCGACCGCTTAAAACACCATGGTCCATCTTGTCAGCGCAGCGCCGGTCGCCTTTCAAGACATGCAGCGTTGAATGATATTATTCGTAGCGCTCTTGCCACTGCTAACTCAATTAGAGCCGAACAGTGTTGTGTGTAGCGATGGCAAGAGATTCCCTGGAAGAATGGAAGGTGCCTGATATGGGATGCGACTTGTGTTGATACCACGGCACCTTCACATTTAAAATTATCTTCAACGTTGCCAGGTATTGTGGCGACTGACGCCAAAATTTAAAAAAAAATGCAGAAAAATGGGTCTATTACACAAGATCACATATTTCTGCCACTTGGCATGGAAACTATGGATTCGTGTGGCTCTGAAGCAAAAATATTTTTACTGAATTCCACAATAGACCCCAGGGTTGGGGCTTACCTGGGACAAAGGATCAGTTTAGCTTTCCAAAGAGGTAATGTTGCCAGCAATTTAGGACAGCAATTTGGATGCGGCTTAACATTTGATTTAATTTGTAATTTTATTTGTATTTTTTTTTATCCTCGTATGTAACTGATGTTAATATGTACATGTTGTTTTATTTACTTTATAAATTTTAAGAAATCTCTGATAACATTAGAAGCAAATGGATGGGCTGGCAGCGTTACCTCTGCGATACTTATACGCTGTTCGAAGTTCCACCTGGCCTTAGGGTCACGGGTGACATCGACTAGGTGAGATGAAATTTCTTTAAAAAAGCTTTTAGCCTCAGCTTTTAGCCCCACGGTCCCAAAGTCTCCACGCCAAAAGGCACAAATATGTATACTTAAGCAAATATGATTTGCGCCTCTTGGCGTTTTCAGCTAATGATGCCGCCGCTCCCGCTGATTTGGAGGTAGCGTCAATGTGAGATGGTGCAAGCGTATCCACACATGTAGCATCCCACACCAACGACCTTCCTTTTTTCCAAGGCATCAACGACATACCATCAGGTATCTTACCATACGACGACGACGACGACGAAATAAATAAAATTTGACCTCCTCGCTGGCGCAATTACTCGAATACCTCATTAATAGAGGCACTGGGCTCGATTCCCGGGAAGGAAAATTTAGGGAAGTGCATTTTCTGATTTGTCATATTGTGGACTGGCAAAAGGCCTCGGCCATGGCCAGTTACTAGTAAATATGGGTCAGGCAAAGAGTTTGTATTCTGATACAATACTGTGTAAAAACGATAAGATATACATAGCTTCTTACCAGGTTAGTGCGCTACCATTTTAGATTGTATCATTTACAATCAGGTGTGATTACAATCAAGCTCTAACTTGCCAGTAATATAAAAAGATACTCTAAATACAAGATTATTAGGTTCGAATTTAAAATTATTGTTTTATGTTCACAGATGTATTACAGTATTCACGCTTGTATACGTTCGACGCTCGGTGTTTCTTGTCTTGTTTTATTGACCTCCTTATGATATTCTTCATAATCTGATGAGATTTGAAGTACAAACGTCTTGTTGGCTACTCTTTCTTTCGCAATAACGCTGGAACCTTTTAATTTATTAACGTTTTTCATTACATTTATATTACTTTCATTTTTCACTGTGTTATTAGATGTTGTTGTTTTCTCATTACGTTTTGTAGTTCTGGATCTAGAAACATACTTTTTGTTCAATCTTTTTATCGTTTTGTTTACGTCGAATGTAAATACTTCTTTTGTTAAATTATCTCTTTTATTAGATTTTTTGTTTTTATTTCCATTGTCGTCAACATCTTTGCTTTCATCAGAATGAGACGTTAAGTTGTCTTTGGAAATTATACTTTTAACATTAGATTTATCACTTGGTTTTTTCGCGAATAATTTATACTTCAAAGATAGTTTACTCTTTGCAGGATTTTCATTTGAAGCAGGAGTATCTATTTCTACATCAACAGGTTCTGACTCATTACTATCCTTGCGTGATCTTAGATTACTTTCCATTTGAAAATATTCTTTAGCCCTTCGGCTCAACCGGGCGTTAATTATATCAGCAGCTTTAGCAGCGATGATGTCTGTCATTTTATAAAATTTGCCAGACTCGAGCAGTTTCTCTAAAAAGTAGTCAGCGTTCCACTTGTATTCGGCAATAGCTTGCCTTATAAAAATTGTAGTGAGTAATGCTGAGGAAAAAACAAACATTTCTTTTCTTAGCCAACGAGGCAACAAAGAATATACCAGGTAAAATAAGTTGAAGGCACGTCAAAAATCCACGACATCTATGCTGGGTACCACAGGTACCACAGGGTTCGGTACTAGGACCTATTTTATACACTATCTTCAATGCAGACCTGCCAGAAGTGAATGGGAACAACAACCTTCGCTGATGATACTGCAATTCTAGTTAGCAGCAAAGACTCCATGAATTATCACAATCACTATAAAGGGGACTTGATGAGATTAGTACCTGACTAGTAAAAGTAGGTACATATAACATTTATCCTCAAAAAAGAAACTTGTCCAACGATTATCCTTGATGACACTCTACTTCCAAGTGCTAATAATGTGATGTATCATGGCATGCAACTAGACCGTAGACTAACTTAGTAAAACCATGTTAAGACAAAAAGAGAACATGTCAAACTAATAAATTTAAATAAATAAACTGAGCAATATTAAACTGAGTAGAGACAACAAATTACTCATTTAGAAGATGGTCATCAAGCCAAATGGACAAATGAACTGCAGCTGTGGGGTAGTACAAGCAGCTCCAATATTAGTATCATCCAAAGAATATAGTGTATAATCTTATTCTCTATATCTGAAGTTTATTGGTTTGTTACCAATAGCTTTATACATGACCATCTGTAAATGATCACAGTCAAGGAAGAAATCAGTCTATACTTCAAAAACAACTAACTAAGACTGGAGGTGCATACAAATAATACTAACACTACTTCTGAAAAGACAGGAAAATCCCTGACAACTCAAGAGGCACATCCTGAGACTATAGCAGAAGGATTGTAATAAGAGGAGTGTCTTCAATTGAGGACTCGCTCAACAGCTGCCTACAACACATCCGCTTATAGTCTACGGACAGATTGCAGATAATTGATAGAAAAAATCTTTTCCTTGAATTTATTATTTGTTTTATTGAATAAACTTTCGCAGGAACAGTGGAACTTCTACTGGGTTACCTTTTAAAAAGATAAGGATGTTCCCTTCCTCTCCTAACCCCTTGGAACTCCAGTTATCACACTCATGCAACTAAATACGGCAACTGAATGTTAACACTTCAAGCTGGTGATGTGAATTTCCTTTGTTGAGCTATTATAGAGATGCAATTACAGCTGGACCCTACTTCAAAACCATCTCGCAAAGGATCTAAGTGTGGGATGCTTAGATATCAACCTACCTGCGCTCCGCCAAGCAAAAGATTGGCGTTACAATACGATACTGTGTAGAAGTCATAAAAGGTAAATTACCTCTTACCAGGTCAGTGTGCTTCCGTCATAGATTATATCGTCACTTACCGTGAGATGAGTTTACAGTCACTCGCAAACCTGTAAGCAATAACAACAATGCTACCACTTCATAGTGTTGTGATTTACAATGGTTTTTTCAACAAAAGTTACTGTCATTGTTAAACTTCTTATTTTGCGAATGACCTATTACTAACTACCTAAAACTTACTCAGAAATGTATACATTTTTATTTCTTAGAAATATATTGGCTTAACAATTGTTTTTCAATGTTTTCAAATGTTCCGATATCACGTCGTAAAGATAAAAGTATATGTTTTACTGCTGATGTATTTTTGTAGGTAATACTTATTATATTCGTGAATACACAATTATTTGTCAAACATGGAGTATTTTAATATAATAGTGTTTTTGAATTGCACTTCCCAAGCTTTCCCACTCCATTTATCATTTTCTCTCTGTACATATCCCCATCTATAAATGTAGAATATTTGTTAAGTCTTGTAAATTGTAAATATTTTTGTAAATATATATTATAAATAAAAAGCCTTTTTATTTCTTGCAAAATTATAAGAGCAATTTAAAAAAATGATTTACAAAACTTAAAACTAATTGTTATTATTATTTGGCAAGAACCGCACTATGGGTGACAGCCTCCTCCAAAGACGCCCACTGATCTCTATCTTGTGCAGTTTCTATCCATCCCTAGCCAGCTGTTTTTACTATGTCATCAGCCCATCTCGTAGACGGTCTTCCCCTGTTTCGTTTTCCAATTGGGCCTTTCCACTGAGTCACCCGCTTGGTCCATGGCTCATCTTTCAATCTTGCCACATGGCCTGTCCATTTCCCATTTATTTTTTTGTCCGTTTTATTTGGTAGTGGTTTAACAATACATTTTCTTCGTGTCTTCTCCACAACTTGACACTGGGCGAGATAATTTGTGCCCGATTGACAAACCTGAAAGCCATTTAACAAAAGAAGAAGAATTATAATAATTGCAGTGTTTCACTGCAAAGAGCTTATTGACCTTTCTCAGGCTATAGACTATCTGTGAACCAAACTCCATTTAAATGGGTGCAGTAGTTGTGGACAGAAAGACAGAGCTACTTATATTTTCAATTTAAGTAATAAAACAATGATTTAAATACATATAATGGTACATAGGCTGCGGAAAAAGTAGCTGTTATTGAATTCAATAAACTATGAGCCATAGATAATATTTATATATTGGTTGGTATGAGCTATCATTGTTGAAAACATGCAGTTACTCTGTGTCATTACACATAACATATACTCTGTGGTTTTTACTATTTGTAAACAACGTAAAAAGTTTCATATATATTTAATTTAAAGATTTGCAACAGTCGATTATATTAACAGAATCTTTAAGTTAAAAGTTTACAAGTGAATTACTTCCGTAGCAGGATAAAATTCCTCATCATTTTGAAAATAAGGGAATCTCTATTCTCATGTCGTTAAAGAGGCTTATCTGTAATTTTTGCTTGAAGCTCAAGTCATTCGTGAATCCGTGGTAATGAATCTGCAGATTCTTTGGCTAAAGATGCAATACGAGTGGATTTACGGGATAATTTTATCAATTCAACTCATGATCAGTGTATTCACGCAAAATCAAATCTAGACAAGGCTTGGAATTTGTTCTGGAATAAGTCGAAGCTATTTAAAGGTAAACAGTGTGCTAATATCTAACCTGAAATTTCAAAGCGCCCCTGGTTTTTTTTGCCATAAAAACGGGGATCGCTGGGATACTTCCACAAGTTGTCGTCTGCGTTTAGGTCATTCATGTACTCCTTTCCATTTAGCAGTAATAAGAATAAGGGATCACTGAATATGCGAGTGTGGACTAGCTGAAAGCACAGCCTCGCACATCCTGCTGGAATGTAATAATCTGTCCCATCCTCTGTATGATTTTCTGTAGCTGCAAATCTTCTGTCCTGTCAATATTAACTCTCTTCTAATGTTAAGTAAATTTTGTTATTATCTGTGTAAATATATTAGAATTAATAAAATAAACTGTCTCATTTTGTATGTGTGTAATGTAGTTGTATTATTATATACGTGTACTTATGTTTGTTAGTTTAAGAGTTATTAGAGTAATAGGTAAAAAAAAAGATGTATTGTAAATAACTAATATTCCATTGTTAAATTGTAACTAAACAGAAGTTCAAAAAATTATGAGTCAACATTTGTTTTGTCAAAATGTTTTCTTGTATTCTTTTGATTAGCACCAGAAGAGAGTACTCGCATTGTTTGTGCTATATTTAACACCCATGACTTTTTAGTAAAACTTAAACCTATATTAGTACACTTAAAAAGCTAGAGGGTAATAATTATGCAAGGGATTTTTTTAACCCACAGCTATATGACAAATAAAGGCAACATTTAGTTGTCCCGATCATATTTAGGATGGTGTTGAGGCTGTCTCTTGTGTGTTGTTTCCTAGAATCAAAATCTTTTGTTTTGATAAAGTAGGTTCTATGAAGTTTGTATCTTCTCTCCTTCGGTTGAGCAGTTGGGAATCTCCCTCAGTGCCTTGAGGCCAAAGTCTTCAAACCGTGCATGTTGCTAGTTATGACCTACAGTTCTGAGATATGGTCAATGATTATGGGCCCCATGCGTAAGCTCAGAGTCACTCAAATCAGAAATGAGAAGGTGCATAGTAAATGTTCAGCCCTTGAGTGTCATTTGGTGAGACCTTTGTCCAGCAATGGACATCCATCGGTTGAAGAAATATGACTATAGGTTTTATTATATTACATTTTAGTACAGCTATTACAAGGTAAAATTGCTGTAATTGCTTTTCTAATCATTTCTGGGAGTTTATTGCAAATATAGACAGACAAAAACAGTCTCATAATCTACATGCAGTGCCAAAAATTTTATAGGCAATTATTAGTGCTTAGTTCCTTTTTGTTTCCCTCTTCAGTAGACCTCAACACACCCATATATTATATGAAGCTCCTATTAAACATATAATATCTTTTATTTTATAAAAATTACTCATTTAACCTCTCTAAATTGATGATTGTTGTTGATTTCATCTCATATTTATTTATCTATGTATTTATCTATTTAGTATATTTTTATTTTAGGATATTGATCGGGTTGCTGCTGAAAACTATTGATAGTCTAAAGCCCATCTTTAGTAGCTGAGCAGTACTCCTGTGCTGGAGACACATTTAGTTATAATATAACTTATCTGTAATCTACCTTGTTACATTAGTCTATATAATAATGTAGTCAAGTGTGACTAAATGAATAAAAGGTCTATTACATTACCATTACAAGAATAATTCTATGGTATCCTTGCAGTATCTATTCAGGATTATCTTATATATTAACTAGCAGATCCGACAGACTTCGTTCTGTCAAAAAGATTTGGAATGTGGCAGCTTTCAGTTTTACAAATAGTAAACAAAACATAATCGATTACATGACACACAGAATCTTTTTTGTATTGAAACAAAAGATAGTGTAAATACATGACATATTTACATAACCTATGAAAGATGAATAATTTTTAAACAAAAGATAGTAGCATAAATGAATACCATATTTACATAACCTAGAAATGAATTAACAAAACCTATGCTATAGACAATGGTATTATAATTCATGTCACAACCTTGTGGATGCGTGGGGGTGCGTGGGTGGATGCGTGGGAGGGTGTGTGGAAACGAGTTTATAAGCATTGAAGTGAGGTTAGTTTTCGTGCCAGAAACAAATGTCTGTCCACATAAATTTGAAATAAAAAATGGTAAAGGGTTGATGGAATTCAAAAACTGAATAGCCTAAAAACTTCTACAATTAAGTCCGCGTCGAATGGTCATGGTCTCTTGCCGATCAGTCCAGTAGTTTTCAAGTTTATCGATAACAAAGAAAGAAAAAGTTGCTTTTATATATATAGATATATATTCACTATATAGCTATAAAATTGAACGGTACAAGGGCCAAAAGAACAGTCTTGTAACACTGTGTTTTAGGCTGAAAAAGATCCAGAAGTTGTTGAAGAAATTTTGAGGATAACCATACTTAGTGACTGTCTACATTGCAAATGGTGTTGCTTGTTAAATTTAAAGTTAACTGTGACTTCAAGATCTAGTGCCTTTCCATTGTAGGTTTAGATTATTGTTATATTTCAGATTGATCTGTGAAATATGGAAGATTGCACCGGAGATCCACCAGTCTTCATTGACATTTCTTCTGATGTATTACTGAACGACTTAGACCAAGATTTACCTAATTCTAGTCAAGAAAACAAAGAGTGAGTATATTTTTAGTCTTTCCTTATTGCTGAGTTGACTCAGCCCGAGATGGATGTGGGTTATCTACCTTTTATGCTTTCTAAACAGTATCATACCAGAAGTAATTGTTTTTGCTTAGCAGCACATTTTTGACTTAGACAATTTAGAAGAGGCATCTGTAATGAATCAAAGCCAGGGCGTCTGCTACAGAAATGAGTACTTGAATAATTGAACCACCGAGGAAATCATTCAAACCTACATAGCAACTATTCTTTATACTACTAGCAGTTCCCCTCGACTTCCTGGGAATATGATAACTTAAAAGGATTTTGAGCCTTCTCTATGTTTAGATGTTATCCAGAAGTTTAGCAGCTTTAGCATTTTTTTTAATACTCTTTATTGCACATTAATACAATACACACATTATTAAACAAAAACTTACAAGTAATAGAAACAAATGTACAAAGGGCGGTCTTATCGCTAGATAGCGATTTCTTCCAGACAACCTTTGGGTTTAAAAGATGTAAGTAAAATGTTGGATGGGCAGTAAAATAAACATACATACAAATATTTACACACTATTACACATATAATGCAATATACATATATGTGTGTATACATATATATATATATGTGTGTGTGTGTGTGTGTGTGTATTCATGTATTGGTAAAGCTTGTGGGCGTCGTGTTTTATATAACATGATGTGGGACATGGGTAACAGCTGAGTAACAGGCTAGTAATTCCCACTGCTGGGCACATGCTCATAGGAGATAAGGTTTTTAAAGCAAAGGCCCTGCTGATATGCAGGTTCCTTCAGCATGTTTTCGACCATCGAAAGGATTACTGACCACACGATCGATTGAAAAGAACAATCAAGCAGGTCAGTTTCTTTTTTCTTTTAAATATACTCGTGGCTATATGTTTGACATTTTCTTATAGGGAATCTGAAGAGAATAACTATTTAATGGTGGCTGTAAAACGACTAAAATGTCCAGAATGCCGTCGTTTCGCGACTGATGATGCAGACAGGTTAACAAGACATATCAGAAAAGTGCATAGAGGTGAAAACCCCTTCCAATGCTTCATGTGCGACTATAGCACTTACAACAAGAGCCTGTTTGAAGAACACGTACGAATCCACCAGGGGATCAAACCATTCCAGTGCTCCTACTGCCCACACAGGAACGTCTCCAAGAAGAACTTGAAGAAACACGAGAAAATCCACAGACCAGATAACCCGTTGAAATGTCCACACTGCGACCACATAGCTCGCCACCGACGAGGCTTTGCCTACCACGAGAAGAAGTACCACTCAGTAAAATCAGAGAAAGGGAGTAACATGTGCAAAATGTGCTTAAAATCCTTCGACACGGAGAAGTTATTAGTTTTACATACAGTGAACATGAAAAAGTGTGACGAGTTAATCGAGGGTAGTAATGAAAAATGTGATTATACAGCTTGCACCGCTTCCTTGATTAGAGCTCATAAAGAGGCTGTTCATGGTAAAGTGGAGGAGAAGATTAAACATAAAAGGGACCTGTTTGAATGCTCGTCATGCGAATGGTCCTCGTCAAATAAAATGAAGATATTACTTCATTTAATTCATCACCCGGAGCAGGAGGTTGATGAGAGTGTTGTGGATTTGTCTGTTTTGAGGAAAAATGGAATTATGGCGTGACTTTTTGGCGATGGTATTACCACAGGAAAGGTAGATGGCCTCGTGTGGAATATACCAAAAAATAATTGATTACCAGTCCACTTAGTGATGAAATTAGTGGATATATAAGTAAAACTCCTCATAATAGAATGTTAATAGTTACTCTTTCGAAGATTTCCATAGAGGCTGATCCCTAATGCTCACAAAAAAAGAGTATTACAGAAAGGGCTTCCTGTAGAATCGGAGAACAATAATTCACTTAGTGGATTTAACTTCAATATATCCATAAAGACCGATCCCTAATCCTATACCAGAGATTCTGGATCAGACGAACTAATTCCATGAGGTGGAAATATATTCGTCCATGAGAGCCCATTGCCCTGATATTCGGTCCGATTGGAGCTTCCTCTAGGAAGCTACATTACTTCAGGATGATCTGAACCTCTTTATCAAAGGATGCAGTCTCTTTCAAAGACTTCCTCAGAGGCAGATCCGTAATCCTTAACCAGAGATTCTGGACTAGAAGTTCTGATTCCATGAGGGCGAAATAAATTCGTCCTTGATAATCCATTGGCCTGAAACTACATTATTTCCGGATGGCTTGAACCTCTTTATCAAAGGATGGATAATCTTTGTCACACATCCTCAGAGGCCGATCACTAATTCCATGAGGTGGAAATAGATTCGTTCTTGATTACCCCATGGCCTGGTATGTGGTCCTATTGGAGCTTCTTCTAAGAAGTCTCTTTCAAAGACTTCTTAAGGAGAGATTCTGGATTAGAAGTGGTGTCAATTTCAATTTTGTATTCGCTTGATCCAGGACTCGAAAGCCAGGATCTCATACCTGTAGCTGAAAAAACCGGCCACTACACCAATTAAGCAGTTTATCTATAATAATAAAATCATAAATAAAGCAATATTTGTTTCCTTTTTCGCCCTTTTGCGTAGAGGAATAGCTCATGCCCCTCACTTTCGAAGGTGATATCACCATATCCTTGAACCACTTTTATCGGCTTATATCTGACGTGGCAGAGTCTCTTTTGAATCATCAAAGACAATTTTCATATTATTTCTAACTGTTGATGATATTAGAGAACGACCTCAATTGAGTATCACTTTTTAATCAACAATGGAATGGAAACATCAACGTAATGTCTTACGACAGAATAATCTACTGGTCTCGTCCTACTGGCTTTGACAGCGTAACCGAGAGGGATAGCGAGCGCAGAAGCTGCTGCAGGGCCCTGCTGCGTCGTGGGGGAACCGTTGCTCTAAAGGCGCCTTCTGCGAGGCTCGGACCTAGCCTTAGAGCAACGTTTGATGCTGCTGAAATGGACAGTCGGATAGGTGCTTAGTCTTGACGCCCATGGGTCCACTGGTCTTCGCCAGCGAAGACGCTGTGTGTATGTGATAGTGTACGGGGCGTCGTCAATGGTAATCTGGTCGACTGGGTCGTCAAGGACTTGTTTGGGCCGCCTCATCATAGGCGGGATGTTTAGCCTAATCCCATAAGAGTTGGGGTGACTGATGGCTCTCTTGAAGTAGTCTACGGAAAGCGTTTTGAAATTACTGTTAACCGTTGTGAGGTCGAAATCTCTGTGGAGATCGACGTTGCGCATGAACCAGCTGGCGCCCGTGGCTATGCGCATGAATTTGTTCTGCTGCAGAAAGTCTGGAGTCAAACCAGTCAGCGTTCAGGAACGTGAGCGAACACTACGCTCGCATAAGAGAAGATGAGGCAGATGCAAGTTTTGTAGAGTGTCACCTTGTGATCATGGGATAGAGGCGACTTGGCACAAACGCTGCCCTGCCATGGATGTATTCGGTGAAATGCATGCACGCATCTAGGGTGACTCCTAGGTTCTTAGCTTTCCGTTGCCAATAAATTGGGTCGCCGAGGATTTTTATTGTACTCAGATCGCGGCTATCTGGTTTATTACCGGTGAAGGGTCTCATTCACTCAGAACCAGTCTATTTAAAGCACTCAGCTTGCACTTGATACTTCCGGTATAATTGCAACATTAAACAATATAATAACCAAGTACCATGACACCGGTGTAATTACAATACAAAACAATATAAAAATCTTAACATCTGGTATAATGACATATTTAGTATCATGACTATTTAAACATAATGCACCCCCCTCCCCGTTTTTTTATTGCTGACAGATTAGACCTTGATTGTGATCACATCTGATGGTAAGTCTGATACAGTCTAAGATGGAAGGGCACAAATTTATAAAGTGGTTTCTACACAACATCGTACCGGAACAAAAAATATCTTTGACAAATTGGACGAACCAAGGACCTCGGCTAGCAAAGCCAGTACTTGCACCACTGCTCCAGCGAAGGTCCCTTTCAATCTTAAGGCTACTAAATCTCACACTTTAATTAAAATCTCTATTTATATATATAGTTAATATCGATTAGGGAAATTGTGATTGAAAAAGAAAAGTATTTATATTTCCATCTTATTTTATAATGTCAACCATATCCGGGCATTCTCTCGTGCGGTTCCATTATGTGTGTTGGTCTGTTAGAAAGATTAAATGTCAGTAATTTACACACATACATAATCTAATCAATATACAGATTTCACTTTACAACCAATATATATGTCGGAGTGCAAGTCTGTGGAACGCTGGCGCCATCTTTGTATCGGCGTGGGGGCAGAGTCAATAAGTGGCAGTCCGGCCAGTCTCTCGGCAGTTCTCGAGCGGCGGTGGGCCGGAGTGGTCGACTATTGAAACTGTCGCGTTCCTAGCTATTAGTGTTAATGAGTTTGTGTAAATTGATATCGGGAACATTAAGTGATTGAACATTATAATCCGAGTTAATTAACAAAGTGTTTCATTGCACCAACATTACCCACGAACGCCCACAGAATAAGAAATTAAATAATGGATCCAATTAATAAAAACTTCTGATGTCGGCGGAGAATTCTACGCCCCTGTGCTTTATGCCGCTCCGTTCTCTCTTATTCTCCGACATATATTTAACCAATACATCCATATCAGCCTGCCTCATTGGTCTAGTGGTTAGTATGTTCGACTACAGATATGAGGTCCCGGGTCGGGCCAATTCAAATATCAATATTGAGTTTTCTATTAAGATTTTCTCAATATTTGCCCGAAGTTGGGCAGTTTGCGGTGTGATCCACCCCCGTGCCTCGGAGACCACGTTAAGCCGTCGGTCCTGCGCCTGATCTCTCTCCGGTCGTGTCGGATTCCCGTCACATCGGACTATGAGAGTGAAGGAATAGAGAGTACACTTGTGTACTACGCCTGCCAATCCGCACTGGAGCAGCGTGGTGGGTCCATGCTCTAAAAACCCCCGCTCCTCGGAGTGAGGAGGCCTGTGCTCAGCAGTGGAACGTTAATGGGCTGCTACTTACTTACTTACTTTTACATTCATATTAACGACATTAGCAATTTTAACAATATTCTACAGGTATTTGAAAAATGCTTGATTTTAAGGAGGTGATGTAAGTAACGACCCACTGCTGGGCCCAGGCCTCCTCACTCATATGATAGAGGGTGTTTAGAGCATAGACTCACCACCTGCTCCACTGCGGATTGGCAGGCATAGTACTGTTATGTATCTGTGAACTTTGTAGTTACTCTATGATTAGATCGCTACCCAATCGCAGCTTCGTCGCGGGAGGGGGGGGGGGGATTGACGTCACAATGGGTGGGAAAAGGATAATTAATTGAATTACCGAAAGAATGAAAACTCTATACCCGACGTGAATTACAGTACACAAGTGCACTCTCTATTCCTTCACTCCCGTAGTCTGATGTGGGAATCTGACACGATCAGAGAGAGATCAGGCGCAGGACCGACGGCTTAACGTGGTCTCCGAGGCACGGGGGTGGAGCACACCGCCAAATTCCCAACTTCAGGACCTCATGTCTGTAGTCGAACATGCTAACCACTAGACCAATAAGATATAACAGTGGGTATCCTTGGAGTATGAGCTGACTCACCAGTCGCAGACCCATTTTTAAATCCGTTATATCTTTTGAATGAAATGTCCGATTTTAATAATTTAAAAAGTATTTTAGTTATTGAAACTATATTTTATTAACAAAATAAGGATGCAGATGTACGAATAATATGGTTTGATTATTGTCGTTATAGTATAGTAGTAAAAAAGTAGTTATAGTGGCTCAACTACAGCAGTTGGATATATGGTATTATGGACTTTTTTGTAGATATTAATACGTTCTATAATATTGTAGAACATTTTTTTGGTCTATCATCAATAGTTTCCCCAGTGCACGCGATGACATATTTTGTGTGACCAATTTTGGGTACCTTGGTTTACATTAAGGCATTTTTCTTAGGGATCCCTATTATTTTTTAAAAAGTAATATAGTCTATTTCGCTCAGTGAAAATGCAGCTTTCTAATGCTGGAAAGATTTTTGAAATCAGTCCAGTAGTTTGTGTGAAAATTTTTGCTCTTTATAACATTACTGTAGATATCTGTGAGAGAATATTATTATTATAAGTAAGAAAAGTAAGACCTGTGGTCTCCAGCGAGCCAACCATAGTGACCCATTGACGACGTCATCTCAGTAAACCTCGCAAACTGAATGTACCTTCAAACAATACATTAGTCCAAAAATAATAAAAACTCAAAGTTTTTTACTTGAACACAAACAATGGATACATTATTATTAACTTACTAGCATCAAACATTTCTCAGATTAATTTCCTATTAACTTACCAGAATATCAAAGAGAATTTACCATAATATAGTAATTATGAAGTTGATTAAATAAAGGCTCTCTTTCAAAGAACAGGTAGGCAGTGACCACGTCCTTCCACTTGCCATGATCCTTGCATATCTCCTTCGCTTCTTTCATTCTCATTAAACCTTTCATACAAGTTCGTCGGTTTAGAGTTCTCTACCCCTATCAACTTTCCCATTCACTCCTGACTCATAAATCCCTTTTTTCAGTCTCCTTTCATTCATTCTCTCTACATGCTCTAACCATCTAAGCATACCTTTCTCAATTTTAGTCACTACGTCTTCTTTTATACCACAACGTTCTCTTATCAGACTATTTCTTACTCCTGCCTGCACAGCCAGTATGGCCCTTTGAGACAACATCTGGCTATTCATAAAGGCGTGCAGAGCACCATTTACCATATTCCCTGCATTCATTCTCCTTTCAATACCACTTTCACATGTTCCATCTTTTGTAAACTTAGATCCCAAGTATACAAATTCTTTCACCTCTTCCGCTTGTTCCCCATCTATCAAAATATTGCCATTCATCATAGATTCATCTCGTTCAGAAAGCATAACTTTCGTTTTGTTTATATTCACTTTCATTCTTTTCCCCTTTATGGTAAGTCAATTTAGGATATCATAGTAAATCATTTTTTATTGTTATTACATCTTAAATATGGATGAAAAATAATTGCAATTACACTTTATTTATAACAAGTTAGGTAAAAAAAGATATGATATTGTAAATTAATCTGAGAAATTTGTGATATTATCTTAAGTTAATATAAGATAGTTTTCATTGTTATTATATCTAAAATATATCAGAAAATTATATGATAAGTTAATAAGAGAAATGAAGAACGTAAAATGAGACAGAAAACGTTGTGGTATAAAAGAAGATGTAGTGACTCTAATTGAGAAAGTTATGCTTAGATGGTTTGGGCATGTAGAGGGAATGAATGAAAGGAGACTGACAAAAAGGATTTATGAGTCAAGAGTGAATGAGAAACTTGGAACTGGAAGACCAAGGCGAACGTTCCTGGACCAAATCCAGGACATTTTAAATAAGGGCCAGGTCAAGAGTACTTTAAACCGACGAACTTGCATGATAGGTTTAATGAGAATGAAAGAAACGAAGGAGATATGCAAGGATCGTGGCAAGAGGAAGGACGTGGTCTCTGCCCACCACGAAAGGGAATGAGGCGTGATGAATGAGAATAAGTTAAACAAAGGGATCCAGAGAACTTCCATAGCTCAGTAGTTGTATTTAAAGACTTGCCTATTAGCAGCACAACGAGACCAGCTCAGCTGGGAACTAGATACGATCTCATCTTCACCTGGAGGTGGACTGAATTCTGGAGAAATAACCTTTTTAAATAAACACTTTAATAATGCATTGTTTTGTTACATCTAAGGATTTGCCAATTATACCTATCTTATGTTTTCGATGAAAGCTCCTAAGCAATTTGATTTTTACTCACACACACAACAATTATCGTTATATTTCACTCGCAATAAATAACATATTCAAACACTGTTTCGTTACATTTATATTTGCGTTTAATTTGATTTACATAAATAGATGAATAGATCTCTCCAAAGGGATAAAGTATCCTGTGTATTATTAAATAACATAATAGAAAAAGACAAAATGTATTGTAAATAATAATTGTATGGAAACAATAAAAACACGCCCTCAACGCGCTTACTTGCTAAAATATTAACGATTGCCAGCTATGCTTATAAATAGTCCATTTAGGCGCCAAATTTGTTCAGTTCAAATTAAGTTTTAACATA
Source organism: Elymnias hypermnestra (assembly GCA_015832385.1). Lineage (NCBI taxonomy): Eukaryota > Metazoa > Arthropoda > Insecta > Lepidoptera > Nymphalidae > Elymnias > Elymnias hypermnestra. The sequence continues at coordinate 613,838 of JACTOM010000534.1, read as the reverse complement.
CCTTGCCAGTGTTTGCAATAATACAAATCAGCGACGCAGTGGTTGACGAAAGTGAAGAACTTAAGGTACAGCCCATGACCTCGGTTCACGTTGACGCAGACTGGACTGTATATGTCAGGACAAGAAAGGGGGCAAGTATGGTAGTCGAAAGCTGTATCCACATCGTACAAATTGCTGTAATTCGCGGTGCCCCCGTGACGTAACACTGTCAATATATAAACAGTCTACAATTTTCTAAATGTGACTAAAGAACGTCAAATATAAATCTTTATAGTTATTATTTCCATGGTACGACTGATGATGTCTAATTAGGCAACCAAATGGCCTGGGCAAAAAATAAACTAGGGCCCCGATTAAATTAATTAAAATGAACAAAGGCCACAGCTATTTAAAAAAATTTGGGCGCCAACAAAATTATTTAAAATGAAAAAAGGCCCCGACTATTTAAAATAAACTTGTGCCCCAAATATGTAACATAAACTTGGGTGCTAACTAAATTACTTAAAATAAACCAAGGCCCCAACTACTTAAAAGGAACTTGGGCGCCAACTAACTTATATAAAATGAACAAGGGCCCCAACTAATTAAAATAAACTTGGGCACCAACTATTTAAAATAACCTTGGCTCCAACTAAATTATTTAAAATGAATCAAGGCCCAAGATTTAAAAAAAAATTTGGGCTCCAACTAAATTATTTACAATAAACAAAGGCCCCAACTTTTTAAAACAACTAGGGCCCCAACTAAATTACTTAAAATAAACTTGTGCCCCAAGTATTTAACATAAACTTGGGCGCTAACTAAATTATTTAAAATAACACCAGGCCCCAGCTACTGAAAATAAACTTGGGCTCCACCTAAATTATTTAAAATGAATCGAGGCCCCAAGTGTTTAAAAAAAAACTTGGGCCTCAACTAAATTATTTAAAATGAACAAAGGTCCCAACTATTTCAAAAAACTTGAGCCCCAGCTAAATTATTTAAAATAAACTTGGGCGCCAACAAAATTATTTAAAATGAACAAAGGCCCCGACTATTTAAAAGAAACTTGGGTCGCAACTAAATTATTTAAAATGAACAAAGGTCCCAACTATTTCAAAAAACTTGAGCCCCAGCTAAATTATTTAAAATAAACTTGGGCGCCAACAAAATTATTTAAAATGAACAAAGG
>JACTOM010000534.1:597819-610902 GCA_015832385.1 Elymnias hypermnestra | reverse complement strand
TACGAAGCCTCGTCTTTTCAATATTTCTCTATGGTGCTGAGACGTGGACTTTGAGATCATCAGACCGCAATCGCACCGACGCTTTTGAAATGTGGTGCTGGAGGAAAATGCTTCGTATACCGTGGACAGCAAAGAAACTCAATGTTACAACTAGGCTTTCCACCATCTGCCTCAAAAAAATACTTGAGTATGGGCACATTGTCAGGAAACAGGGTGATAACCTCGAAAAGCTCGAGATAACTGGAAAAGTTAATGGCAAAAGAGCAAGAGGTCGGAGCCCAATGCGTTGGTCCGATCAGATCCGCACCACATTACAGACTTCCGTCTACCATACCTTACACGCCGCGGAAAGCAGAGGCAAATGGCGTTCCATTATAAAAAGAAAATTGCTCATCAGAGGTGGTTGTCACGACCCTCAGAATTAAGGAAACGAAGCAAGGAGGAGGCTCTTAGCAGCTTAGCGCGCTTTCATCTTATACTTTATCATCACTTATCATCAGGTGTGATCACAATCAAGTGCTCACCTGTCAGCGATAAAAAATATTCAATTTATATGCACGTACAAAGCTTAACCTTATAAAAAATGTGTCTGTTTAAAAAAAAATAGTATTAACTCTATCTATCACCTTCTCTCTCCTTCTCTGTCAGTCTCCCTATACGTTGGGTTGTATGGAAGAGATCTTAATAGGGATAAAATCATTGATACTTTTCAATAAAGCATACTTATCTATGCTTTTTGGTGAAGGAAAACATCGTGAGGAAACCAGGAGAGCAATTCTTTGGTAGGTGTAGCCCTCCAACCCTTTGTGGAGCAGCATGGTGGGTCTATGCTAACAACCCTTTCTCCAACGAGTGAGAAAGCCGTTGTCTATCAATGGGACGATTATAGGATTACTTTTACCTTTAGCAGTGGTACCATAAGATATTTTCACGTCCTTTTTTATATCTCCACGACCTTTATCACTTGCGTCGCTCCTTCTAGAACTCAAGAATTTAGAACATGTCCCAGAAGATATGATTGAGAATTCTGTAAAAGTATATACGATGAATAAACTGCCGCATTGGTCTAGTGGTTAGCATGCTCGACTGTAGACAAAAGGTCCTGAGTTCGAGACCCGGGTCGGAGCAATCCAAAAAATGGATATTGAGTTTTCTATTCAGATTTTCTCAATATTTGCCCGAAGTTGACTATGAGAGTGAAGGAATAGAGATTATATGGCTACAGGCCACAAATGTTATATAAATGCGGGTCATAAATGTTATATTGTTGCGGGTTACAAATGTTATATGACTGCAAGCCACAAATGTTACATTGGTGCGGGCCACAAATGTTACATTGGTGCGGGCCACAAATGTTATATGGCTACAGGCCACAAATGTTATATTGATGCGGGTCACAAATGTTATATGGCTACAGGCCACAAATGTTATATTGATGCGGGTCACAAATGTTATATGACTGCAAGCCCAAATGTTACATTGGTGCGGGCCCACATATGTTAGATGGCTACAGGCCACAAATGTTACATCGGTGCGGCCCACAAGTGTTATATTCATGCGGGACACAAATGTTATATGGCTACAGGCCACAAATGTTATATTGATGCGGGTTACAAATGTTATATGGCTACAGGCCACAAATTTTATATCGGTGCGGGTCACAAATGTTATATGGCTACAGGCCACAAATATAATGCGGGTCATAAATGTTATATTGTTGCGGGTTACAAATGTTATATGACTGCAGGCCACAAATGTTACATTGTTGCGGGCCACAAATGTTATATTGGTGCGGGTCACAAATGTTATTTGGCTACAGGCCACAAATATTACATTGGTGCGGGCCACAAATGTTCTATTGGTGCAGGCCGCAAATGTTATACCGGCACACATTAGAACAATGTGTAGAAGAAACAATATTTAACGATTCAAAGGTGCTTTAAAAGCTTGAATAAAGAGTTATTGAAATCTCTTACCGTTCTCATAATTAGCACACATATTATGGAGGAACAAGAAGCATGCATTTTCAAATTCTAAGTATTCATTAATACCGTTAATTAAACGCTTTGTACAAACAACGGAGTCGTTACTTTTGCATATATTTAATCTGTTCGAGCAGACACTCCTTATATGCTTGTAATCCAAATGACTTCTTCCATTTATTGAAACGGATTTCACTTCCAACAAAATGTCTAGAAAAACATAAATACAAGTAATATTTAATAACTTCATTCCAATGTTTCGTACACTTTAATAGCGTTCCTTATCGAGTTATTACAAATCAAACAATTATAAATTTTTATTGGTGGTAAATTTAAAGTATACTATTAGTTGTGTGCAGCGGTTTCACTCGGAGTTTCTGTACCTGAAGGAACACCTGACAGTAGTCCCTTTATTCAAATACAAAGCATGTGTATATCCATTGGCGATAAGCTCAAAAATACTTCAGTTTTAACCAATAGGTATAATGACTCTTAAGGAAAGTTTATAGATATAATTTGTTTGTAAATCTTGCAACTTGTTAGACCACGTGGCGTAAGGAAACCAGCGTAACGAACATTTCTTGCGGATAGTGGGACGTTTTGACCACTTGGCATAAGAAAACCGGTGTAACGAACGTTTCTCGCAGCTAGTGGAAGACGTTTTATCACGTAGGGTGACAAAACCGGCGTAACTAACGTTTCTTGCGGCTAGTGGAAGACGTTTTGACCACTTAGCATAAGAAAACCGGTATAAAGAAGGTTTCTCGCAGCTAGTGGAAGACGTTTTATCACGTAGGGTGACAAAACCGGCGTAACTAACGTTTCTTGCGGCTAGTGGAAGACGTTTTGACCACTTAGCATAAGAAAACCGGTATAAAGAAGGTTTCTCGCAGCTAGTGGAAGACGTTTTATCACGTAGGGTGACAAAACCGGCGTAACTAACGTTTCTTGCGGCTAGTGGAAGACGTTTTGACCACTTAGCATAAGAAAACCGGTATAAAGAAGGTTTCTCGCAGCTAGTGGAAGACGTTTTATCACGTAGGGTGACAAAACCGGCGTAACTAACGTTTCTTGCGGCTAGTGGAAGACGTTTTGACCACTTAGCATAAGAAAACCGGTATAAAGAAGGTTTCTCGCAGCTAGTGGAAGACGTTTTATCACGTAGGGTGACAAAACCGGCGTAACTAACGTTTCTTGCGGCTAGTGGAAGACGTTTTGACCACTTAGCATAAGAAAACCGGTATAAAGAAGGTTTCTCGCAGCTAGTGGAAGACGTTTTATCACGTAGGGTGACAAAACCGGCGTAACTAACGTTTCTTGCGGCTAGTGGAAGACGTTTTGACCACTTAGCATAAGAAAACCGGTATAAAGAACGTTGCTCGCAACTAGTGGAAGACGTTTTGATCACGTAGGGTGAGAAAATCGGCGTAACGAACGTTTCCGCGGCTATTGGAGCTTTTGAACGCACTTTACCTGGCTCATAAGTCCAGCTTCCACTCTGCGGCGGTTGTTACCCAATGTTGGAGGCCTAGGGTCAACCTGTAGGACATTATATACTGGAGTAGTCTCTAATATGGCATTGTACGGTGCATCTGTATAGATGCTCTGAGCACTCTGAAAAAAGCTCTCCTGCGAAGTGCACAGAGTAACAGCTGTTAGATGCGAGGAAATCGTATGCTGGCTTGGATAGCAGCATCATTTCTGACGGGTGAGTCACCTCGGGTGTGTCAATCAATGTAAATAAGCCGCGAGGAATAGAGGAGTACCGCCTGATTACGACGAGGTCAGTAGGGTTAGACTTGAAAGAACTTTGATCGTGAAATGGAGGGAGTATCGTGAGGCCCATGTTGGCGGTGTAGTTACAGTGGAGGCGTTCCGACGTCGGCAATCGAAAAAACACGGAACGCTGTCTGATTGGTGCAGGTGCACATCAGACATGGCTGTTTCGGGAAGTACCTGCATTAATCTAATGCTGGCCGAGAGGAATCGACGATACGGCACAAAGTATGGCAGAATGCCCTGGGTGGAGACCTCAGCGGCAGCTCCTGGTGTCACTGATTGATGTTGAGCTCTCGTTGCATAATAAGTGCGATGGTCGCCAGCGAATCCGGGTGGAGACATGTAGACTTTCGCGAGATCGTTTTCTCTCTAAAGGAGACTCGTGAGAGGGAGCAGGAGTTGGTACCTCACGCCTCTGTTTGTCGCAGAAGGAGCAGGGTAGTTTGAACCTCGATGCGGCTTCATCCGGGACATCTTATTGGCCTGAGCTGGTGTCCCACTTTAGGATGACTTACACCTTATAAATATTGCAATGCAGCAACAATCGTAAGCTCATTGTTATTTGATTACAGACAGTTATATATTCTGCCATAAATCTTACCCTTACTGTAAGCCGTTGAGAAGTTCCATTGACCATCATGTTTAACTACGACAATCACTTGACCATACCAACGTTACGGTAGGTGACTCAAATATCTGGATAGCCTATAGAGGATTCTGCCGAGTATCGTTAATTTGCTCCTAATAATTGAAGAGTTCCGTTACTTTTGTTCAGTTTTATTGACGGCCTCCTCATCCCCGGTAGGACGAATTTATGAAATAGCATTTTTTAATTTGTCTGGACTGGTGGGCGGCCCCGGCCGTGGCTAGTTACCAGCAAAGACGTACCGCCAAAACAAAGATTTGTGTTCCGGTACGATGCTGTGTAGAAACCGTACGGGGTTCATCGCCTCTTACCAGATTAGCGCGCTTACATCTTAGACCGCCAGATGAGATTACAATCAAGCGCTAAACTTTCAGCAATATAAAAAAAATATATCAGGGATTCGATGATCAAAACATAACCAAACTATCATTTAAGTACAACAACCCTTGAAGTATATCCTTTCCAATAATTAATAAAAATTTTAGCAAAAAAAGAACCGTCTTCAATACAAACTTACAAATATATTAATATGCCCTAAAAAGTAAAAAATAATTGCGTGTTCTTTTTTAGAGTATATTCGGAGTCGGCGTCAGCCATGGTAGGTGTGTCCCGCGGATCCACTTGGCAGCCCCGGCGCCAGTTCCACCTTTAGCTTGTATGTGTAGGTACCTTTACTTTTTAGTATATTTGTAAGAGTTTGCTTTAAAGGAGTTTCTGTTTATTTCTTTTTTTATTTTTAGTGAATCTGAAGTAAACTAACAAATTTATCTCAATATGAGACAGCACCGTTTAAATGAAACAGTCCCCCCCCCACACTGGCTTCACACTTAATACACCTTATAAATATTGCAATGCAGCAACAAACGTAAGGTCATTGCCATTTGATTACAGACGGTTATATATTCTGCCAAAAATCGCACCCTTACTGTAAGCCGTTGAGGAGTTCCATTGATCATCATATTTAACTACGACGTTACGGTAGGTGACTCAAAAACCCTGATAGCCTATAAAGGATTATGCCGAGTATCATTAATTTGCTCCTAAAAATCGAAGGGTTCCGTTACTTTGTCTTGGATCCCATGATCAAAACCTAACCAAACTATCATCAAACAACCCTTGAAGTTGACGAAAAACGTTTGACGTCATCTTGAGTTATACGTCAATTCGCGCACATGCACACCAGAACTGGACTTAAAAAAATGGGACCTTACGACGTCAAGACCAGTTCACCTCCTATTCTTGAAGTCGGTCGAAAAATGGTGAACAATGAAACAACATTTCAAGCACATTCATGTTTACTAAACGATTACATTATTTAGAGCAAGGATACCACCTTTGAAGAGAAGCACTGTTTAAATACGCGTCTACGATTAAATGCTTACTAAAAAACATTGAATATATATATAAAAATGACGTGTCTGTGTCACAAGTGATGATACAGCGCAACGTGGTTTGCACAGTACACGTCTTTTACAGCTGGACTGGACCGAAGCCACCTCGTGTAGACCCATCTAGAAAACGCCATTCACTTACAAACATCGCACCAGGAGTGAAGTGTGTTAGGACACTCCCCAACAGGATCCAGTCTTGGATCTAATCCAAATCCCTGTTCAAACTACAAAATTCGTCAAAATCGTCACAGTCTTCAATGACACACGAACAGAGTCATATCAACCTTCCGGCCCGAAGGGGGGGGGGGGGATCACAAAAACCCCACGCATGAGTATTAAACCAGCTTTTCTAGTTTCCTGTTGGATACTTAGGGCCGGAAGGTGTAACATGGAAAGTTACACACTAGAATATCATATAAATACATAAATACACGTTTAATTAACTCACGCACGTTATAAGTTAGACTTCTTTGGCGTTTCATGAAAATTATAAATCATGTGGTTGTCGCGCTTCGTCGTGCGCTAAGAACACCTTATCGGTTCCCACATGGAAGCAAAATTTATGACGCTAATGAATAAACCTTATAAAATGATCACAAATAAACGTTGAACCGCTAATATCTATCACAAAATGTAGAAAATGTAACAAAAAATTATCATAACACTGAGGAATACTCATCGTTAAATTAATATACCGTGTAGAAAATCACTGAACAATGAAGAAAGTTTATCATAAAATTATTACACAATCAAGATTATTTAGCATAAAGTTACGATACAATGAAGAACATTTATCATAAAGTTATTACACAATGAAGAACATTTATCATAAAGTTATTACATAATCAAGATTATTTAGCATAAAGTTACGATACAATGAAGAACATTTATCATAAAGTTATTACACAATGAAGAACATTTATCATAAAGTTATTACATAATCAAGATTATTTAGCATAAAGTTACGATACAATGAAGAACATTTATCATAAAGTTATTACACAATGAAGAACATTTATCATAAAGTTATTACATAATCAAGATTATTTAGCATAAAGTTACGATACAATGAAGAACATTTATCATAAAGTTATTACACAATCAAGAATATTAAGCATAAAGTTACGATACAATGAAGAACATTTATCATAAATTTATTATACAATGAAGAATGTTTAGCATAAATTTATGATACAATGAAGAACATTTATCATAAATTTATTACACAATCAAGATTATTTAGCATAAAGTTACGATACAATGAAGAACATTTATCATAAAGTTATTACACAATCAAGATTATTAAGCATAAAGTTACGATACAATGAAGAACATTTATCATAAATTTATTATACAATGAAGAATGTTTAGCATAAATTTATGATACAATGAAGAACATTTATCATAAAATTATTACACAATGGAGAACATTTAGCATAAAGTTACGATACAATGGAGAACATTTATCATAAATTTATTACACAATGAAGAATATTTCGCTTAAATTTACGATACAATGAAGAACATTTATCATAAATTTATTATACAATGAAGAATATTTAGCATAAAGTTACCTTACAACGGAGAACATTTATCATAAAACGATTACACAATGAAGAATGTTTAGCTTAAAATTACGATACAATGGAGAATATCATAAAACGATTACAGTTAATATCCTCAAATTTTTTTTTGTTTAATTTAAAGAAGATATTTCAGATATCATTTTGCTTCTAGCAGCAATCTATTGAAACCGTTTGAAAATGCTTTTTTTAAGAACACGAAGGAACTTTTCCAGTCTTTCGCTTTTAGCAAATGGGCCTTTGTACCGCCCTTCGACTGTGGGTTGGTAACAGATCTACTACCGGTTCACAAAACTGATACTACTAAGAAACCGATAGCAGTTTCTCCTCTAATATCAATATTCTTAGTCACTGAACGAGTTTTTATTGAAATTGGTGACGAAACCAAACTTTTTAATCATTTAAACTGTTTTAAGTTCAAGAATGTTCTTCACACGGTTATACATACATATTCTCAGCACGGAAAAAGGATTTCTCCTTTAATATCAAGACAATTCAACCTTACAACCTACAATTTAAGAGTGTATATGATTATAATGCTACATATTATTATTTTATGTTAAAAATCGCCTCCGAAATATATGGAGGGTAGTAATGGTTAATATTACGAGAGGGGAAATAGTCACATTATATATAATACGTCATATTAAAAAAAAAATTCAAAAAACTTATGCGACAAATCGAGACGTACGAGTTGCGTTTTTTTTTTGGCATTGTAAAGCATTTATAAAAAAAATATAAATAGATACTTAATACCTAATTAAAAATTAGTTTTTTTTTTCATTCTTTAAATTTAATGACTAACTCTTTACTTAGGAAACCGAGGTCAATGACCATTTTCTGATATATAAAAGATATGTTTTGCGTTCTCATAGAAACGTAGAAATGAAAATTTATAATTTCCCTTCAGATTACACGAATGCTATATAAATGGTTTGTGCACTTGAATAGAGCCAGGGGTCTGCAACCTTCGGCTGAGCAATTCACTTAAATAAACAATAAAAATGTCTTTCGTCAAATATGTTTCTTACTTAGAAAGGGAGGGTAAGTCTTTAGAGCTTAAACCCATCACATTAATCCACGGCGATTTGATAGGCTACACGTAACTAAAAGTAAAAGTATAAACAGTGATAGATCATAGTCAACCCACTGTTGGGCACGGGCCTAAACAGCGACTGTTTTCAAAACTAATCTCTACCAGACGACCAACTAACTGGATCAATAAAAACTATATACAAGGTGTTAGAAGACCGCTTCCTAACACGAAGAGAGATGATAGTACTAATGACACCTTTAACGATGGGTCGGAAAAAAAATCGAACCTGATTAAAGACAATCATATTTTTAACACGTTTTACGGGCATTATTTATGCTGTATCATGCAATGAAACGATAACTAAATAAAAAATACATCTCTTTTACTTTTAAAAAAACCAGCAATGAAACACAAAGCTAACGTCTAACTCGGGTCAACGACCTCTAGCTGCCCGCGCGTCTAAGTTAAGGCGAAAGGTCATTGATCCGGGCTATAGGTCAGCTTTGTGATTCATTGCTGGTTTTTCATTTTAGGAAACTAATGTATTTTTTATGAAGCTATCGTTTTATTTAGTTGTACTATAACATGATAGAGCGTAAATAATGCTAATAAACCGTTTTAAAAATATGATTTATTTCCGTCCCATCATCAAACGTATCATTATTACCATCATCAGTCTTCGTTTTCGTAAACGGTCTCTTAACACCTTGTATATATAATAAATTAAAATATATAACAAAAATCTGGGAGTTTTGAAGTGAAACTTATGGCACGGAAAAAGTTTCGTGACGCTTTAGGCGTGGTGTTTGTTTATATAGTAAGTAGCAGTCTTCACGTTCCACTGCTGGCAGTTCTTCATTCAAAGTATTTTAGAGGATAGACTCACCACGCTACTATATGTTACCTAACAATGTTTTCCTTCACCGAAAATCACGATGATGGATTGTAAAGAACCATCAAGCACGTCAGAACTCACAATTTCTCTAAACGAGAATGCAAACGTCTCATCAATAGGCCATCATGGCTTTTCACGTATTTGTCAATGTGTATAACTGTCTCTTGGGTCATGCTTTCAGGGTGCTGATGGGACTGCCTCGATACTACAGTGCGTCGGGTATGTTCACCGATGCGCATGTAGATTGTTTTTACACAATTATGAGCAAACGGTGTGCATCTCTGATGCGCAGTTAGGGGCAGTTCCTGTAGCAGCAGACAGACTTGATTGCCAGTACCTGAACCATTGCTATATGGTTCAGATGCTGTCATATCGGGGCTGTCTTAGTTACTAATATTAGCTTAAGTCTTTACGGATCGGAAACGTGGTCGCTGATTATGGGCCTCATTCGGGAGCTCAGAGTCGCTCAGCGATGGAGAGGGATCGGAGTTTTTCTACGTGATCAAACCAGAAATTAGGAGATCCGCAGCAGAATCAAAGTCACCGATATAGCCCTACGAATCGCGAACCTGAAGTGCCAATGGGAGGGGCATATAGTCCGACGGAACGATGGACGTTTGGACCCGAAGGTTCTGGACCCCCCACCAGGTGAACCAACGACATTAAGAGAGTCGCCGGTAGCCGCTGGACCCAGGCGGCGCAAGATCGGGCCTTGTGGACATCATTACGTGAGACCTATGTCCAGCAGTGGACGTCCATCGGTTGAAGCGACGACGACGAAGTCTTTATGTAATTTACTAACAAGATATGACCCTTTAAAGATCGAAATAATTTTTATTTATATTTATCGCATGTCGCATTACGAGTTGGGAGCAAAACATGATGGCGCAAGGTATCCGTAACAAAAAGTTTCATTTCTCTTTTTAAAGTTGCTAAATGTAAAAAGGTTGCAAACCCGTGGACTGTATCCATCGTGCCCGCGGTTCAATGACCTCAATATTAGATACATTTAAAAAATGCAAGTAATTGAGCAGATTGTAAACTCCTAGTTTCACATATCGAAATATAGATTAGATTATAAAGCTCTAAATTCACAGTCAATTAAAAATACACAAAGAAAACCTACTGTTATCACATACGAAGTACTTTTTAATAATCAATCAAAAAGGATAATAAGTAAATGCAATTCGAAAATAGAATTTCGGGACATTTTTTTATTTAAAGCCTATAATTTTACGGCCCTAGACTAGAGGCCTTTAAAAATATCATTTTCAATTACACACTTATTTGGTAGATTAATAAAAAGGAACATTTAAAAAAGAAAAACAAAATCTCAACAATATTTACCATATACTTAACATAAAGAGTTTGAACAGTAATAAAAAAATATAGTAACGTAAATTAAAAGTTTTGACATTTTTGACGTTCGTGTTTGACGTACGAATTTATTTTTCAGCTCTGGACTCGAGTCCATTGAAAGTTTGCCAAAAAATACGCACGACGTTCATTTACCGAAAAAATTTTTAAAGTATTATACAAAACAAACAAAAAAAAACAAATAAAACAACCATAACTCTACCGTTTTAGATTAATACTTTTTTTTTTTAAACCTTACCGCCATGGGCTCGAAGCCTTTCATGACGCTCTACAAAGAACGACTACTACGATTATTAGTGTATGTAACGTTTAATTTTTTTTTTTTAAACTTTGCTAATAGGCAAAAGTCTTTTAGCCTCCCTATATCCAGAGTCACTGGCGCCGTGAACAGTGGAGAAATGCTTTAGATCAGTGGCCTCCCCCGCGAATAAGACACGGGGAGTTCCCGCGACGTCTCTCAGGGGTTCCCCGAGAATCGATCGTGCATTGGGATACTCGTTCATCAGCAGACTGTCGTACGAATAGCTGCCTCGGGTATACAGGTTCGAGTACCACGTCGATCTATACATATATAAATAAAATTGAAGTGTCTTTCCGTTTACTGTACTAATGTTGGACAATACGTCCGTGTGTATTTTTTTTTTTAGAAAATGTGGAGTTTCTAAGCTCATTCGATTATTTTTATGGATGTTAAATACTGTCAGTGGAAAATTTACTCTGCATCCGAATTCAACAGCCTCTGGGCCTCCCTATAACCCGAGTCACTGGCGCCGTGGACAGTGGAGAAATGGTGTAGGTCAGTAGCCTCCCCGGCGAAGAGTACGCAGGGAGTTCTTGCTTCGTCCCTTAGGGGTTCCCGGAGGGTTGTCCGAGCGTTGGGCAATGTGTGTGCGTCGAAGCCGTCAAACGAATAACTTCCTCGGGTGAAAGGATTTGCATACCATGTGGATCTACAAAAAACAGACCGACATCGTGAGAGTGGACTGATTTTCATGAATTTCCTTGTTTGGGCGTTCCGGCAGACTCAAATGACACCAGAGAAATAACAAACTTCCCCTTGTTTCCACTAGATTGGAAACTACGTGAGAGATACTGCCGGAACCAAAATTTATACACATATGTTTGTATATACAGGGGTTCCCTTAATGCAAAGATAAATGTGCAGTTCGAAGCGTATTAATCAGAATATTTCCACGGAGATAATGACATTCGGAAACAGGGTCAAAACAATGTTAATATCAGCGGTCTTTCATCTGAAAACTCTCAGCGAGTGTCGATTGCCCCCCTTCCCCCCTACTTTAGATAATTGAGAGTACACGAGTGGCTAATCTCTGCATGAAATAAGATAGTTCTAACAGTCCAAATTATCAGCCGAAATACAAAACGATGAATTTTCTTTAAACGCCTTCCAAAAACCCACAAAAACTTTTTCATAATTTCATAATTACTAATAAAAAGTAACGAAGATTATGGGACACCCTGTATATAGACAAAAGATCGTAGAGAAATTGTCTTCACAGTGAACACGTTTACGTCAATTACGTCAATTTACGTAAGATATGAGTCACATATGACTCATTTCTTGACATAACACTACAATACGTAACTATTACGTACGTATGATGTCCTTAGATGACCTAATAAAGTCACAATTACGTCACAACTACGTAAAAATTGAGGATCTTTTTATGACTTATGTATAAGGGCATTTTAAGATGACGTGTTCACTGGACTAAATTAGCAAAATATCAATTATGGATGAAACAAAAATAAAAATATCTGTCTGTTTTTTGTAGAACTTAAAGAAATAAAAAATAAATGAAGTGTGTAAAACTGTGTGGTTGTGATTTCGTTAAAAAAACGGGCTCCTATATAAGTTTTATGTTGTCGGTTCATGATTTAGTTATTAAGTATAAACTTGAGTTTATATGTTCGTACATTTATCAAAATATTAACAAATCCTAAATATAGTTAATTAGTCTAATTTAATAACTCACTTTAAAACCAACAAAAGAAAGTTAATAACAATTTATTTAGTTATTCATAACAGATTAACAAGTTCTTGGTATTAATAACAGTTGCCTTTCAATTTAAAATGTACTTTATTTCAAACACAATAAAGTTGATAACACATTATATAGATAATAGTTGTTTTTAACAGCCTGTAACGCATTTTGATATTAATAACAGTTGTACATACATACAAACACAGCATCACGCCTCATTCTCATAGGGATAGGCAGAGACAACATCCTTCCACTTGCCACGATCCTTGCATATCTCCTTCGCTTCTTTCATTCTCATTAAACCTTTCATACAAGTTCGTCGGTTTAGAGTACTCTTGACCTGGCCGTTATTTAAAATGTCCTGGATTTGGTCCAGGAACGTTCGCCT
>JACTOM010000534.1:560697-588608 GCA_015832385.1 Elymnias hypermnestra | reverse complement strand
AAATAAACAATGGAATATGCAAAAGAAGTAATTCAACATACGAAATAAACAATGGAATATGCAAAAGAAATAATTCAACATACGAAATAAACAATGGAATATGCAAAAGAAATAATTCAACTCACGAAATAAACAATGGAATATGCAAAAGAAGTAATTCAACATACGAAATAAACAATGGAATATGCAGAATAAACAATTCAAAATACAATATAACAATATTTATGCAAGTAATTGCTTCGCTAGCAGGAGTCCTGGGTTCGTATTCAGTTAGGAATTTTGTGAATTTTATATAGGTATGAGGGAATCACTTTACTTCAAAAAAATATTTTTAATAACCTGAAAGCTTACCATTTTAGCAACATCGCCGCTAGTCCAAAATGTCAAAGCGGTTTGGCATCCCATGGGGGTGCTGCATCCAAAAATCCTGGTGGTCCAATAGTCTTCCTCACTGATCTCCTCCTTCTCCACTCCCCTCCATAGCAAGCCGTAGAACGAACCATTCGGCAGCCACTTCTCCTCAAAGTTCAATATGATCTTGTCCATGACCCCTATGGACAGTTTCTCTATGGCGACCACTTTATCCGAAGGAAGCGATGGCTCAAACAGAGTGGCGTGTCTAAAATAGTATGCCGCAATCAGTACAATCAACTATCAAAATAAAATTTATATATAACAACCACGCGTAATCAGTCACACGTGACAATAAGCAACTAAACGTCCTCACAACTAAATGTACCAAAATTCAAAGAATCATTTAGCTATGTAACTTTGAGAGGTTGTGTTTTATATTTATAGATTCTACACATGTCCAGGGTTATTGGCAATTGCGATCATTTAAACACCAAATAACCAAAAAGGACCATTTTTGAACTACGAGGTGTGTTCAAAAAGTATTACGTATATTCGAATTTCGAATTTTGTGGCGTTATGTTGGTACTCATGTAAATGAATGTTCATTTAATTGTTGACAGCTGCTTTGCTTGCACGTGTTTTGGATCGTCTTCGATTTTTACCTATTCAAAAAATGGATAAAAGAACCTGTATCAAATTTTGTGTGAAAAACGAAATTAAGTGCGCGGATGCATTCCGACTGTTGACTGTGGCATACGGAGAAGCTACCTTGGACCGAAGCAACGTTCATCCCCAGATCTGGCCCCCCGTGACTTTTTCTTGTTCCCTAAACTGAAAAGGCCCATGAAAGGACGTCGTTACTCTTCTCTTGACGAGATAAAGACGGCATCGAAGGAGGAGCTGATGCACTTCAAAAAAAATGATTTTTTGAAGTGCTTCGAAGATTGGGAAAAACCGTTGGCGCAAGTGTATAATATCTCATGGGAATTACTTTGAAGGGGACAAAATAGATATTCATGAATAAATAAATAATTTTTGAAAAAACACAAAATTCGCGATACTTTTTGAACACACCTCGTATTGTGACTTTTAGCTTTGTTGAAAATAAGACAAAATTACAAAAATTTACAGAAAATAAAGTTAAAAGTTACGATAATAAAAAAATGCCTCAATCTTTCATAATGAATATGGGCGTTAAGATAATAGCAAATAGTCACCCTTATCACCTCCACACGGGAACACGTGGAATTACCAACGACCTTGTATATTTTATAAGATAATCCTATCCTTCGATCATATATCTACCTTTCCTTCAGAACTCCCAGTGACACCGTGATAATAACGTTGGGGGCTTTGTATATGGCGCCATCTTTGCAGACTACCTCCACGTCCCCGGTTGTGTCCTTGGGCCACTTGATGAGCGTCACCTCCGTGTTCAGCTTGACCTCAAGAGTTGGCCATCCGGGGCCATTGTTGTAGGTGTTCTGTGAAGACCGCCCAAAGTTCTATATAGACGCCTGGTACGAGGAACTATACGTCCCATTGACTTGAAATTTGGAGTAGTTACTCATGTCCTAAGGTAGAAATTAAGAGAGAGTTTTTCGATAATCCCACCTAATATATAAGCGATAATACTATTAACCACCATTGTTCTGGTAATTGTAGCTAAATGTTTTTTCGTACTAAAATGTAACAGATCATCGTACTATGGAAATAATGTATTTGACGATTCGTATACACACTTACACCATCATCCACATACACATGCACACACACACCCATCCACAGACACACCTACATGCACCCAACTACACGCAAATTCATGCACATACACACACACTCGCTCACATAAAAACATTTGTACTAATTTGTATTGTTATAGAAGAACGGAGTCTTATAACACAAGAACAGGATCCACCTCTAAAAGAAAGCTCCAACTTTTTATATGCTAAACACAATGTAGATGATGAAATTAACAATTTTATTTTAATTTACTAAAAAAGTGAAAGAAAACTTTCCGATTTGATTTCGGTGTTTAACTTACCATCAGAATGTCAAAGAAGGTCTTATATCCATGCGAGTGCCAGCTGGTATGCTGATCGCCTTTCAGCTCCTCGTAGTTTGTTAGAGAGCTAACATCGTTCCAGTCGTTGGACGACTCGTAGTTGTTGATGATCAGATTCATCAGCTCGAGGAATTGGGTGATAAAGTCAGTGTCCTTCAAAAGGTCTGGATGTTTGGTTTTTATGTAGTCCATCACACTAAAAATTCGTGTATCAAATGAGCTGACCACATTTCGTTAGCAAATGCCCTAAATTGTAGAAAATCGAATTATCTTATTTATCTAAATCAGGACTGGTTGGAAGTTTACTGTAGCTGGTTACCAACAAAGAAGAACCACGGAAACAATAAGTAAATTACATCGTACCAGGTAAGAACTACTCAACTTAGGACATAGGTTAGGTTATTGATTTATAATTTGAAGAATATTGCAATATTTCAAGGAAGGTGAACAGATTGAACATGAAGTCGGTTATAGCTGCGATGGTGAAAAAAGTTACTTTCGTCATCTATCTTACTGAACATGTGACCATAGTTCTGTCCACTCTAAGAAAAGAGCTGGTTTTATGCTGGGGACTTACTTTCTCGTGATGAATTTGCCAAGTGGCTCCGGTTTATCCGGTGCATTTTCCACTACCTTCAGACAGTAGTCTACCAACTCATTCATCAGGGCTGAATTAGCCCGGCTGCCATCTGATTTATACACGCTGAAAGTCAAATCTTGTGGCATAACCCTTATGTTGTTTTCTTGTGCCAGGTCATAGACCCGACTGCCTGCTGTGCCGTGAATCCTGCAACAAGACCTCAGTAAGAAGTCTTTCTAACAGGATCCTATTGTTGGTCTATTGGTCGGCTTGTTTGGTTTAAGGTGATGGGGTAATGTGGGTTTGAGCAAAGGCGTAGTTTTGTAGTGTCATTCGTCTGTTCGTAACAAATCTATCGCTATTGATAAGAAACCGTTAAAAAATTCAGCAGTTACTCTTTTAAATATAGTTTTCTAGGATACAATGTGTAAATTTACAAGATTGTTTCTATTTCTTGTAATAGAATTCTGTTGTTCGCTTTTTTTGTCATATAATGGAATATTATTACGAATGTACAGGATTATTGGTAAATCAACGTATTCCCGTTTGGGGAAGATGGGGGGGGGGGGGGGGAAGGGCTGTTTGCATATTTTAAACCCCAATATGCATTATGTAAAAGGAAAAAAATTCACGAACATTCATTAGATAGCTAGTAGACTCCTTAGCTATGGAAACACTTCTCCTCTACTAGGGGACATAGTTTAAAGGAGGTTGGTAAAATCAGAAACCATATCCCATTCCCTGCAGTGGGAGGTAATTTTGAGAAGGTTGATGTAAAAACAAGTATAATTTTATAAAACATCTCATGCATACAGATAAACAATATAAGTGTGGAATTAATTGAACACTCACCATTCAGCCCCCATTTCAACTACTCCATCTCCGAATGGCATAGTCATCACCCTCCCCCCGATCCTGTCCTGACCTTCCAGGGCTAGAATCTTCTTACCAGCTTTGGCCAGGGTTGAAGCAGCCGTGGCCCCTGCTGACCCCATCCCAATCACAATAGTATCGTATGTTTCCATTGCTGAACTGGAACAAAGAAATTGATGATTGCATCTGGCACAGTTTAAAGGAAACGTTGGAGTATAATAAAATATAAATTTGGCCATGTGTGTTGGTCCAGATAGTGAGAACCCATTAATATGGGTATAAGGTATCCTATGTATACTAACTTAAATATCTTATTATTGTGACATCTTTTTTGGTGCACAATTAAATAAATAAATAATATGTTGCATTAATATTAATCCAAATGCTTTAAGCGCGTCAGAGGTAAAGAGATTGTGAGATTTGATAATCTTAATATTGTATATTATATCTGTAAAGTATCACAAATAATAACTTCAGGGAACGTTAATTATTTCTTAAATAATATCCATCTATCTATCTATCTTATCATCTAAATTTATGAGCCCTCCCCCCGCTCCTGATTAAGGGATTCCTGTGTCACCGGGATACGTTTTATCAACACGTAGAGAAAAGTCTCTAAGCTATATTCAAGTGAGGACCGAGGTCCATAACCATTATCAGCCGAGGCAGTGACGAGGTAGTTGCCATGCTTGTAATGCACAATGGGCAGTGTCGTTATAATCCATATTATCAGATTGATTGCAGCAGACGCCAGGAGCTTCTGGTAGGTGGACCACGCCGTATTACCACACATGTTTAAAGTCCAGTGTTCGACTAGATCTACGTATGTTTCTCTACCACGACGGGGTTCGTGATATAATAATATTCACATATTTAAAGTCTTGTGATCGACTGCATAGATGTATTAATATATCACCACCACGGCAGAAATGTTTAATAATATACCGTTGATCCGCATATGCGGGGCCACACACCCACACAGAGTGTCCATTCGCTGAGCTCTCAATCCAGCAAAAACATTGATTCATTATATATGCGCCAGTCTCTATAGCTAGTCCGGCCAGGGTCCTTATAATATCTATGACCTGCTATAATGTCATTTTTATTACATTTAATAATAAACTAAAAGATTGTGATCATGTGAGCAAGCCCACGGGATCAGTGTTCATTTGTCCATCACTGCTACGCTGAAGCTGATGCAACGCCTAGCAACATTCGGTCATGGCTCCGGTTCTACTGATAGACGATGATGACGCTTATAACGCCGGATCATTAAGCAGTAACATTTTAGAGACCAATGGGTACTAGCATTACTCTAGTGTCCTAAACGTCCAAGGTTATGCGAGACTCGATGCCTTTTCCGTAGTTATCACAAGCCTGAAACACGACTCTGCTGCGAGGCACGCAGCGAGCCGTGGCAGTCAGGATTGTCCGAGGACACCGCAGCATCGCCTGGGAGGAGTCGCGCAAGTACACTCAGACGTATATTGGCGGAGGACGGACGCCTGTCAGAGAAGCAACCCCTCTTCGCCACGGGACGAAAGGGACTGGCTGCGCCAGGCGCAAGCGTTTATACAAATTGAGTGGCGAGACCGGTTGAAAGAACCGAAAGCTGGGCGGTCGACGATCGAGGTCGTGTCTCCGCTCCTTGGTCAGTGGTTGTCTCGTGATCATGGCGTGATCACTGTCCACTTGGCGCAGATATTCGCGGGGCACGGGTGCCTCGGAAGTTATCTATGCCGGGTGGCCCAGTCCACTGAGGAATGCCACGAGTGTGGATCCGCCGTTGACACGGCGGAGCGCACGCTTACGGTGTGCTTCAGTTGGGAAGTTGGGATCTGCCCTAGTGGCCGTATTAGGGTCAGCCAACCTCACCCTGCCCACCGTTGTGAAAGCGATGGTGAAGCGGGAGGAGTGTTAGAATGCGGTTGCTTCCTTCATCGAAGAGGTGATGATGCTGAAAGAGTCCGCAGAGCGGCGGCGTGAGGTGGAACCCGCCGCCAACGACCTCCATTGTAGACGCCCGGGGCGACGACGCGCGGCTCACGGCCGTCGTCTTCCCCCTTAGGACTAGGATGACGGGCGGCGCGACTCCGCGCTGCCCCATAGGTAGCTCGATCCTTAGAATCATGGTAGGGGCCCCTCACGGGGGAGTCATTGGCGGGGTGCTCAGTTTTACTTTTGAGCTAAGCTGTCGCGTCGCCCTGTGGCAGTGCGTAGGACGGTCGGGTAATTTTTTGCCGGTAGGAGTCCGGCATAACCGGTGACGCCCCCGTGGGTACTGGTATCCATGGTGGATTTATTCCCGCCCAAGAAGAAATAAAAAAAAGGCCTAAAACACAACCCGTATCACCCAAAACAACTATAGTAATTTCGGCTGTCTGCCGTCAAGGCGGAGCGACGCTCACTGTAGCACAATGGCTACAGGCTTAAAACCCAGCCCTAATAACGAACACCCTGAGGAAGCCCTTAAGCGAGGCTTGCTATAATAATCGAAATTAATACTTCGTTGAGTCGCCCTCACAAAGTATAATTCAAGGCACCATAATAAGCTGTAGTCGAACCCCAACCTGTCCTATTTAAAAGTAGGATCGCAACACCAACTGAAGGCATGGCGAAGCTCGCTCATTTGTTTTATTCATAATATTGTTATCAAAACTTCTAAACTAATATTATAAAGAGGAAATATTTATATTTCTGTTTGTAACGTTTTCACACAAAAACTACTGGACCGATTTCAAAAATGTTTTCACTATTACAAAGCTGCACTTTCATTGAACGATATAGGCTACATTACTTTCTCAAAAAAAAAAAAAAAAATAGGAATCCCTAATTTAATGTAACCCAAGGTATGAAATAAAAAATCTGTAACTGCGTGCGCTGCGAAAACTATTGATGATAGAAAAGAAACTGTACTACAATAATATAGAACGTAATAATATCTACAAAAAAGTCCGTGATACTATATGTCGAACTACTGTAGTTATGCCACTGTAACTACTTTTTTTACATTATAAAAGTTAAAGTGCCGACAATAATCAAACCATATTATTCACACCATTGTATTCATCCTCATCCTATTAAATGATACTTTATTAAAGACCGTTTCAATAACTGTAAAATACTTTTTAAATTAATGAAATCGCACATTCACTTCACAAGATATAACGAATTTAAAAATCTCAATCGAAAGAAAATAACGTATCCTGAGTCGAACGCTATGGGAAAGTTCTGAGACAATAAAGTATGAGTTTTCTTTCATTATGGCTTCAAGACTTTGCTGGCAGGGTAATAACCTGCGATAGACTTCTCCTAGCCTAAGGGGGAAAATGCAAAGGGCTAAATATGACCTGTTGGGCATCCAATCCAGAAGCTCTGCTAAGGAAGAGTTACGCCAGTAAGGCCAACTAATAGATGGTTTCGATGAGTTAATAAAGCAGTAATTCTTTACTCAAGTAACATCATTGTTGATTCATATTATACTAGCTGAACCCGCGACTTCGTCTGCGTTGAATGTTTTTTGTGTAGCAATTTCATGAATTCAGGCAAATTGTTTTACAAATACAATTTCGAGTTTCTAAAAAAAAAGAAAGAAAGAAAAAAATCTTTATTCGGGACAATTATAAACTTATACTATATTAATATCTTATACAAATATATTTCATTAATGTATAGATATATAAATTAATGAAATATATATGTGCAGATGTTGTGCAACTTCCACACAGCCCCGAAAAGGCAGAACAGCTCGGTATTGCCGTGTGCCATAAACCTGACATACGGTACCGATTTTCAGCTGCAGCCCTATAGCCAGCTCTGACGTCACGGACAGATCATCAGCCGACTAACAAAACACTTAAATACTAATCTTAATAAAACGCTTAACTACTCTACTACTAACATTAAATTATTAGATAAAATTGTATGCGGTTCAATAGCCAAATATAAAATAAATATGTAATAAAATAATAAAAATAAAAATTACAAATAAAATGTTAATTATGGAAGGACAAATATCAATATACATATTAACATATTAAATCCGTGCATCTCTCTGGGGCCATTCCTGTCCTACCTAACCTACACATATCTGACAAGGGAAGCTACTCTAAAAGACCTGATAATTCTAATTGTTCTAAACTAAGTGAGGAATTGTGAATTTAATAGATATTGCTTATATTTAACTTTAAAACTATATACTGACACTAAAGTACGTAATGGAGGTGGTAGGTTCTACGCCTTTGGTTCCAGAGATATCGTGCTGAGTCAATATTTAACACCCCCGCAACCCCCCTTGCGTCAAAAGGAATAATCCTACCAAATTTCAAGGCTCTACGCCTTATGGTTCCAGAGATATCGTGATGAGTCAATAGATACGTGGATATCTCTTTTATATATATAGATTAAGTACATCAAAGAAATAATTTATAAAATTTGTTGTCTTTCCGTCTATCCATTTGTATCAACTTTCTGAGCTGGTGGTAGATTTGTTACCAACGGATACACTATTCATGATTCGAAACTGCTTTTTCGACCAACGTGAATAAAGAATATTTTGATTTTGACCTCAACATCAAGATAAGTGATACGTAAGACAATTTGTATGATACATTTTCTTATTTTATTGTAATTTGATAAATGGTTTTAAATTATCGTGATAGCCCGAATTATAGCAACGATATTTCAGGTGGTAGAATAATTGCTTTTATACCACCCATACAATGTTAAACTAAAGAGATTATATCCCAAAATATTTATGATTTTTCTCCACCCTGCCCCACATAGCTTTTCTATAAATGTAGAGTATTCATATAACTTCAGGGCTAGAGCCTGAAAGAGGGTTCCTGATCCATCAGTGTACCATACACTGATGGATCAGGAACCGGTGCAGGCATACACACCAAAGGGCTAAGCTATAGCCTAGGGCAATACACTACGGTCTTTCAAGCAGAAATGTTTGCCATAAACCCTTGTGTTAAAGAAATGCTGAACCGCAAAGTCGTTGCTAGGAAAATAAACATCCTCAGCGATAGCCAGGCGGCATTAAAAGCACATGACACAAGCAAAATCAGGTCTGGCCTAGTGCTAGAATGCGTGAGAAGCCTTAATTGTCTTGGACAAGACAATACGGTAAGGCTTATATGGGCACCAGGTCATGAACGAATAAAGGGCAACGAGCAAGCGGATGAGCTACCTCGAGCTGGAACGAGCAGAGGGTTCATAGGTCATGAACCCTGTACAGCAATAGCACAGTGCGTGATAAATGCCGCACTATTAAAATATGTCAGCAAAAGCGAATGGCACAATTATAGGGGCCTAAGGCATTCCAAGACGTTCTTGGATGCAGTGAAACCAGGCTTCATGAAAAGCTTTTAAAACTTTAGTAGAAGACAGGTATGCAGTGGCAATTGCAACTGACCACTACAGTACAAAGGCTATGTTAAAAACCACGGGCATTGCGGAAGACTCTACTTGCAGAGCTTGCAATGAGGAAGAGGAGACGATAAGGCAGCTACTGTGCGAATGCAATGGTTTAGCTAGGACACGAATGAGTCTGCTGGGAGTGGCCTATCTTCAACCAGAAGACTTTAACGGCTAAAGCCTACTCTCAAACTTCTGGAATGGGTTTGTGAGTGCATTTAGGGGAGATTAAAGGATGGGGCGCGTACAAAAGATCCACAAGGGTCGAATCCAGTGCATCCGCTGCCACAGCGGGCCCCGCCGCGAAATAATAATAATAATAATTCATATAATTTGGTATATATATATATATACAAAAGCACTCATCTAGCATGCACTTATAACACATATTCAGCCTAAACTTCTTCTATTTATCAAAATCTAAATTTTAAAAAATCAACATATAACTTAGCAAGCAAATAGTATTAAACTATTCAACTGCTGCTATTCAAATTATAATAACAAGTACATAACTACCTAATTGGTCTAGTGGTTAGCATGTTCGACTACAGAAATGTGGTCCTGGGTTCGAGTCCCGGGTCGGACTAATTCAAAAATCAATATTGAGTTTTCTATTAAGATTTTCTCAATATTTGCCCGAAGTTGGGAAGTTGGCAGTGTGATCTACCCCGTGCCTCGGAGAGAACGTTAAGCCGTCGGTCCTGCGCCTGATCTCTCTCTCTCGTCGTGTCAGATTCCCGTCACATCGGACTATGAGAGTGAAGGAATAGAGTGTGCACTTGTGTACTATGCCTGCCAATCCACAGTGGAGCAGCGTGGTGGGTCTATGCTCGAAAAACCCTCGCTCCTCGAAGTGAGGAGGCCTGTGCCCAGTAGTGGGACATTAATGGGCTGCTACTTACTTTTTTTTTAAATGCCTTTTCCATAGATATTTTTTTATATTTATATATATCCTACAGAGCTATACACATGTTCTTAGTGGAAGACTATGTCAGGAAAGAAAAATGTATGTTGACTTTTAAGGCAACCGGACAAATCCAACAAATCAGTGATCATTTATCAAATCAAATCAAAATATTCTTTTATTCAAGTAGGTTCATAAAGCACTTTTGAATAATAAGTAGTCTGTCCGTTGGTAGCAAATCTACCACCAGTTCGGAAAGTTGAAGTCCACTGAGAAGAAACCGGCAAGAAACTCAACAGATAGATAGATGTATATAGATGCTTTTGTGAGCAAGTGGAACCAAGTCCAAAAGTTTCTATCACTTAAATAATCTTCAACATTATAATATGCCTTTTGTAAAAGGATGTGTTTGATACATTTCTTAAAATTATGTGAAGGCAAATCTAAAACTGATTGAGGTATCTTATTAAAAATGTGTATGCTCAGCCCGACAATTGATTTCTGAACCTTCTTCACTCCAAAATATGGAATTACAAGTATTTATTTCTAGTATTAAAAATGTGTATTTCACTGTTACTTACTGAATAAATGTATATTATCACGGATATATAAGATATTATTAAATATATATTGCAACGGTACTGTGAGAATTGATGTTTCTTTAAATTTATCTCTTAGAGAAACACGAGATCCTAATATATGGCCTGTATTGCTCTTTTTTGGAAAATAAATGTAGTTTCAATGTTCCCCTTACCCCATAACAGTATGCCGTAAGACATAATGCTATGAAAATAAGCGAAATACACCATTTTGGCATTTCAACATCAGTGTATTGCCTAACTTTTCTAACAGCAAATGCAGCAGAACTAAGTTTATTTAAATCGGTTGGTTGTGGGCTGTAAAAGACGTAACAGACAACTTTATGGGCATAGTAGATACTATATATGATGCATAGAATCTATCTTCCCAAAATTTACCTCCCTACAATATTCTTTAATATCTATTTCAATGAATCGCCTCTATTACTTATTATAGCTTTTTATAAAGCTCTTATTTCGATAAAGGAGCCCCAGAAAATAATATCATAGAGCTGTGTTAGTCTAGCCTTCTGTGTTCCTGTTGCAGTTTTAAAATTTAAGTATCCTCCAGAGTCCTGTATATGTACAGGAGAGGCCATTGCTCCGTTAGATTTATTCCGGTATGCCTATTCCCATAACATCCAACAAACTGTAATTTTTACTGAATCTTTAAGCACTTTATTGTCTATTAAAGAAAAGAGCTTTCTTGTTAAATCAAGATTCATTATCTTCATAATCAGAGAGGTTTGTTCTCATGCTTTAAACAGAATTTATCAGTTTTTATTGTTTGGGTCCCCAGCCACTGATATCTCTGGAAATGAGACAACTGACTCGAGATGCTGAAGTAGCAGTCCAAGAAGGAATGCTCGATCATTTTCAAAACTTTTCACAGTAAGTTCGCTTTCCAAGTTCTACTTGGAAAAGTCTTGGAACTTATTCTGGATCTCATCAAAATTGGTTAAGGGCCAAATATTATGCAGCTATTCAGCTAAGTATCCCAAGGCGACCTTTGGTTTTTTGTTGATAGATATGCAAATCGCTCTGTAATATCTACTATTGCACCAATGGGTCTTGGTCACTTACTCCCCTGTCCACCTAGTGAAACGCCAGATCAGGGCCAATTCAATTTGTGAATATGGCCTGGATGAAGACACTGATTCTCATATCATGTTCAGTTGTCCTAAAATTTCCCATCCCATATATGACATTACTCCTTCCACAGTATCTTTTCCTTTAAATGCTGAGTATTTGTTAACCCTTGTATATAGACCCTACCGCAAATATCTTTGTATAGATATATAAATTACATCCTGTTCCGAGAAGTGCGCACAACAAACTCAGTCACAGGTTTTTTTTTCTCATCATTATTACATTCATATTTTAAATTAATTGTATTTAGATATGTATTCATTCACTCCTATGCTTTTTAATTTCATAAGTAGTCGTTCCAATTATAAAACAATTATTCAATTAGTTTTGTTTTAAAAGATTAAAATTTATTAGGTGCATTCACTCTTTTTATTAAAAGAGTCAATATTTTTATGGACATAAAAGTTTTTGAATAAGTATATACTGTGA
Source organism: Elymnias hypermnestra (assembly GCA_015832385.1). Lineage (NCBI taxonomy): Eukaryota > Metazoa > Arthropoda > Insecta > Lepidoptera > Nymphalidae > Elymnias > Elymnias hypermnestra. The sequence continues at coordinate 576,255 of JACTOM010000534.1, read as the reverse complement.
ACTGTTACAATTTTAAATTATTTCAATTTTTCTCTTAGCTACTCGCTACTTGGACCCATATTGTAAATAGCACAAATTGCCTTTTTCTGCAGCACAATTTTTGCATCTATATCAACAGCATACCCCAAAGTAGAATACCATATGTCATAATGTAAGACAATGAATATTATTAAAAGCCGCCGAGTTAAGCCTGTTCGATAGATTATTATAATGTTATATCTTCAGAAAGGTCAACTCTCTCTCTCTACACAATAAAAAAAGAATTTCCTATATAAATATAAACGCTTCCCTAACAATATGCGAGACCCTTAGTGGAGTATGCATTCTAAGTCTAGAGCCACTAAAATGACAAGAGAACTTAGAAATTTTACACATGATCAAAGGCTTGCAAAATTTGGACTCGACATCCTTAAGAGTAGGCGAGAAAGAGGTGAATTCATAGAAACTTTCAAAATCATAAAAAGTTTCTTTCACCAAAAAGTGTAACACCAAGCTAAGAGGTCACAATGTTAAACTTGGATACAAGCAAGCTTGTACTTTCTCAGTAATAAAAATGTACACCAATAGAATAAATTACCTGAGAGTGTAGCGACTGCAAGATCATTGAATAAATTCAATAACTGACCAAGCATAGAAATAATAAAAAGCACAATAATTGATATAGGCGCATCAGCAAAAGCAGCTTAGCCTATTATTAGATTGCGATATTGAAAGGGAAAGGAGAGCACTCTTGGTCCGGTGTAATATGTTAGTGCAAAGATTCGGTACATGTAGCAAGGCCGTCAAGAAAACATTATTCACCGCATATTGCCAGTGCTTTTTATACCTGTCAACTTTGGACAATTTTTTTCAGAAAATCCTACATGGCAATACGCATGCAGTATAATGACCCAGTAGAATGCCCAGATATTGCAGTGCGTCTGGCATGTTTGCTGAATCGGGAGTGCCCAATTTCTATGCTGTTATGAGGGCACGCATTGCCTCTTTTTGGGAGAGAATGAGGGCATCGCATAACAGCATTCTTAAAACGATTTGTGTGGGGATGCCTAGCCCTATATTCACATATTGGCTGTCTGTTCATCTGACGAGCAACAGAAAATGATGCCTAGGGACAACCCTCAGCTAGTATATAAGACGTCTTTATATTTACAGTATTCTCACATTTGTTTAATTGATAGTCGTGCTTTTGATTTTAATTTGATTTGATTTAATTTAATTGTATTTAATTTAGTTTAATTTCATTTATTTTCTGTATTATTATATTCTATTTGTCACTAACATAGTTATAAGTAATTTATATTTTAACAATTTGGGCGAAATGTTGCCTTGAATAAAAACTTATTATTATTATTATTATAAATAATAATAACTATCACTTACCAACATAAGATCAGAAAAAATTCTATTCTATTCTATTCTATTTATTTAGTCTTAATTATATATAACGTTTTATTAAATTTGTGCAATGTAACACCGACCGTAGTTTATTGTTGCACTTACTTTATAATAAATTGAAAAATTGTTAAATGTTTAAATTAAAAATAAAAGCTAGGTGACAATTTATGAATTCCTCCACAATATTACAAAGTTTACATTAATTACTATAAGTTTTCATTGAAATATCAATATTATAAAGATAAGAAAATCGCAGCGAAAATTTAAAATGTCTCCACCCACCTTTGAAGCAGAGCAGCGAGTCCGGGTATTGATTTTAAAAATGGCTGTACAGTTTCACAGAGAATTTATCTTATAACTAACAACATACGTGTCAATAAAATTAAGAAAAACTGTATTTAAGCGAAGATCTAAAGAATAGATGCAATGCTTGTCAATTTTATAATTTTTAAAATGTCTTCCTCAGGACTAGCAAGGATCGATAACCGCACTACAGTACAGACTATCAAATATGATTTAACCATCGAGTTTGACGCTTCCTGTCTATAGTCTATGACGTTTGTGCCGCGAATCGATACGGAAACGTTTGGAAACTATGATTTCACAAATTTAAAATTATTTTGATATATGCTTAAATTATAAATATTAATAAATATTATAAATCTGTCTAACACGCTATGCATTGAATGGTTACCATTCCACCCCCCACCAGCGCTGAAATTGGGAGTATTATCTGAATTACAAATTGACTATTAGAGTTACCACAAAGTTTAGAGATACATAACAGATATAAAAGGCTGATAAGCATCAAGAGAAAAGTACATTCTTAAAAAGATATTTACGAGAGGGTTTCGTTCGGAAACGGTCCGAAAAACGTATGAAAATTATATTTCACAGCACTTTATTATATAAAACTATTGTGTACTCAGATTATAACTTAATATAAACGATGAGAGAATATATATATATATATATATATATATATATATATATATATATATATATATATATATATAAAACAGAGTATTTATGGGATATCCTCTTTCGGAAATATTTTATTCATATTAATAAGTCATATTAGCCAAAGATTTGTCTTATATACCTATAAAGTCTTCTAAAATAAATCAATATCTGAAATAGTACGTAATAACAAAAGACTGCGTTGAAAATTTTATTAACAGGTTACTTTGATTAAATTGTTTCTCAAATAATCATTGGATCCTTTGTATTTTAGGTCTTTCGGTCTTAAAATGAAAAAGGACTAAAAGCAATAACAAAAGAACTATGAGATATATAATTCATATGTATGTATCTGAACCACGCCCATGGCCGGTGTATTGATTTATAGAACAGCCATATTGGTTAGTGCTGCCATATATAAAATCTATGGTGTTGGGAGTATTGATTTGTGCATTTTACCAAAACTATATCCTTACTTCCTAGTGAATGATAACAAAATCGGGGCATACAGTTTGGTGTTGTAACTATATATCTACCAATTCCATCCGAAATTCAATTACCCCACTGGATAGCTAAAGGAAAGGAAGGAAGGACGACTGTAATACTTCGCGCGCGGCGGAACAGGAAGGCCCGCCATTTTGAAGCTATTACCTGTTATGAGATGTTTTCACGTACATCAAACCGCCGCTCCCTAACACAGCCACACCCCATTTTTTTAAAATTTTGTATTAGGTAACGCCTCATGTTGAAACAGCTTTTTTGACGTGATACTGGGGGAATTCTTTTACGGATGAAACGCGTAATTAGCATCACAAAGATATGCAACGTTTATGTGTTAATTCATTTGAAGGTTGGGTAATTTTAATATTTACAAATAACATGTAAAATTTTTATTTGCCTCGTCATTTAGTAATTTAATATAATATTTTTCATAAGATATTTCATATTTTCTCTTTTCTAAATTTTATATTCAAAAACAAAATTTAATGAATAATTTCTAATATCGAAATAAAATACGTGGCATTTTTATTTACAACTCATCATTTGAATTATTAATTTTCGACACTTTTAATATTTTAATGACAATTCTTAACATAACTTCCTTTTGCCATAAGTCTTAAAGATTGGTTTGCCAAAGTACTTCTGTCATTTTTACGCACGCACTTTTAACTATTTTTCAAATATAAATTGAATTTATATGTTATAGTAATTTTATATATAAAGTGTTTGAACTTCTTCATAAAACTGGATTAAAATCAATGTGTTTGTCATTGAAATATTATATATTGCTTGGTAATAATTATTGTGGTATCTTATTACATATTTGTACGCTCAGCTTAGAAAATAGTTTCGCCAAGTCATGTCTCTTAATAAATAAATAAGGCATTCAATTTCATATTATTTATACAAATAAAATAAAAACATTATTATAACCTACGCATAGCAGAGTGTCTCTAAAGATGTAGAGGAGAGAAAAAAACAGTTTACATCTGGTCCATTATCACAAATAGTCAAACTCTGTTAGTCTTTAACAGTTTTATACATAGATATAAGCGCATGGTGGTGCAGAGGCTAAGTTTATATTCAAATCAACTTCAAAACTAAACAAGATTATTAAAAATATTTGTATATAGATTAATTTCTTTGCTATAGATTTCTATAGGTTAAAAAACTTTAGTATACTTCTTTTAACCGAGAAATAAAATACTATCTTGTAAATAATAATATCCTTTATAATTATAATTTTTTCGGTTCTCCAATAAATTGTTAGCGAAACATAACTTTAATACCATTTTAGTAATTAAATCTAAATTCATTAAATTAAATGACAAATTTTTTTTAAATTTTTATTTCATTTCATACTCAGTATGATATATGAGTATTAACTTATTTAAATTTTACATTAAATATTAATTTTTTAAATGCAGCTTAGCATTATATTATTGTAAAGAAGAACAATTTAACCCTAAAATAAGATAAATGAAATAGTTGTTGAAAATATTTTAAGCAAAGCTTACTTTTTATAGAAAACTATGTAGCACAGAGGTCAGCATTGCGAATAGTTAAATATATCTTTGAAAAGTATAATATAAAAAGAGATGATAAACCTTGAATTATATATAATGAAAAATCTTTTCTATTTACTTGCAAATTTGGGTAAATAAATCACAAAACTTATAAGCTAACATTAACAACCAGAACATAGATTAGCAAAATTTTAAATAACTCGACCATTAAGCAAATACCTAAGGTTGCCTGGAACAAATTGCTGATTAGCGATAAGCCTTTTTCATACATTTGTTTGTATAAGCCATATCATTCATTATTCTCATTGTGTTTTTAATGTGTACAATAACAAGTATTATTATTATATTATAAATTTAAAGTACTGAGTTTTGTATCACACCAACTGCATAACTTTAAAGGCATTTTTGGTGCAATGGTGTGAATACTCTTTTCACTACCTCAGGAATTCAATACAGATTAATCAAATTTAGGAAATTGCATTTTATTATTTGTTTGAGTTGAACTGCTAGGAGACTTCGGCTGTGGCTAGTTACCACTTCTGTATGTATCTTATGTGCCAAGCAAATCAATAAAATGTTTTTACCATATCATCATATTTCCATCTTGCATCATCACTTGTAATCAAAACTTGATATATTTTATTATATTTTAATGGAAGTCAGCAGTGCAGTTGTAATTTATTACAATAAGTGTTGAATTATAAATAAAAAAAATATATGCAACGAATTCAGCATAGCAATAATAACATTTAATTTTACAAAGATACCTGTGAACTTGGACTATTATCATTTCTGTCTCATAATGTAGAACCAGATATTAAATGATAATTACCACATTTTTAATATAGAAATCTATCAATGATATGGTCTAAGACTGTAATATGCTATTCTGGTATATGGTAAGTTTCTACAATGCAAATAATTTGCTTTTTTCTAGTATTTGTAAATAAGATGGTAACTAGTCCCTATCTAAGGTTTCTAAATAAGACCAAGATATATAATAAAACAATATGTATTATTTTGAGCCGTAGAGAAGATATTGTTTTAATCTGCATAAAATATTGTATTGTAATGATGATTTTAATGAAAAGAATACCCAAATGAGTTTGTTGTGGTTTCTTCACAAGACAGGGTGTGGCAAAACCCTTTTAACTTTGGATTCTACTTCAATTTTATTAAACCAACTTGAGTAAAGAATATTTTCATTTTATAATATTAACAAATTATAAAGATATCTTTTTATTTGTGTTCAATATTATAATATGCCATTTTAAAAGGATGTTTTTGACATATTTGTTTTTAAATTATTTGTAGGAAAATCCAAAACTAATTGTGGTGTCTTATTAAAAATGTGCTCAACGTGACAAATGATTTCTGAACCTTCGTCACCCCTAAAATATGGCATCACAAGTTTGCTTATTTGTATTAAAATTGTGTATTCCACAATTTATCATTATATATATATAATAATAAAAAAAAAATTGATATTTTAGTCAAGGCATACAACCTTTCTTTATTTATTTTATTTAAAGGTTCAGTTTTTCTTAATTTATTCATTTACCAAAACAGGGTATCCTTTATTGCGAAACTTATAAAAAAGGGCGTTGCCAAGTAAAAGTACAATAAGAGTTAAAAATAAAGAAAACGCAAAAATATGAAAGATATTGATAACTTATATTGATCTTGATTATTTAAATGACGCTTTTACTAAGTAAATGGTGAGATTGAAGCAATTAAGTTGGATTGATACAATATAGACAAAGGATCTCCAGGTAAGTCCACACCCATATTAGATGTTTCTTATTATTCCTACTAAACACAAAAAATATTCACTCACCACTTAGAGTGCTCGACCGCTAGATGTTTCTTCAACGAAAACGCGACGATACAATATTCTAAATACTTGTAATACTCAAAAACACTTAAGCCCTATCAGCCTCTCGCCGATGCCCAATTCGAATAGGATCGATAAACGTTCTAGCAGTGTAAGCTTTTTTTATTTTATGCTCATAGATAATGTAGATCCCATCTCACCCATTAGATTCTGTTTCATGTTACTTTCCTTTTTAGAAATTTCCATTACAAATATGAAAGGAAATAATCAGCAAATTAAGATAAAGGCTCCTACTAAAACTTAAGCGAAGTATTAATTCATATTTCATAATTGAATTATCCCCACAAAACCAAAACTTTTCTTATAATCTGTTACAATTTAATTCAAACCTTATACGTATACAGTTAAAGTTTATTATAAATTATCAAGGATATCTGTGATTGCTCATGTTATTTAGTTACCATAATTATTACAAAATATATTTTATGTCAAAGTGTTAAAGTTTAATTTTAGTTAAAAATATTAGTAACAATTTTTTTGCTTCCTAATACTTTGCCGCTAATCGAGGCATATCTGTCCTTGACAAAGCATCAGTTATTTTATGACGTCAATAATTGTAAGAATACCGTCTTTTACAACAAAAGTATAAAAAAGGGTTAGGAAGCATACAAAGTCATTTGGCAACACATTTCATTAACGATTATACTTTAGAATTCAGTATATTATCAGAAAACAGTTATAATATTATAAAAATATATCTGTGGAGTGGCTTAACGGACAAAGCCGGATTTTGATTTATATTTGAGTTTTTTTTATGGAGAACCACTTTTGTATATGACAACACTTAAATGATAAAGGATTTATTTTTGGGTAATAAGTAATTATATTTATTGTGTTACAAAAATAAATTAGATAAAATAAAATCTGTAACTGGTGGAGTGTATACATCGATTTGTAAAGGTTTTAGATTTCATTTTTAATTTTAGGATGGACGGAAATTGAAAACTACTTAGATTAAATTTGAAAGAGATGACAAAGAATGACTATAAGTTAATTACTACAAATCCCAAATGGAATTGCTCGACTAAGGGAGTACCACCTAACAGAATACCAATATAAAGTAGCAGTTTAATGTTGAAGTCTTTCGTTGCACTAGTATATTACCACACTTTCAGGAGGTTGGAATGGAGATCAGCTTGCAAAACATCATATACTTTTTAACCAGCATCGCATAGTTAGTTCTATTGGTCGAACAAACATATAATTAGGGAACTCCATCTGTATTTTCTAGTTTATTCTGTATATAGTTTATGTGTAAAATACATATTTTATTTTAAAGAACAATTTTTCTCACCTTCGCCAATTCACGGTCCATGTTTTTATCGTAAATTGTTTAATATAATAAATTTATGGTTTTTGTAACATTTCTAGTTCTTATGGGATTTACTTATTGTAGATGTTATGGGATTTATGTAGGGTTAAAATTAAGTAAAACTTGGTATTCCCATTATTAATAGATATACTATTGCATTTCTATTGTGAGATTACTTTAGAACAGTGTGTGTAATAATTAATTCTACTATCTTTCCACCAATTTTTGTTTATTTTCGGAAGGTCTATGGTCTAAAGTTTTTGCCATAATCATTAAAGGGATAAATCAAAACAAATCGTAATACTTATATAAATTACAATACGCTCTATAGAAATTTAATTCATGCTTAATTTTATAATATATTACCGTGTACATCATATATTAAAATATAATAAACGATGGTAATATTATACTCTGTAGATTATAAATTATAGGTTAGGGTGACTCAAAAGGCTCATACCCAGAACAGTATGGACAAAAAAAATTGCTGATATTTGATGTTGATTTGTAAATAGAATTGGATATATATTTTGAGAAAGTTTTTGTTTTTGCAAATTTTGTATATATATTGTGGTTAATAGTTAATAATACAACTTTTACTCCTTACAATTTATCATGGTTTATATGCCTTACAAGGTATACAACCATTTAATTATGTAGTGGTCTTAAACGATTTACATAAGATTACATAGAAAGGATTTTAATCGCATGAAATAATAATTGTCAATAAAAACAATTATACAAAATGGGGAAGAATAAAATGATAGCGAAGAGTTGTCCCAAATGTGAAATGCAGGTTTGTTTACTTTCAATACTGTGTTTTTGAATGAAATGTACTGTTTATATTTCTTGACTTGATATTGTTATTTCAAAAAGTACTTTTGAATCAACAATAGCTTGTCTGTTGGTAACAAGACTACCCCTGATTAGGAATGTTGATACAACTGAGAAGAACATATATATATAGCATAATGCCTCATTCCCTTCAGGGTAGGCAGAGACCACATCCTTCCACTTGCTATGATCCCTGCATATCTCCTTCGCTTCTTTCATTTTCATTAAACCTTTCATACAAGTTCATCTGTTTAGAGTACTCTTGACTTGGCCCTTAATTAAAATGTCCTGGATTTGATCCAGGAATGTTCGCCTTGGTCTTCCCCTTCCAACTTTCACATTCTCTCTTGACTCGTAAATCTTTTTTGTCAGTCTCCTTTCATTCATTCTTTCTACATGCCCAAACCATCATATTATATACCACAACACTCTCTTATCACACTATTTCTTATTCTGTCACTCAGTTTCAATCCATTCATACTTTTCAATGCTCTCATCTCTATCACATTTATTTTGCTTTTATGATTCTTCTGCCATACCCAACTTTCACTACCATACATAAGTGTTGGCACCAACACTCCTGCATGCACAGCCAGTCTGGCCCTTCGGGTCACCATCTGGCTATTCATAAAGGTATGCAGAGCACCATTTACCATATTCCCTGCATTCACAGACTGCCTCATTGGTCTAGCAGTTAGCATGTTCGACCACAGACATGAGGTCCTGGGTTCGAATCCCGGGTTGGACCAATTATAAAATCAATATTGAGTTTTCTATTAAGATTTTCTCAATATTTGTTCGAAGTTGGGAAGTTGGCGGTGTGATCCACCCCCGTGCCTCGGAGAGCACGTTAAAACGTCGGTCCTGCGCCTGATCTCTCTCCGGTCGTGTCGGATTCCCGTCACATCGGACTATGAGAGTGAAGGAATAGAGAGTGCACTTGTGTACTATGCCTGCCAATCCGCTCTGGAGCAGCGTGGTGGGTCTATGCTCTAAAAACCCTCGCTCTTCGGAGTGAGGAGGCCTGTGCCCAGTAGTGGGACGTTAATGGGCTGCTACTTACTGCATTCACTCTCCTTTCAATATCACTTTCACATGTTCCATCTTTTGTAAATTTAGATCCTCAGTATACAAATTCTTTCACCTCTTCCACTTAGTCCTCATCTATCAAAATATTGCCATTCAGCATAGATTCATCTTATTCAAAAAGCATAACTTTCATTTCTTTCCTTTTCAAAGCTTCATTCATAGTATTTACCATCTCTGTAGCACATTAGCGGATGACGCAAGTATTACTTATTCATCAGCTTAGAGTAGACATTTGATGAGTTCTTAACCCATACATACTTTCTTTTAAATCTGTCAAACAGATATCCATGAATAGGCCCTGTTTATTCTGACACCAGCACTAGAACCCTCAACTAGAACCCTCATAGAGAGACTTCAATGCTTGAATCAGATTACTGATCACCCCATACGTAGATAATATTAACCACAGCTCAACCCTCACCACTCGATCATTGGGCTTTTCTAAATCTATATAAGTGCAATAAACTTTTTGGCACTGAAAAATGAGGAGAAACTCAGCGGTTAACCTTTAAATATAGTTTGGTAGATCACAATGTATAATATTTTGCATCAACTTGTATTTGTGTGCAACTGGAATCAGATCCAAATATTTTTATTGCTTAAAAAATCATCAACATTACAATATGCCATTTGTAAAAGGATATTATTGACATATTTCTTAATAGCATTTGGAGACAAATCCAAAACAGTTTCAGTGTCTTATTAAAAATGTGGATGCTGAACAAGACTGATTATTTCTTAACTTTATCACACTAAATTATCGTATTACAATTTGGTTTTATTGCATTAATATTGTGTATAGTTTTTATTTATACACCCAGATATTTCCAATGAATGCCTGATGATATTATGCAATGACATAATTTTAATATAGTTTATTTCATATAGCTTAAATAGGTTTAAGGTTCTTGGATGTTAAAAAACAGGCTCTTCACAAAGTGGTAATAATATCAGGTCACTGTAGTACAAAAGCTATGAGTAATGTGAAAAACTACTTGCCCTGCAAGTAGAGTGAAAGTAGAAATTTTACAGCATCTACTGTGCAAATGTGGTGGATTAGCACAAATTAGTCTACTGGTAGTGGCCTAACAATAACCACACAATTTTGACAGATCCAATCTTCAAACTACTAGATTGGATGTTTCAGAGGAGACTAAAGGATGGGGTGCATATAAAAGATGCACAAGGGACAAAGTGCCTAAGTGGGCCCCATTGCCAAATAGAACAGAACCTTATTAAATCAGGTCAAAAATAGAAAACTTTGTTTCAGGTGGCAGTAGCTTCAAAGTCCTGTAAATGTGGACATACATTCTTCTCAGCACGCCGTGGAGCTGATGCTGTGCCAGCAGCTGAAGATACTAAGAGGAGAACAGGAAGAGTCAGGAGGTCGCAACCGCAGTTCTATGATGCCCAACATTATCAGAAGCAAACTAGAAAGGTGAGAATACATATATGTATATTGATAAAAAAATTTAAAGTCTGTGCATACTAAGTACACTTGTCAGAAGTAAAACTCCTTTGGCTAACTAATTTTTAAGTAGAAGGAAGAAATATTAGGTATTTAATTGTCATTGAAATATTAAAAGTGTTGAATGAATACAAATAATTTTATGTTCACATCTTCATGACATGTTTCATCTTCAAAAATTGTACCCTCATAAAGAATTTTGCCTGATTCATCTCAGTATATTCAGTGCTGATGGACCAACTTTAATAATGAGTGTTGTAATGGATTTGATTTTAAATTAGCCATTTATGTTACAGTCTTTCTTCTTTGCATTTCTCTGTTGATTGTTTGTTTTCAGTCACCGAAAAAGAGATCGCTTTCAAAGAATTATGGAGATGAGGATTATAAAGGGAAAGGGAAGATTGAAAGTGGTATGTATTTGTGTTATCTATAAATAAAATGAGACTTATTATGTTTGTGACATGTATGTCATTTTTAGCCTACTAACCTCTTATTCAAATTTAAAATTCTTTACTCAAGTAGGCTTTTACAGGACTTTTAAATAGTTAAATATAGTTTTTTTTACATACTAATTCTAATGCATCGTAGTATTAAAGAACAACTTAGAATCTAAAGAAACGAGGACTCTTTCCTTCTTAAAGAGAGTGATGGAGAACTTAATAAGAATCATCATACCTCTGCCCTTATTGCACTAGGTGGAGTTGGTACAGCAGGTTTCCTTTCACCACTTCACTCTATCTATTGTGATTTCTACATTTACACCCCTTACACACATATCCTCATTGGCAAGACAGTTCCTATGTCATGTCTTAAACAAAAATAAAGTGTTGTCTCGTAAGTGAAAAAGTCATTGAGTGTGGAAATTCAAAGTGAGTTTGATTTATCAGATTCCATTTATTATAAAATCATTAAATCAAATACTATCAAGTGTCATTGCTCTGATATTCTTTTTTCAGTCCTTTTCACTTCTGTTTGTGAGATTGGTCATTTCTATGAATCTCTTGATTTGAAACCTGAGTTTGAGAGTAGTCCCTGAGATGGCAATTCCTTGAACTCTCTTTTTTTAGTTGTACATACAAGCAATATATATCAAATGAAGCTTATTTTTTTATTGAAACCAGTTTAGTATATATATAGGTTCTGTTAAATATATACAAAATGTCATTAATTGCATGCTTGCTTCGTCTCGGTAGAAGCAACCATTGGTAGATGATGAAATCATTATAGACAGACAGACATGATTCAAAAGGGAACTGTTAAGCTTACAAGAATACATATAATCAGGGTTACCTTGATCTGGTGTGATGCTGTGTAGAAAATTCTGAGGGGCAAATTCCCACACAGACTATTATCACCAAATTTTTGCTGGCCGTTTTTTTGTTGGTAAAATGGTTACTAGCCTTATACACCATTCAAATTGTTTTAAAATATAATACAGCGACAGCCAGAGCCCGGCGTCGTAGGGCGCTCCGTAGGGCGCAAAGGGAGCCTCCGCCCGTGGAGAGAACCCGGGACCCCACACCCCAACTCCGCCCTGCACAAGTGGCCCGCTGTAAATTAATATTATCCGAGATTAACAGGAAAATCCATGCGGTGAAATGGCAACCGCCCTCTGACTAATAGATATTAATAATTAAGTTTCATTACATCTAATAAGTGCTTATCTATATTTGCTTCAATATATAAAATAGGTCTCTATGTAATAATTAATCATGTAAGGCAATAATTGAATCTATGTTTACATATCGTAATAACTAAGTCTATTTTCATATGACGCAATAACTGCATTTTTATATAATGTAATAAATGAGTCTCATGTTATTATAATGCAATAACTGAGTCTACATTCATATAAGGCAATAACTGCTTGTTCATATAATGTAACATCATGTTCATGTAATAAATCATTATTACATTAATATAGATAGTAATATATCAGTTTAGTTACATTTAACATATTCATGGAATCTTTTTCATGCAATGTAATAAATGAGTCTACTTTCATTTAACATAATGGAATCTTTTTCATGCAATGTAATAAATAAGTCTAGTTTCATTTAACAAAATAATGGAATCTTTTTCATGCAATGTTTAAATAGGTCTACTTTCATTTTATATAATACTGGAATCTTTTTCATGCAATGTAATAAATGAGTCCACTTTCATTTAATATTACAATGAAATCTTTTTCATTCAATTTAATAAATGAGTCCACTTTCATTTAATATTACAATGTAATCTTTTTCATGCAATGTAATAAATGAATCATGTAAATTAATAACTGAGAATTTTCATAAGGATTTATAAAATAGTCTGTTATATGAAAAAATATGTATAATTAATTTTCATGTGGAATGTATTGTGTTATAAATTACCCTGTATTCATTTATTGTAAAGCTTAATGAAATTGTACATTTATTATTTCAAAATATGCATTAAATGACTGTATGTCTCTTGATTGTTATAAGTGAGTCTTGACAAATGAGTCTACTTTCATTTACAATAAAAAGTAGCTGTTGAATTAGACTTTTATAGGATAAAGAGGCTTTTACTCATTATCTTACTGTTTTAATTTGAAATGTCTGTTTATTTTATGTGATAAAAGAGCATATCTTCATTTACATTAAAAATTTGGTGTTTCATATGAATGTGTGTTTATTTAAATTATCCATTTATTTAATAATGAGGTTATGTATAAATAAAGATATATTCTACTGTTCTAAATGACTATAAACATTTGGTATTTCATAAAAGTGCATATCAATTTTAAATGTTTTGTTTAATATGATAAATGTTCTTATATCCATTTATTGTAATAAATCAATTGGTATTTCACATGAGTATATATCATATTCATATTCTTTGCAATAAATAACTGCTGTTTTGATATTTTAATTCTGAATGGCTTTCCATATTTGGAAATAAATGAGCCTATGTTAATTTATTGTAATAAATAACAAATCATTTGGTATTTCATATAAGTGCATATCAATTTTAAATGTCTGTTCGTTTTATCTGTTAAATGTGCTTAGGTTCACTTGGCTCAGTAAATCATGTTATTAGGCATGTTATATAAACGCATATTCGTTTCAAAACTTTTTATTCGGTTTAATAAATTAGACTGTGTTCATTTGATTTATTCATTTCATGTCTACATTATTCATTTTACTTTTTTTTTTAATAAATAAAGAGTGCTCTCACTTTGTCAAGCTTATGTCCATTTACTGATAATATTCTGTTTATTTACTGCCAATATGTTCATTTAATGGCAATTTATTGTTCATTTACTGACAATATTATGTTTATTTACTGTCAATTTTATGTTCATTTACTGTAAGTATTATGTTCATTTGCTGACAATATTATGTTTATTTACTGGCAATATTATGTTTATTTACAGTCAGGTTTATGTCCATTTACTGACAATATTTTGTTTATTTACTGTCAATTTTATGTTCATTTACTGTCAGTTTTATGTTCATTTACTGGCAATATTACTTTTATTTACTGTCAATTTTATGTTCATTTACTGGCAATATTATGTTTATTTACTGACAATATTATGTTTATTTACTGTCAGTTTTGTGTTTATTTACTATTATAAATCGATTAAGTCTATAGATGTGTTAAGCAATCATTTTAAGATTTTTATTTAATTACAGATGTCAATTTACGAATTTTATTTGTATCATTGACATCGTTGTGACATGAAATTTATCAATTTACATTTATTGTGAGAATTATGGTTTTGTACATTGATTATATTAAATGATCACGACTTGTAACAATGCTGTATTCATTCATTATAAGAGTATTTTCACTTTTGTATTTAATTGTAAGTTTGCTTGTATTGTAATTATTGTAAATAAATCATTCAAATTCAAATTGAAAATATCTTTTATTTCAAGTAGGCCTTGACAGCACTTTTGAATCGTCAAATATTGTTTTTTTTTTGTCATCATCATTACAATACATGTAATTTATTCTATATAGATTAGAGCAATTCATTCACTCCCTTTCTTTTATTACTTTAATATACCAAAAAGTTTATTGCGCTTTCGTAGATTTAGAAAAGGCCTATGATCGAGTGGTGAGGAATGAGTTGCGGTCAACGTTATCTACGTATCCAAGCATTGAAGTCTCTCTATGAGGGTTCTAGTGCTTGTGTCAGAATAAACGGAGCGTACACGAAATGGTTTCCTGTCGAAAGAGGTGTTCGACAGGGATGTGTTGCGTCACCATGGCTGTTCAACCTTTTCATGGATAAATGTTTGACAGATTTAAAAGAATGTATGTATGGGTTAAGAATGAATGAATTACTCATCAAATGTTTACTCTACGCTGATGATCAAGTAATACTTGCGTCATCCGCTAACGAGCTTCAGGAGATGCTAAATATTATGAATGAAGCTTTGAAAGGGAAAGGAATGAAAGTGAATGTAAACAAAACGAAAGTTATGCTTTTTGAACGAGATGAATCTATGATGAATGGCAATATTTTGATAGATGGGGAACAAGTGGAAGAGGTGAAAGAATTTGTATACTTGGGATCTAAATTTACAAAAGATGGAACATGTGA
>JACTOM010000534.1:541079-556406 GCA_015832385.1 Elymnias hypermnestra | reverse complement strand
TGAATATTAAAACTATTGTCTCATATAATAATAATAATAATAAGTTTTTATTCAAGGCAACATTTGGCCCAAATTGTTAAAATACAAATAACTTATAACTATGTTAGTGACAAATAGAATATAATAATACAGAAAATAAATGAAAGAAATTAAACTAAATTAAATTAAAAACAATTAAATTTCAAAACAAAATTATAAAATTAAATCAAATCAAATTAAAATCAAACGACTATCAATTAAACAAACGTGAAAATACTGTAAATATAAAGACGTCTTATATACTAGCTGAGGATTGTCCCTAGGCATCATTTTCTGTTGCTCGTCAGATGAACAGACAGCCAATATGTGAATATAGGGCTAGGCATCCCCACACAAATCGTTTTAAGAATGCTGTTATGCGTTGCCCTCATTCTCTCCCAAAAAGAGGCAATGCGTGCCCTCATAACAGCATAGAAACCGGGCACTCTCGATTCAGCCATCATGCCAGACGCACTGCAATATCCTTATACATACATACATACATAGCATCACGCCTCATTCCCTTCGGGGTAGGCAGAGACAACATCCTTCCACTTGCCACGATCCTTGCATATCTCCTTCGCTTCTTTCAATCTCATTAAACCTTTCATACAAGTTCGTCGGTTTTGAGTACTTTTGACCTGGCCCTTGTTTAAAGTGTCCTGGATTTGGTCCAAAAACGTTAACACTCACTCTTGACTCATAACTCCTTTTCGTCAGTCTCCTTTCGTTCATTCTCTCTACATGCCCAAACCTTATCCTTATTCTTACTGATATTATAAATGCGAAAGTACAAAACTATCCAATTTAAATGATTTGGTACATAGATAATTTAAAGCCTCAGAAAAAAATATAGGTTACTTGCTAACACAAAAAAAGGATTGTATGTATCGTCATTTTTAGAGCTGTGAATAAAATGTTTGCCCTCGACCCTCGATATTATAAATTCGAAAATAACTCTGTATTTTTTGCACACATGTAAATATCTCATGAAAAGTATTTATACCTATGTGTCTTATTTGTAAAATAAGAATAACCTAAACCTAACCTAAAAAAATGATGATTTTTAAGGTTAGGTTAGATTCATATTGACTATTTGAACGGGTACATACCACGATGGCGTTTTTTAATTTTGCCGATATTTCGACCCAGTTGCATGGATCGTGGTCACGACGTTACTGCTGTGGTCGGTTGTGTCAAGCTCTCAAGGGCAGAATCTGTCTACCCTGCGTCTGATCCTTTCATTTTTCACGGCACCCACATCCATTTGTCGGCATACTACACTCACAACGTCACGTTTGGGCAAACGAAGCGTTCCATAGCAACTCGTGTATCAGAACACATAAATGCTGTCAAGCACAACGACATACAAAAATCTGCGATCGCGGAGCACATTTTGCAGCAGGGAACTCAACACTGGATAGAACTTCATAGCCCGAAAGTTCTTTCCACGGACCGCCATTATATGCCGAGATTAGTTCGCGAGGCCATTGAAATTAAAAAATATCCTAATTTCAATCGCGAAGATGGTTTTAAGCTGGCTGATACGTGGAATCCAGTGGTGAAGCTATGCCAAATGAACAAACGACGCAATGTTTCAAAATTAAAACGTGACGTTGTGAGTGTAGTATGCCGAAAAATGGATGTGGGTGCCGTGAAAAATAAAAGAATCAGATGTAGGGTAGACAGATTATGCCCTTGAGAGCTTGACACAACCGACCACAGCAGTAACGTCGTGACCACGATCCATGCAACTGGGTCGAAATATCGGCAAAATTAAAAAACGCCATCGTGGTATGTACCCGTTCAAATAGTCAATATGTTAATAAGCCACGAAAATTTAAGTTTAAAACAATTAGGTTAGATTCCCTTAAACAATTTTGAAAGATCGTTTTAATACTCAATTGTGAGATATAATTTGCCGGATTAGGCACGTAAATAAGTAAAATAAATTGGAACGCTAACTTGTTTTTATTATTGCAAAAAAAATCCCGATAAAAACGAACCAACTCACGAGTATCTCGCAATTAATTCGCTTATTTTATAAAGCGAAGCTTAGTGATGTCTGCCCTGGATTCGAAGCCATACCTTCCATAATGAAGAACCCATGTGTAATCCACCATCCTTCTTCTACATTTAATTACAAGGCCACCGTCGCCTAACAACTACGAATGATAAGGAACACAAAATAGAACTTTGAACTATTGCCCTAAATAATAGTTAAAAATTTAATTACGTAACATATCCAGCCGCATCTTTACATTTAAAAATTAAGAATGAGATTATTATTATTATTTCGCGGTGGGGCCCACTGAGTCAGCGAATGCACGTCGACCCTTGAGGATCTTTTGTACGCGCCCCATCCTTTAATCTCCCCTAAATGCATTCAAAAACCCATTCCAGAAGTTTGAGAGTAGGCTCTGGTTGCGGATAGGCCACTCCCAGCAGACTCATTCGTGCCATTGCATTCGCACAGTAGGTGCCATATCGTCTCCTCATCCTCATTGCAGGCTCTGCAAGTAGAGTCTTCCGCAATGCCCATGGTTTTAAACATAGCTTTTGTACTGTAGTGGCCCGTTGCAATTGCCACTGCATACCTGTCTTTTACTAAAGTTTTTAAAGCTTTTCATGAAGCCTGGTTTTACTACATCCAAGAACGTCTTGGAATGCCTTAGGCCCCTTCTGCTGACATATTTTGATAGTGCGGCATTTATCACGCACGGTGCTATTGCTATACAGGGTTCAGGGTCTTTGAACCCTCTGCTCGAGCCAGCTCATCCGCTTGCTCGTTGCCCTTTATGACTTGGTACCCATGCAAGCCTTACCGTATTGTCTTGTCCAAGGCAGTTAAGGCTACACACGCATTCTACCACTAGGCCAGACCTGATTTTGCTTGTGTCAAGTGCTTTTAATGCCGCCTGGCTATCGCTGAGGATGTTTATTTTCCTACCAACGACTTTGCGGTTCAGCATTTCTTTAACACAAGCGTTTATAGCAAACATTTCTGCTTGAAAGACCGAAAGAATAAGATTATATAAACAGCTTTTAAAAAGTGGACAGTGGCAGTAGTTACTGAGATGGATCGTGGCTAAAAAAATTGTTATTAAAGCGACGATCGCTTCGCTGGTGTAATGGTGGCAAAAGAAGCCCTGGTTTCGATACCTGGCAGGGCAAATTTAGGAAATTACATTTCTAATTTGTCTGGACTTGTTGCTTCGGCCAAAGACGTCTAAGCAAACAAATATCAGATCTGGAGCGCTACAATCGTAGATTCAATAAACTTTGAAAGACTTTTTATAAAAGAAATCATAGTTTACAAAGAAAGGTAATAAGCAAATTAACAGCCTTGTACATAGCGAAACCCCACCGTACGAAAAAACCTAACCTCAAAAATCGTGTTTTTTTTAAAGGTAAGGTTAGGTTAGTTTATTTTAGCCTTCGTTATCAATGGGAATTGCCACCTCACCTGTTTTCGCCTCCAGATCCTCCCTCTCACGGGAAACGAGACAAATCTGCCGGTGAGATAGGACCCGAGTGCCTGTACTAGATACTCTGGTAGTGAATGGTACCTCAGTGTTTCCAGTACAGTTCACCAAGCCAAGGTGTTAAAAGTATTGGCGATATTTAATGATACCGTCAATACCATTTCCCCCTACTGCCTCTGCTGCCTCCTTTGTTAGGGTCCTCACTCTAGTAATGGAGCTCAAAGTGCTCGATCAGCCTTCTCGAACAGCTTCCCCACCTCATTGAGGAGAACTATCGGCCTGTAAGCAGGATTCTCCTCCGGGCGCTCATCTTTGCTCAGCAACATTACCCTGCCCTCTTTCCAAATCTTCGGGAACCTCCTCTGTCTCAGACAGAGCAAAAAAAGGGTCTTCAGTCTTGACTTAAGGTATTCGAATTCCATCAGATTTAGAGGCGACTGCCTCATTGGTCTAGTGGTTAGCATGTTCCAAGTCCCGGGTCGGGCGAGGTTGCTATTCAAATTTGCTCAATATTTGCCCGAAGTTGGGAAAAATTTGGAGATCACGTTAAGCCGTCGGTCCTGCTCCTGATCTCTCTCTGGTCGTGTCAAATTGCCGTCACGTTGGACTATGAGAGTAAAGGAATAGAGAGTATACTTGTGTACTAAGCCTGCCAATACGAAGTGGAGCAGCGTGGTGGGTCCATGCACTAAAAACCCTCTCTCATATGAGTGTGCCCAGCAGGGGGACGTTAATGGGCTGCTACTTACCTTTTTACCTTTAAAGGTGACTTTCTTTCTTCGATGACGTAAGATACTTCTTTAACCGGTACATTACATTACAGTGCAAAAAAAACTAACCTAACCTTATAACACGTCTTTTTTTAAAAGTTAGGTTAGGTCTGTTTTTAAAAGTTACGTAAGTAGCAATTTTTTCATGTTGTATTATAACTTACAGAACCAACAGACAGTCCTACGACACTATAGTTGTTGGTTTGGGATCAGCAGGGACTACAGCTGCATCCGTTTTGGCAAAAGCTGGTAAATATGTCTTGGCTTTGGAAGCTGAAGACAGGATCGGAGGGAGAGTGAAGACAGTACCTTTTGGTGATGGCATAGTAGAATTGGGAGCTGAATGGTGATAACCTTATAATATATATTCTAGAAAGTACATTTCGTTCGTTATGTCCGATAGTTGTTATAACCGATATACATGTGGTTATAGGTTATGATTAAGAACTTGTTCCCAAATTTGATGTGGAAAGAATAAGGAAAAAAAGTTTATTAACAAAAAAATAAAGTATATGCAGTACAGTTCGTAGACAAGATTTACTTTTTAATCGGGCATTTTTAATCTGTTTTTTCTTTTAAGCTAAATCTAAAATAAGTCGTAAGACATGCAAATTCAAATAGCAAAGAGTGCGGAAGAGGTTCAGAATGATAATAGTCAAAGTAATTCCTTCATGCATTAGTAATGCATGAAGGAATTACTTTCCTTTAACTAAGGACTAAAATTGTTCAGTGTTTTTTTTTTCCTGGAACCAGCATACAATTGGTCGTTATAGCCGATGAATATTGATAAAGCTTCGTTGTTGACAATTATAGGAAGGAAGTAAACAATCTCACGTATTTATAATATAAGCTTTTTTACAAGTAGCCCCTTTGATTGCATGACCGACGGCTCAACGTGCTCTTCAAGACACGGGAGTAGAGCAGAAAACACGTGTAGCCATGTGCCGTTATAATAATTTCTTAACAGAAAGCTCAATATGGGTTGCCGAATATACCTGACCAGGAACTCGAATGTAGGGCTTCATGTCTGTAACTGAGCAAGGTTACCAATGAGGGGACCTCATGTCTGTTGCTGCGTAAGGTTACCAATGAGGGAACATCATGTCTGTAGCTATGCAAGGTTACCAATGAGGGGACCTCATGTCTGTCGCTGAGTAAGGTTACCAATGGGAGATTTCATGTCTGTAGCTGAGCAAGGTTACCAATGAGGGGACCTCATGTCTGTAGCTGAGCAAGGTTACCAATGAGGGGACCTCATGTCTGTAGCTGAGCAAGCTTACCAATGAGGCAGTATTTCTTCATTTCTAGGGTCCACGGTACAGAGAAGAACGTGGTGTACGAGACAGGTGTAGCCAATAACATATCGTTAAGTGGGCAAGAACAAGATTTCCTCGTCTACAACTCGGACGGCAGTATACCGAACAAGGAGCTTATTGGTGAACTGGTTACCTACTGCTTGGACATTGTGAAGGATCCACCACAGCAGCCAGAGTCCGTGGGGAAATTTCTTACCAGAGAGTAAGTCTAGTATCGATATATAGGTATTAATACGTGAAGCAAAAACTTTGTACCCATTGTATGTGTGAGTATGAAAGTGTTTTTGTATGTTTGTAACGTTTTCACACGTTAACAAAAACTACTGGACGGATTTCAGAAAAATTTTCACCGTTAGAGAGCAGAATTTTCACTGAGCGACATAGGCTATATTACTTTCTAAAAAAAATAAGGACCCCTAAGAAAAACGCATTAATGTAACCCAAGGTGTGAAAAAATTGGTCACAAAAAATCTGTCATAGCGTGCGTTGTAGAAACTATTGATGATAGAAAAAAACAATATTCTACAATATTATAGAACGTGTTAATATCTACAAAAAAGTCCAGGATACCACATGTCCAAATACTGTAGTTATGCCAATATAACTACTTTTAAAAAATTAATAAAAGTACTGATAATAATCAAGCCATAATTATTCATCTGTATTAATTCTTATCCAATTGTAATAAATATTTTATTAAAGACCGCTTCAATAACTGTAAAATACTTTTTAAATTATTAAAATAGCACATTCCATTCAAAAGATATAGCAAATTGAAAAATGCCAATCAAAAGAAAATGGTAGCGACCCTTATAACTGGGCCTGCGACTGGTGAGAGGTCACATTCCAAGGATACCAATGATACCCACTGATATACCTATACTGTTTTTATTTTTATCAAGCCAACAACTACTGGAGCTATTTAAAAGAGTCTTTCATTACCTCCTTGAAATCAAGATGTCACGAATTTAAAAATGTGTTAGTTAGATATATATTCGTAAACTAAAATATGTATAAGTAAGTAAAAAGTAAGTGGAATAATTCTATAGTCTAAATTAGTAGACTTTCCACTGCTATGAGATTGGTATTTACAATGATAACATGTTTTATAAATCACGTATAAAATTGATTAAATCAATAAATAAAACGTTACACACACCTCAATGTATTTGTGACACACGCGGACTCTTTTGTCTATGGTCATCTGCAGTCAAATTGGGAATAGATTAATATTATCTGTGAGCCATTTAGAAAACGACGAAAAAGTTTTTTGTTATAAAAAAACCATAATTTAATAAATTATTTTATCGCATGATTTTTAGTTTCAATAAAAAACGATTTTATTTTATATAAATTTCATACAATTTGAAATAGGCAAATAAACAGTGTAGCCTTGGCGATATCTGTGGTTATAGAAGTCTTTTACAATAGAACTTTAATAACGTTGAATTCTTTCTATATTAGTAACAAGTAATAGTATTTTCCGTTTATTAATAATTATAACTCTTCTCGTGTCACAAATAGAATGTCTCTTGGTCTCAACGGAAGTTGTAATTAAACTGCAGACAATTTCCGGAATGGCATTAAAGCGGAAGTAGCACATAAAAACTTTTTAATAATATAATTACTAAAACCTCATCATAATATAAGAATATATCAATCAATCTAACAAATATAATACTAGTGATCTCGAACATTAGTCTTTTCTCCTATTCCAGGTTGATGAAATATATTACAGAGAAATATCCAGAACTTCTCAAAGACCATGATTTCATCAATGAAATTTTGGAATACATCAATTTAACTATCAACACCTACGAAGCCTCTAACGATTGGAATGATGTCAGTACCCTAAAAACTGATGAGGAACTAGAAGGAGAATATTATACAAGCTGGCACAGAAAAGGTTACAAGACCTTCTTCGAATTGTTGCTGGTAAGTCATTATCATAATTTTTGGTGTAACTTTGGCTTTACTTTACTTTTTACTATTTGTTCAGGCTCTAGCTACTTTAGCATTTTTACTAAAAGCTTAGGCGATACTAGAATAGAACATCTACACGAGCAAGTATAATCTATAAATTGCGCGGAGGGAAGAGTATGAAAATACACACACTTATAGTTTTGTGCCGTATGCACATAGACATGTCATTTAATATATCTGTTTAAATTGTCTTTGTTCATCAAAGCTAAAATATTGTAATATAAACATCAGTATGTCTTTGTACTTCATAATAAATGGTCTTCAATTATGTAGTCCCTTTATCACTCGTCGCGCCATATATAGAGGAGGAGTGAGCAATGGTAATATTTTTTGAGAACTATTCATAAATGAATAAATTAAATCAATAACAAACACACACAAATACACACAATACTGTAATATCCTTTTGTTCGGATATAGAGTTGTCTGTCTTACATTTATTTCACTTAATTTTTACATTAATTGAAATGTTACTCGTGTCATTTGACAACACGCCATTGTACCGCTCCCCCCCGCGCCGAAGCTAGTTAAGCTTTTTTTTTTTTTGGTAAAACGGGGAAAAAATCCTAAATAGGATACCGGGACGCCGCGGACGTCCCGGTTATGCCGGACTCTTACCGGCTAAAAACGACCCGCCATCCTACGCACTGTCACAATGGCGGCGCTACAGGTTAGCTATAGAGTAAAACTGCGCGCGCCGCCGTGACTCCCCGTGAGGGGCCCCTACCTTGATCCTAAGGATCGAGCTACCTATGGGGCAGCGCGAAGGCGCGCCGCCCGACAACCTACGGAGCCTCGCTACGTGGGACGACGGCCTCCGCGGTCCGCCGTCCCAGAGGCTAGTGCTAAGGGGGAAGACGGCGGTCCTGGACCGCACGCCTTCTCGCCGGACGCCTACGACGGAGGGCGTGGGCGGCGGGATCCGCCTCCCGACGCCGCTCCGCGGCCTCTTTCAGCGACATCACCTCGTCGCTAAAGGAGGCCACCGCACTCCAACACTCCCTCCGCTCCACCATCGCTCGCACGACGGTGGGCAGAGACAGGTCGGTCGACCCTAATACGGCCACTAGGGCAGATCTCTGCCTATCCCAACTGGGGCACACCGCAAGCGTGTGCTCCGCCGTGTCCACGGCGGATCCACACTCGTGGCATTCCTCAGTGGGCTCCCTACGGGCCACCCGGCATAGATACCTCCCGAAGCACCCGTGCCCCGAGAGGATCTGCGCCAAGTGGAAAGTGATCACGCCGTGACCACGCGACACCCACTGACCAAGGAGCGGAGACACGGCCTCGATCGTCGACCGCCCTGCGCTCGGGTCACTCAACCGGTCCCGCCACTTGGTTTGTAGGACCGCCTGCGCCTGGCGCAGCCAGTCCCTTTCGTCCCCTGGCGAAGGGGGGTCGCCTCTCTGACGGGCGTCCGCCCTCCGCCAATATACGTCCGAGTGTACTTGCGCGTCCAGCTCCCAGGGGGCGGTACTCGCTAATACGCATCCCGCCTCCCAGGATATGGTGCGGTATCCTCGGACGATCCTGACTGCCACGACTCGCTGCGCACCTCGCAGCAGAGCCTTCGAACGTGGCGTCAAATCTCCCGCCCAGATCGGGGCCCCGTACAGGGCCATCGATCGTACCACGCCTGCGTACAGGCGACGGCACCCTACCTGCGGCTTGCCGACGTTGGGCAGAAGTCTGCTCAACGCGCCAGCCGTTTTCATGAGCCTAGTTAAGCTAACCTAACCTAACCTAACATGGCACATGTTAGGTTAGGTTGGGTTACTTGTGGTCATTCAGACATCTGTAAGTAATATTTTACTCAAAACTGACAAGGGATTTCTGACCCTTAGATGTGCATAAAAAACGCAGCACATGTGATTACATGATGCAACTTGCCTTCCCGTCCCAGAGGACCGCGTTTTTTATATTTTCAAAGGCATTGTGTTTCGAAAGAAAACCCAAGCAGTCAGTCTCGTCTTGCACTCCGACCGATTAAGTTATTTAGATCCTCGTTTTAAGTAGTAATTTATAAATAAAATTTTATATTTTATTTACTTTATTATTTTATAACCCCCAAGTTCGCCGTCCAAATTTGACTAGCTAGAGATGATCTAATCATAGACTAAGTACAAAGTTCACAGATACATAACAACTCTTATACATGCAGTTGACAGCTGTGTCAAACGCCAAAGGGGACATTGAAAAAGTTTATATTGTCAACGGCACTAAGGAGGTTGCATTAGAAAAGTCACTATGGTGTTTAAGTTTACTTAAAATGTCTGTTGTTCTACGTAAATTTCTTATTTTTTTCTTTCACACTAACCTTCTCCTGACTATAACAAAGAGAAGAACAAAAGAATTATCGTAATCGGTCCAGCACAGCACACGTGATACCGTGACTTAGGATAATAGGGATTCGTTTTTATATAAAAAGATTATTGCAACAACTTTTTAGGAGTATGTATGTATTATAAATGTAAACTTTACTCTGGAATCATTTTAAATATTGCTACATTAAAATCCGTTGATTAGTGTAAAAGATTTAAGGGCACAGACAGGGGAAGCGACTTTATTATACTCGTATCTGTGATTAAATTGGTAAAATTATTGAATCCCAGAACACGTACCAAGGTGGGCCCGGCTGGCCGACTTTGGACATCAAGCTGAACAAGGAAGTGACGCTTATAAAGTGGCCCCAAAACTCTACTGGAAATGTGGAGGTAGTTTGCAAAGACGGCTCGTCGTACACAGCCAGCAACGTTATTGTCACGCTGTCCGTTGGTGTTCTCAAGGAGAGGTATGACTTACTTGACTTAATATCCTACATCCAGCCATGTGGCTGTTGGATCAAATCCAATCATTATCCATTTCCGCCGCTTGATCTGTGGTTCGATAAAGCATGAAAGTTATTGCTATTTTTTAATAACAGTAATTCTGACGTTAATATAGGTCAAATAACTAGTACTTTATCAAGTTATTTGTTACTGAAAAGTTATTTTTTTCATAGAATACATAGTATGTGGGGGGATATTTATATACACAGATGTAGTGTATGAACATATACAAAATATACAATAGACACTGATTAAGAAGAAAATTGTATTAAGTTGACTGCTCTAAAGGCGTTTTTCCCAAAAAAATATCTATAAAATAAAATGTTCTACAGCAAAACATGTTAATAAAATTTTATGTTAGAGATTAACATTATAAAACAATTGTATTTGTTAAAAATTATATAAAGTTTAAACAATAATCACTATTCATAAAATCGCACACTCCATTTTAAATAATTCACAGTAACGTAATAACAGTCTTATGGATTTAAGTTATTTTCGTTACTTGTTATTTTATCAGTAAAGTAGCAAATAACTGATATGTTAGTTAGTTTTACCATGCTTAAGTTCGACAGATACTTCCTGGAAATTTTCTAACAGGTCTTCGTTAGAGATAACTTTAGGCCAGTAGATTCCTAGGATGTAACAAACGCACCGGTTGACGCAGACTTGGATTTGGCGCTATATTCATACCCATAGAGCATCACAGAATTGACACAGGACCCAAAGATTTTCATTTTAAACCTTTGGGTCAGTTTCTTGACATGCAAAGGTGGATAGGGCTATGATGATACGGAGAAGTATATTCTGAACTAGATGCTGAGCAAGTATTCTAGCCATCTCTGGAGCAATTCAAGGATATATGTACAAGACAGCTCAGAAGAGCATCATGGTAGATCTAGGCTCTAAAGACCCTCTCATCTACCAATAATGTGTCCATCAGTAATACGTTAACAGGTTGCTAATAGCTTTATAGGGTTTTTCATTGTATATTCCGTAACGGTCCCTGTTTAAGTTGGCATTTCTTTTCAGATACTCAACGCTGTTCTCCCCTCCACTTCCCGATGACAAAGTGACTGCTATTGAAAAGATATCATTTGGAGTTGTGGGCAAGACCATATTGTCTTTCGCTGAACCCTGGTGGCCGAAGAACACCGGCTTCGTGTTCTTCTGGACAGCAAAAGATCGGGAGGCCTACAAAGACGATCAATGGCTGATAAAACTCAAGGATATATCACCACCTAGTGGATCAAGTAATACCATGACGTTCTGGGCAACTGGCGACACCGCTAAGCTGGTTAGTTGATTTATTATAGTTTGACTGTTATTATATATAGAGTAGTGTAAAATGATAATATTTTTTTTAATTATGCATAAAAGACACATTAAATCAATAAATAAAATGTTACACGCACTGTGTTGTTGTTATGGTTGGGTAGGACATCGATGAAGTCGTACATTTGTCCCGTACAAAAAAATCAATGTGTAAGAGTAACATTTTAAAATAACGAGAGCTTCAAAAGTACAATAACATTGACAGGCACATTTTAAAATAATGACGTTATTTAAAAATGTACCTTAAGCCAAGTGAGGTATGATTCTTTTTTATCAACAATTATTTGTTACAAGTGCAAAAAATGAAACCAAAATAACACGTACTCACAATACGCCTCGCCTCAGTTGAAGTAGGACCTTGTACTGGCTCATTGCAAAAAAGAGGCTAGTCTTCCAAACTCATTTCATGGTATAAATTACAAGTTTGATCATTATTAACGTTCTATTGCCAAAGACTATAGTTCTGTAATTTTAAGTTTCGCAAAGGATGTTAATTTGCGTATTTTTTGAAAATAAAAAAAGTGTGTGTATTATGTACACGCGTTAGAAGTTATACTTCTACGTAACAAGATAAAAATCTTTTCAAACATCTTTTCGTAAACTTTGTCACGGAAATTTTAATTTGTCAATCATTATCATCGGATAGCACAACTTTTAGCTCGATTATTTTATGTGTTATTGAAATACACGCTCGATTGCATAAAAAAATGCAAAATAATATAATGAGAAATGAGAAATGACAAAATTTTAACCATAAATCCACGCCGTAGTTTTTGTCGCTCGTCAAATCAAATACATCCATTATTCTTTCACTCGATGCAAGGCGAAGGCCAAAGATTCCAAAATAGTCAAAGTAAACTAACTTTCACTGGATATGAATAGTTTATAATCTCTTTTCTATAGTCGAGTCTAAAAGTTATAATTTTGATAAGAATACCACGTTGATATTTTCAATGTCACAATATGTCTAACGAGTAATATAATAAAATAATTAAGGTACTATATAATTATAAAATATTTAAAAAAAATAAATGTTGACTATAGCTAATTTCAGGGCGTCGGTTTTTTGTGTGGGTATGGGCGCGAATCTGTAACTTTTTTATTTTTTTATTGGAAAAAAATCACGCGAAAAATGCTATCCATAGAATTTGATATATAAATTTCGATAATATAATTGATGGTACAAAATTTCTCAATGTCCTAGACCGTTATATTCGGAAATACTAAATATTAAACCGTCGAACGATCGAATTATACTTGCTGCGATTGTCCATGCGTAAAAACTGGCCAATTCAATTAATTGAAATGTAAAAAATTGGAAGGTTCTTCTTATTAGTTAAAAGAAATCAACTACACGCTACTATAATATCGTGAATTTAACAATAAAATTGCATACCAAAGTTTCTAATGTAATCTCCTTAGTGCTTTTGACAATATAAACTTTTTTATTGTAACCTTATTTACAATATTTGACAATAGTTGTCAGCGATTGACATATACGCATATATACTCTACATGCGTTGAGTATCAAGTCTATGGTTGTGTGTGTAATGTGTTTTTTTTTTAATTTAATGTTTTTATGCATGATTTAAAAAATATATTATCATTACTCTATAATAGTGGAAATTTTATACTCCACCGTCCGCGCAATATTCCTAAATAAGCGAATGAAGTTAAGGTTTCTAAAAGTACATAAATGAAGTGTGCCATTTCAGATTGAAACAATGCCAGAAGACGTTCTCAAGAGAAAAACGGCGGGACTTTTAAGGAAAATATTGGGGAAAAGTTATAATGTAACAGAACCAACTGACATTGTCAGGTGAGTTCTAATGTTGAGTAGGACATGTCTTGAAAATGAGTTTTCAAAAAAGAACCTTATCGCTCTTGATTTAAGGTGCTTTGTAAATAATATAATAGTGCGATGAGAAAGTGTGCCTGTTAATGTTACTTTAATTTTGAAATAAATATATTTAACAAGGAATTAATTACAATTAACCATGACATTATATCGATCTTTAATATTAATACAGAATTAGTAAAAGTAAAAGTAAAACTGCCTCATTGGTCTAGTGGTTAGCATGTTCGACTACAGACATGAGGTTCGAGCCCCGGGTCGGGCCAATTCAAAAATCAATTAGTGAGGAGGCTTGTGCCCAGCAGTGGGACGTTAAAGGGCTGCTTCTTACTAAGTAAAAGTAATTAAAATGCGCCATCAGAAGCAAATGGATGGGTGCCCCCATAAGGCTGACAGCGTTAACTCTTTGGACAGCGTTACTTATACGCTGTCCGAAGTACCACCCGGCTTTAGGGTCACGGGTGACATCGACTAAGTGAGATAATTTTTAATTTTGATGCTTTCGTTGTTTTAAAATATACTTTAACTCCGTGAGTTAAGGTTTTAATCTTGCTATCTCTACTCAATACGCGTCTCCGCCTCATTTCTTCCCGCTCACACCTTATAAAGTTTACTCAATACCAGGACATAAAATTTTGAAGTAGTACAAAATATAATTTTGAGGTAAACAACCATTTTGACGTTATGCACGGGACAAATGTAAGACTTCTTGTATGTGTTGCCCAACTCTAGTGAGTACTTTAACTATATAGCTTACGTTATATTACAGAGATCCCCAAACATTACTCTAATAGTTATCTATTTATCTATTTTTGCACTAAAAGAAGTCGCAATGGAAAGAAATTTATACACAGGATATCTTATTCCTTTGAAACACACCCATAAAGGTGTTAAAAGTCCGCTGCCGAATACGAAGACAGATAGTACTAATGGCACCTTTGATGATAGGACGGAGAAAAAGGACCCTGGTTAAAAACATTTATATTCGACTTTGCGCTCGTTGACCCGAGCGTCAGCTGATTATATTCATTTAGCTGTACTAACGCGTTGCAGCGTAAAGAATGCTTATAAAACATTTTAAAATATGATGTTATTCAATCAGGATCGATTTTTTTCCATTCCATCATCAAAGGTGTCACATATACATACCCATAAATATGTTTTTATAAATTAAAAGTCATTAGGTACTTAATACGTTTTATAATCTTTAACTACTCAAATTAGAGGCAATATTTAAATAAGCAAAGACAGTGACGTATGAAAATATGGCGCGTAACTGTAGCGCTGGCGGATTCTGCGCGACTACCCCAGTGTTGCCAGCTAGCAACCAGTGTGGTCAGCTACAAACTGGGGTGGCCCTCTACAAATTAGTGTGGCAATTCTAACAATGTATAGCCATAGCTTAGATCATTTTAAATCGCCTAGGAAGAGACGGCCTAAATATGTCCTTAACGACCCCGACGATAAGATAACTATCGACAATCTACCATACCAGGTAGGGACAAACACTTACACAAGCGATACACAGCGACTCCGCCGGCGGAGTCGAGGTCCCCGATTTCTGACGTCACCCGGACGTGGACTTTACCCACGTTCCCGGGGGCGCTTCTGATTCTTCCTTTTCAGGTGATGTTTCAGCGATAACGTCGCTCCAAGCCGAGGCTCGGTCTCGCAGGAGACGCCCTTGGAGCGGCGTTTCCCCGGAGAGCGAGCCCTTTTCAGGGCTCGCACTCG
>JACTOM010000534.1:506889-538167 GCA_015832385.1 Elymnias hypermnestra | reverse complement strand
GGAAAGGATATACTTCAAGGGTTGTTTTGTGATAGTTTGGTTAAGTTCTGATGATGGATTCCATGAAACAGAGACGGAACTCTTCAATTCTTAGGAGCAAATCAACGATACTCGACAGAATCTTATATAACTTATCCAGATATTTGAGTCGCCTACCGTAACATCGGTATGGTCATGTAATTGTCGTAGTTAAATATTAAGATCAATGGAACTCCTCAACGGCTTACAGTAAGGGTGCGATTTACGGCACGATATATAACTGTCTGTAATCAAATGGCAATGACCTTATGTTTGTTGCTGCATTGCAATATTTATAAGGTGTATTACGTGCGAAGCGGTGGTAGCAGAGTCTGGGGGGGGGGGAGAAGGAATCTTTTAAGTATTAGTGTTGCGCTCGATTACCATATAAAAGACTGGTGATAGCGGGGTGGCAAAATAACTGACCTGTAACGTATAAGGTTGCGGGTTCGATCCCGGGTGTGGCGATATCAATGTAAATTTCACGTTGTACCCATATTCAGACAAATTTGTTAGTGTACTTCAGATTCACTAAAAATCATAAAGGTAGTAACTATATATACAGCTTTAAGTGTGAGCGGCGTCAGAACTGCCAAGTGAAGGGAAACACCTACCTTATATCCGAATATAAGAATACGAAGGACTCTAAAAAAGAATACGTAATTATATTTTTGCTTTTTAGAGTACTTTAATATAATAGAGTAACTACTTGGTGAGGAATGAGCTGTGGTCAACGTTATCTACGTATGGGGAGAGCGGTTGTCTGATCCAAGCATTGAAGTATCTCTACGAGGGTTCTAGTGCTTCTATCAGAATAAACGAAAGAGGTGTTCGACAGGGATGTGTTGCGTCACCATGGCTGTTCAACCTTTTCATGGATAACTGTTTGACAGATTTAAAAGAAAGTATGTATGGGTTAAGAATGAATGAATTACTCATCAAATGTTTACTCTACGCTGATGATCAAGTAATACTTGCGTCATCCGCTAACGAGCTACAGGAGATGCTAAATATTATGAATGAAGCTTTGAAAGGGAAAGGAATGAAAGTGAATGTAAACAAAACGAAAGTTATGCTTTTTGAACGAGATGAATCTATGATGAATGGCAATATTTTGATAGATGGGGAACAAGTGGAAGAGGTGAAAGAATTTGTATACTTGGGATCTAAATTTACAAAAGATGGAACATGTGAAAGTGATATCGAAAGGAGAGTGAATGCAGGGAATATGGTAAATGGTGCTCTGCATGCTTTTATGAATAGCCAGATGGTGTCTCAAAGGGCTAGACTGGCAGTGCATGCTGGAGTGTTGGTGCCAACACTTATGTATGGTAGTGAAAGTTGGGTATGGCAGAAGAATCACAAAAGTAAAATAAATGCGGTAGAGATGAGAGCGTTGAGAAGCATGAGTGGATTAAAACTGAGTGACAGAGTAAGAAATAGTGTGATAAGAGAACGTTGTGGTATAAAAGAAGACGTAGTGACTAAAATTGAGAAAGGTATGCTTAGATGGTTTGGGCATGTAGAGAGAATGAATGAAAGGAGACTGACAAAAAGGATTTATGAGTCAAGAGTGAATGCGAAAGTTGGAAGGGGAAGACCGAGGCGAACGTTCCTGGACCAAATCCAGGACATTTTAAATAACGGCCAGGTCAAGAGTACTCTAAACCGACGAACTTGTATGAAAGGTTTAATGAGAATGAAAGAAGCGAAGGAGATATGCAAGGATCGTGGCAAGTGGAAGGATGTTGTCTCTGCCTACCCCGAAGGGAATGAGGCGTGATGCTATGTATGTCATTTATTAAGAACGAAGTGAGCTGGCAAACTTCGTTCGGTTTTAAAGTCAATAAATAAAAATGCTAGTTATGTTTCAACTATAGTAAAAACACATTTTCGAAGTCGAACTTCTTTAGGATCGCTGTGATTGGAAACCGGATGCATCGGAAAATACAAAAATGTGCAAGAAACCGGCAAAGAATGAGACAGAAATATACATACTATACTAAACGATTAAGACCAAAAGCTGTAACGACACTTTTTATATACTAGGTCAAGAAAAACCGAAGTGGGATAAGGACGTTTTTCTATATTTTCCGCTGACAATAGCAAAGTGGCGCGAGTGCGTCTCTCTATATTCTCCGCTGACAATAGCAAAGTGGCGCGAGTGCGTCTCTCTATATTCTCCGCTGACAATAGCAAAGTGGCGTAAGTGCTATTTTTATTATTTATGTATAGTCTTAGTATGTATATACTACGTGATGGCGGTTATTATTTATAAAAAATTGCAAATAATAAAGTTGACAACTTTGTAAAGTAGATTTTATTTTTGTTAATAAAAATGTCGTAATGAAAAATGTATACCCGAATAATTATTTTCTTTATACCTCGAATAAAACTTAAAATTAATATTTTTATAATCAGGAACTCCGTTCCTATCCGGTGTCCCAGGACACCATAAGTTTTTTACCGGTCTCAATGCTTTGCGCCATGCTTCGTAGCATTCCCCCTCCCATCTTCTGAGCATAGACGCCTGTAATTCTGTGTTGTTCTTTATTAGATCAGGGGTAGCCAACTAGGAGTTGACGACCCCTGGGTTCAGGTACATTTATATCAGATTGGATTTACTCTGAGTCTTTGTCGTATGTATGTTGTGTATGAGATCAGGGGTAGCAAACTAGCGGCCCGCGGGCCGCAGTTTGACGACCCCTAGGCTATAGTATGCGTACTTCACAAAGTGGATTTATACGGGGTCGTTGTTTAGTAGATCAGGAGTATCCAATTAGCGGTCCGCAGGCCACAGATTGACGACCCCTGGGCTATAGTACGCTTGCTTCACAAAATGGATTTATACGGGGTCGTTGTTTTGTAGATCAGGAGTATCCAATTAGCGGTCCGCAGGCCGCAGATTGACGACCCCTGGGCTATAGTATGCGTACTTCACAAAGTGGATTTATTCGGGGTTTATGTTTATTAGATCAAGGGTAGCTAACTAGGGGCCCGCGGGCCGCAGGTTAACGACCCCTGGGCTACAGCCCAGGAAACCGACTCCAAATATAAGAATACGAAGAACACTATAAAAGAATACGCAACTATTTCTTACTTTTTAGAGCAAATTAATATATTTGTAAGTCTGTTTTGAAGGCGGTTCTTTTTTTTTGTTAAATTTTTTAATTATTTTTGATTTTTAGTGAATCTGAAGTAAAAGTGTTGCAATGCAGCAACAAACGTTAGCTCATTGGCATTTGATTACGGACAGTTATAGATCTTGCCAAAAATCACACTTTTACTGTAAGCCGTTGAGGAGTTCCAATGATCTTCATATTTAACTACGACTAGCACTCGACCATACCGAAGTTACGGTAGGCGACTCAAATATCTGGATAGTTTATAGAAGATTCTGTCGAGTATCGTTGATTTGCTCCTAAGAATTGAAGAGTTCCGTCACTTTGTCATGGATTACATCATCAGAACCTTACCAAACTATCACAAAACAACCCTTGAACTATATTCTTTCTAATAAAAAAGAATCATCGAAATCGGTTGGCGTGATCTTGAGTTATTAGTCCGTTTGTCGCGCACATACTTACGCAAATTTAAGACTTATCCGGTTTCGTCATGGATGCCATCATCAGAACTGGTTTAAAAAAAAATGGGACCGTATGACGAGCACCACCTTTCATTTTAAAAAAATCGTCAAGATCAGTCCACCCAGTCGGGAAATATGAGGTAACAAACATAAAAAAAAATTCAGACGAATTGATAACCTCCTCCTTTTTTTGAAGTCGGTTAATAAATATAAATATATCGTCGTCGTCGTCGTCGTCGCTTCAACCGATGGACGTCCACTGCTGGACATAGGTCTCACGTAATGACGTCCACAAGGCCCGATCTTGCGCCGCCTGGCTCCAGCGGCTACCGGCGACCCTCTTTATGTCGTCGGTCCACCTTGTGGGGGGTCTCCCTACACTGCGCCGTCCGGTGCGGGGTCGCCACTCCAGCACCTTTGGCCCCCAACGTCCATCGGTCCTTCGGACTATGTGCCCTGCCCATTGCCACTTCAGGTTCGCGATTCGCAGGACTATGTCGGTGACTCTGGTTCTACTACGGATCTCTTCATTTCTGATTCGATCACGTAGAGAAACTCCGAGCATAGCCCTCTCCATCGCACGCTGAGTGACTCTGAGCTTCCGCATGAGGCCCATAGTCAGCGACCATGTCTCAGAACCGTAGGTCATCACTGGCAACACGCACTGTTCGAAGACTTTGGTCTTCAGGCACTGAGGGTTATCAGACGAAAATATCTGGCGTAACTTCCCGAACGCAGCCCAACCGAGTNATATTAGATATAAAAATGAATCTATCAATGAAACAAATAGTATTAAATTTTTAGGTATAGAACTGGATGATAGACTTTCATGGACGGAACATATAAATCGTCTTTCTATGAAAATCAGCTCACTTTCTATTGCGATATGGAAATTAGCAAAAATAACAGACAAAAAAACGGCTATTCAAGCTTATCATGGATATGTTTCTTCTCTACTCCGATATGGCATATTTATATGGGGAAATTCTAGTAATATTAATAAGGTGTTTATAGCTCAAAAACGATGTATTAGAAGTATCTGCGATGTAAGTCCAATAACTTCCTGTAGACCTCTTTTTAAAGAATTAAATGTGTTAACTGTACCTTCCCTATACATTTATGAAGTGTGTTTGTATGTAAAAACACATTTAGACCAGTTTGAAAAACGATATGATGGGACACAATTTAAGCGATTTAGATTTCAAAATCATTTAGTTAGACCCAGTACAAGAACACAGCTTTATGATAGGAACTGTCACGTCATGTCTGTTAAAATTTATAATAAATTACCTAACCCTCTTAAAGACATAAATAATATTAATATATATAAACATAAATTGAAAAAATGGCTAATATCTAAATGTTATTACTGTATTAAGGACTACTTTAATGAAAGTCAAAATAAATAAAATAATTCATACGAGACGCAGTTTTTAAGCTCACTCATACTGTTTTGATACGTTTTCATATAAAACTGTAATATTATTTATTAATGTGAATATTATTTTTAAAATGTAAATACCTGCCATAAGGATGAAGCAATTATTTTAAAATAATATTATTTTGTCCTATTATAGATGTTGCACGCCATTGTATGGTAGATTGTGTGTTGTACACTTGATCTTGCAATAAATATATTTGATTTGATTTGATTTGAAAAAACAGATTAACGTATTATATCCCACAGTTCTTGCCAATTAAATAAAAAAAACCCTTATGCTGTTGTAAAAGTTAAAATTCTAAAGCAAATATATTGCAATCATGTTCTTAATTTCGTAGGTTTCATTGGAAAAGTATTTGTTGAAAGAAATACGAATTTACTGAAGTGATAGTAAAATATTAGTAGAATAATTTACAGGCACTATAAAACCTATTATACATTGCTTATAGAATAAGTATTCATAGATAAACAGTATGTGTATTATGTAATTGTGATATACTTTGTTTTGTTTTAAACCGTTGCTTCAATCTCGTCGTAAGTGTACACAAAATATTCATTGTACTTGTTATTAATATATTTGGATGCGTTAATATTCTACGATTATAAACGTTAAATAAAAATATACATCTGGCAACATTTCGAAATCATTAATTTGAACAACCTGAGCAGTAAAACAACTTTATTAAAAAAATAATAATTTAAAATTGTGGAAGTGATGTTAGTTTTGAATAATTATAAAAATGAGAGTATTAAAGTGAATAATTAAAAGCTTGTGACTCGGAGATTGTATAAAAAAAAACATTATTTTAATGCGACAAAGTTCTAACTCGATGATATTACGACATTTTAACACCAGTGTTGCCAGCAAGAAAATAAAAATTATGAACATTTTAAAAATTTTTAATCGAAGGCTGTGAAATCATGCGTCTTACTCTTAGTTATTAAACATTGAGGTATAACGAACAATTTGTGTAAAATGAGTGCCTGTGTTTTTAACGACTAGGAAAATTTCACATTAAACCTGGTAAGTATCGTAGACTTAATTAAAATAAAATTTTAACTCAACGAGTATTTCAAGCAATGTACTAATTTACATCTTTTTCTAACAAACCAAGGTCGATTTACTATTTAAACGTGTTTTGTGGATATGAAAATATGTTAAACGCAATACAAATTTAGCTTTAACATCTAATTATGTCTTGCAAAAGTAATATACCCCAAAAATACCATGGTGCCTGGTACCCTACCATATAACAGGGTACTTGTTTAAAATGTTGTAAAATACTTCGTGATTTGTGTTAAAAAATGCAATTAATATATTGGATAATCATACAATAAATGGCTTAAAACCTTATTTGGTTATGAAGAGAATATTTAAGAAGGTATCTTTTATATTTATTTAGTAAAAGGTAAGATATGTGTCGGCGTCTTAACGTGCTATTGCTGGACGAAAGCCTCCTCACTCAAAAGAGCAATAGTTTGATTGTCACATGTACAACAAAAGCTACAATCAGATTTCTTAAAGATTAGGAAA
The DNA here is from genome assembly GCA_015832385.1 of Elymnias hypermnestra. Classification (NCBI taxonomy): domain Eukaryota; kingdom Metazoa; phylum Arthropoda; class Insecta; order Lepidoptera; family Nymphalidae; genus Elymnias; species Elymnias hypermnestra. The sequence goes on along the minus strand of JACTOM010000534.1, from coordinate 531,588 downwards.
GACAAACAATTCCTTTACTGGTAATAGGATCTGCTTTAATAATATATTTATAGGGCACTATGTGTCATATCAATCAGTAGCTCGTGCTTTTCTAAAACATATATTCAAAGAAATATCAATTCTCACAGCATCGTCACAATATATATTGATTAACTTTTTTAAAATCTGAAATAATATTCACTTATACAGGTAATGAGGGTAAATACACAATCATTATACATGAAATAAAGGCTAACTTGTTTTGATTTGCCTCCACATAACATTAAGAAATACATTATTAATATTTCATGGAGGTGCCCACAGAGGTAGTGGATGCACTTTAACTCTTGTGGATCTTTTGTATGTGCCCCTTCATTTAGTCTCCCCTAAATATACTCAAATGCCCATTCCAGAAGTTTGAGAGTAGGCTTTAGGATGGAGTTGTTGAAGTCATCTGGTTGCAGATAGATGCCTCCCAGTATACTAATTTATGTCCTGGCTAATCCATCGCATTTGCTCGATAGGTGCCTAATTGTTTCTTTGTCCGTAATGCAGGCTCTGCAAGTAGTCTTCCGCAATGCCTATAGTTTTTAACACAGCATTTATACTGATGTGGCCCAAATGTGTGCAAATGTCACATACCTTAACCGTTGTCTACTTCAAGTTTTAAAGACTTTGCAAAGTCTGGTTTTATTGCATCCAAGAATGATCTGGAATGTCTGTCCTATTCCTCCATTCTGTTGGTTTTGGCATATTGTGATATGTGTGGCACGCACAGTGCTATTGCAATACAGAATCTGTGAACCTTGTGATGGAATTGCTCGAGCCAGCTCATCAGCTTGCTTGTTGCTCTTTATACCTTTTTTACTCATGCAAGCCTAACCATATTGTTTTGTCCAAGACAGTTAAGGCTTCTCATGCATTGCAACACTCAGCCAGATCTGATCTTGCTTGTGTCAAGTGCGTTAAGAAATATATCAAAAACATCCTTTTACAAAAGGCACATTGTTATGTTGAATATTATTTATGAGATAAAAATATTTGGATTTGATTCAAGTTGCACATAGAAGTGAAATATTACACACTGTAATATACAATACTATATTTAAAGGAGTAACAGCAGAGTTTGTTTCCTCTCAGCAGAATGAACTTTTGAAGTGGTAGCATGACTTTGTCAAACTATGTGATATTGGCGAAGTAAAGTGTGCCTTATTGGTTTAAGCTAGAGCCATTAAATAAAAGAAGAAGTTCTTTTTGAGTCAACTTTGATAAAAAAATGTTGTTTATTTTTTTTGAGCTCAAACAATAATGAGACTGCCAGTTTTCAAATAAAAAAGCCCTAATAAAGGAGACCTATTATAAAATATATAAAGGATAAAAAAGTCCAGACTTATCTGATAATGGCATAATGTATAGTAAATATTTATATGCACAAATCATTTGAAAAATGCTTTATTCAAGTAGGTTTTAACAGCACTTTTGAATAGTTAAATATAGTTATAGCCCTATATATTTTCAACTGACAACTTGGGGCCAAAATAAATACAGAAAGGTGTCCTTTTTTATATCATCATCATCATCACAATATATATTCTGAATTTATCTTTTAAGTAGTCATTCAAATTTTTTTATGATTTCTCAGTTAGTTTTTCTTTTAATAAACAATTTAAAGTGACATCTATGTAACCTCTTCAGGCAGTTTGTTATAGAAAAATATACAGTTACCCATAAATGAGTTATCAATTTAATCTAGTCTATTAGAATATATAACAATTTTACTTTTATTTATTCAGTTATATGATGTGCACTGTGAATAATGCTTTTTGATTGTATACATCTATAATTTATAATAGGAATTGCGCACTGACAGATATAAGTGTGGCTTTGCAACCGAAATTAAAGAAAGTAAACAAATTTCCTGTCACACTGCTTATTACAGGTTAGCTGGCCACAAATATCCCAGTATAACTCCAGGGATAGGCAGGTTTCTTGGCAATGTTTTCCTTAACCAAAAAGCTTTCACTACAATTAGGTACATAAAAGTTTTTTATAAAGTCTTAGTTGTCCCAGCTGGAGTTCTCCGAATTAATATCCACATCTCACAGTGATTAGGTCAACATAACTTTTAATCATGCAGTATTGACAGCCTCATTAAAACAACTTAAGTCTGTTAAAAATAGTATGTTTTTTTAAATATGTATGGATATATATATTTTAAAAGTGCAATATATGCTAATAATAGAGCTATTTTAAGTTTTAATAATCTTTAGTTTGCATGAGGCGAGAGTAATACCTACCTCAAATTTTCATGCAATGTCTAACTTATAATATCTATTAAAATTCTTTTTTAAAATAAATTATTGTTAATAAATCATATAATACTTATATAATGCTGAATATTACAGTTCAGGTCCACCTGAAGTGAGGTCAACAAACATGTAAACATTAAATGAAATAATATTGTTTAATAAATTGTAAATAATAATTAATATTTTTTTTCTCCCTCTGATTTTAAATTTTGCTCTTTGGCTAACCTTTTTGACTTTTAATCAATGAAATTCTATAAGGTCCCTATAGAAAATAAAAAGAAATTATTATTTATAATTTAGAAAACTTGATTATTAACTCTAATACTACTGCAGAGTTTTCGGATAACATTTTTACTCCAATACCCTTTAATAGATTTACATTTCGTGCTTGATCATGTGCCATTCCACTTCTTTAAACGCCACTGCCTCATCACGACCATCTCTGAGGAAAGTTCTTACGATCTCAGTGCAATATTAGTTATGGTGAAAGTAACAATACTTACTAATAGGTATTATATTATACAAGGAAAGTTAACACATCATAACTACTTAACAAATGTAAATGAAATTTGGTACACTGATAATTTAGAGCTTAAAAAAGTACTAATAAGTATTTATGTGTGTTTTTTATTTATAAACTTGTATGTGTGTATTTATTATATATATATATAAACATCCTTTTACAAAAGGCATTTTATAATGTTGAAGATTATTTAAGCTATAAAAATGTTGCACACTAAAACAAAATATTACACATTGCTAATAGAAGCGAAGTAATACCATGTATCTTACAAAAACTATGTTTATAATAGTAACTACTAAGTCTCTTGTCGATTTCTTTCTCTTCTAATCGGTGGTAAATTTGATAACAACCGATAGGCCAATAACAACTCAAACGAACTTTTTAGCCTATTGGAATATTTAGATATTTTGAAAATTCATTTCAGGTGAACACCGACAAGATGTCAAAGAAATCACAACTGAAAAGGTCAACACGGTTGACACCTGTGGACACCATTGTTACACGATTCAAAGCCACACAAAAACAGAAGGAATTAACAAAGGATAAGGATAAACAAACAAATTCGAGGAATCCAGGGAAAAAGTCAAAAACAAAGCACAAAGTCAAAACTAAATCGCAGGAGAAGAGTGAAAAAGTTACAGAAAACAGTGTCACTTTGAAAATACCCACTGAGTTTGTAACCACTGAGTTTCGGCCAGATAAGCTGAAAAGGAAGATTCCAGATACAAAAGTTACTTTGAGGCCAAAAAACTGTTTGAAGATCATCGGAGGCACGAATGGCTCTAGCAAGAGGAAGCTGAACTTACCACAGAAAGGTATGTGATTATTGTATGCTGCTATTATGACAAGATGTAGTCACTGTTATGTCTGACCACAAATTACAGATTTGGTGAGTGCGGGACACCCAACAAATATGATTCCCATTCATAATTATATTTAGATTACCTATATATATATTTAGATTAAGGTGCACTAACTATGTGGCTGGGCTACACTCTCCTATGAGTGGGGACTTTGCCCAGCAGTGGAACATTGATAGGCTACTAATATAGATTGTAAAATTTCAATTTCAGAAACTAAAGTGAACAAATGTAAGCGTCCAAGACGTACATCTGAAACATCAGTTTCAAGTGAATTCATTGTGAATCCCCAGAAGAATACTGATGAAATGTCTGAATTAACAATAAAAGACATGGTGTCACTTATAGAAGAAGAGGGCGGCTTGGATGACGAGGACTTCCTAGAGATCTTGACATGCCCCAGCCCGGTGTGGTGGGAGGACCCCCCTCCCGGATATGTAGAAGGTAATTATACCCATACATAAGTAGATTTCAGCTTAATCCAATTTGGATAGTCATAAATTTTAGTTTTGTAAAACATCATATAATTATACATTTTAGTAATAATAGCCTTTGTTTGAAAGTTCAGTATAATATAGTTGGTCACATACAAAGGGGACTTTTTACCTCATAAATCATAAATCTAAATTTATGAGATAAAAAGTTAATCACTAAAACATATTATTATTATACAGAACCCATATGTGCAAGATCCAGACCAGTTGAACAGAAAAGTGTCAAAAATCAACTTCTAGAAGAGCAACAAAGAGAAGAAGAACGACGAAAGGGGAAATTAAATAAAGAGAAAGCGGAACAGGACGTAAATACAGACAAACCTGCTGCATCCCAACTAGATGTGAATTTTAACATTCGCAATGTCAATTTCCAAAATAGGCGGTCTAAATTGGAATGTTTGTTAAATAATATTAAAAAAAGAGCAAAGAACCCTATTCCAAATGAAAAACAAAATAAATTCCCTGCCCAGTTACATTTGAATAATGATAAACATAATATCAGCAATACAAAAACTCAACAAAACCAAAAAGATATCTTAAAAAATACTAAAGGAAATAAAAATCCAATTCCCTTTGAAGATGATGAAATAATATATTTATCGGACGATGAAGTACAAACGTTAGAGAATGTGGAAATACCGGTAGCAACCGAAAACAAGTCAAATAACAAAATAGATACTACGAAAGTAGTACAAGAAAACAAAAAACCGAATAGAAATGATAAACATGGCTGTAAAATAAATAGTCAGGAATCGCTGGATCTAAATAAAAGTGGTCAAACCACAGGTCTAAATGTCAAAACGCCCGCTGAGATAAATCACTTTATCCAAATAAATAATATAAAAGATAATTGCATAGCAAATAAAACACAAGATAAATGTCCAGTAAAACATAAAGATAAAAAATTGCCCACTAAAATAACATGTGCAAATAATCATGTCGGTAAACCTTCCGTTAATAAAAAAAGAAATGAAACCATCTCACTCAAGACAACTAAACATAAATATTCCGAAAATAAAATTTCAGATAACGCTTTTAAAGCTAATTCCTCAACTGAAATAGACAGCATAGATTTATCTACTAAAACTGTTAATAAATATACGAACGATGTACTTGAAGATGATGGTTTATTATCTAAAACTAAGAAAATTATAGATTCCTGTTCAAATAAAAAACAAATCAAGGACTCTTTGGCTAAACAACAAGATAGAAGTTCAAATAATAAAATTAAAGAGAGAGATTTACGATCTAAAGTTGTAGACAAAGATAACAAAGTAACAAATACGAAAACTACTTTAGCAAACTTAAAAAATAAAGAGACATCTAATAAAACTAAAAGGGAATCATTAAATAAAAGCCTAAAGTGTACAAAACCTAAAGAAAAGCACTCACTTACGGGCAAAGAGACAGCTTCACCTATTACTAATGTTGTAACAACAGATGAGCAGTCTAAAAAACCTTTTATAAAGTGTAGTACATTTAAGGAAAGCATCAGAAAACTCAAAGCTATAACCTCAGATACTTTAACACACGATTCCAAAAACTCAGTTAAAACTAACATTAAGGATAAGATGCGTGTATACGCGAAACCTATTAAAAGTACTATTGAGTATAGCGAAAACGCTCTAAAGGATAATAATGCTCTACAAAATAATTCAAACTCATTTTTACCTAACATAAAGGAGTCAATTGCTTCAAATAAACACAAAGATAATATTCCACAAATACGCGTTGACAATCAATGTGTTAACGAAGGAATTGAAACCGCGCACATTGACAATGAAAAGAAAAGAGACACATCTCCAAAATTAGCAGATGATGTTATTCATAGAATATCACCGGTAGAACCTTCAACTGATATGAATAAAATTTATAAAGCACCTATTGCTGGGCCATCGTCAGATAAAATTGTAGCAATGGTAAACAATTCTGCTCCAAACAAACTTAAAATCCCATTTATTCGCGTAAAGGATATTGGACTAATGTCTGAACGTAACGACAATGATGTCTATGAAATTAAAACAGCATCTATTAATATTAAAGGCCAAATTAATCCCAATATCAGTAATAAAAGTAACCATGTGCAAAAACCTATTACTGCAGAAACTTATCTCAAAGATTCCTTTAAAATAACATCACCTGATAACACTAATGACATGGATATTGAAAGTCATTCAAATCAATGCAAAGAAGATATATCTACAACTTCGGTTAGAAATATTGAAAGCATACCTATCAATTCTTTTAATGTTTCTAAGTCCTTGCCTAAAGTATCATCTGACATAAAAACACAAAATATATGCTATACCGACGGAAATGTCACACCATTTATGCTCCCTAACACAATTAATGATGAAGAGGAAGAAATCAAAGAAAAGGAAGCATACAACAAAGATGATAGTGGTATTTTTATGCAAGACAAATATAAAAAGGCGAGTGAAATTGAATCCTTGCTTCGTGATGACTGTGATGATATTCATGAAAATAATTCTCACCCTATAGAAATTTTAGATTGTGCATCAAATAGTTGCGACGATGCAATTATGGAAATTGATAATGCAAAGATATATGAAAATACAATACAGAATAGTGATTCTGATCATGATGTTGAAGTGGTCCCATTATCCTATGAAATAAATGATAGATACTACGTAATGGTTAATGAAGACAACACTGTAGAGGCCAATCCACCATCTAAAATTAAAAGGGTCGTCCCTTACGAGATCAAAATCGAGTATCAAGCCCAAAATCCCGATGCGAGAAGAGATTCAACAGAATCTGCGGAGAGCAACAGAAATAGCTCCGAGGAATATTTGGACTTGGGCATATTAGATGAAGATGACAAAACTGTCATAGACAGTGATAGTAATTCATCGAATGACGTCATATTTGTTTATGAACTATCCGAAGACTGTCCCCAAAACGTGAAAAGCGGTTGTAAAATATATACCTACACAAATCCGCATTCGAAAATATCTTTTAATACAGATGCTATATGTGAACTCGATCAGGATAGCAATTCTGAAGCGAATAAATTCATGAGTGAAAAATCTATTGAATTCAGCGACGACGCCTCTCATATAACTGTAGTTGAACCTGAAATAGACCAAAATGTCTCCGATATTGAAGCCAAAGCCACAGAATATGTTGCTGTTTACAAGATAATTAGCGAAGCTGATAGCGAATCCAGTACAGTGAACATAAAAGAGATAAATAATGCTAAGAACACTGAAGATATAGTGTCAAGATCATGTGAGAAAGAGATAAGGAAAAACATAAATCATTATTTTAGACAACGTAAAATCATAGAGAAAGCAAAGAGTAATAGTAAAAGAAGTGCCGAAGATGCCAATGCTGTGAATAAACAGGACGATTTAGGCAATCCAAAGAAGTCTATTCTCATATCAGAAGACGTGATAAAGTACTGTCTCGTTTGCTCATCGATATTCGACACGGATGAGTGCAAATACTGTATGACACAGGACTCTAACACTGATGCACTCGAAATTTACGAGTGCGACAGTTGTAAAAAACAAGTGCATAGTAAACAAGAAATTATAGATCACTTCAAATTTTCTAATTGCCGTTAATGACCTTTGCCATAAATATAATGAACGAGGATTCACCAAATTACAATATGAAGGATTAAAATGTATTCGCGATGGCTTCTTTTACAATTCAACATAAAATTAATAACATTTATGGCAAAAAAAAAACGAGTGATAATTATATAAAAGTGCAATCAATTTATGAGTGATGAAATTATAATTAAAGAGTGAAGATTGTATAATGTGTGATATATATCACTCATACTTTGCACTCATTATATATATATTTGATGGCGTGGTAAGTTTAGTGGATTCTTGTTCAAATGGTCGCGAGTTCGATTTCCAGATTAAGTTTTTTTGTTCCAAATTATTCTTTAAAAATTATAATATGTAAGGAAACAAACCGACAAGTTTCGGTTAGCAATTCTGGAGCAGGTGGGTCTGAGCTCCAAAATCCGTCCCACGTATGAGTGGAGATTTCCCACTGCTGGGATTTTAGTAGGCTGTTACTTATTCCAAATAGTTCTTTACTCGAAAACTATATAATAAATGTAGTCTGTATATAAAAGCCCAGTGGTTGAGATGCGTGGGTTCTCGTTAAGCGAAGTCGTGTTTTCGTGAAGGAAAACATCGTAAGGTAACCTGCATATGCCGGGAGTAATTCTTGGATAAGTAATTCTCTGAAAACCCTCTCTCTCCAAACTATAATATCAATAATATCGACAGTTTATTGAAGTCTTAAATCGTGGATGTTTAATGTATTTACACTTTCAAAAGTTTAAAATTATAAATTGTTAGCTATTATATAAGTTATGCATTACTTTACTTAGTTTAAGATAAATTTGTGGCATCTCCTCGCAATCATGCAACTCTAAAACGAAAATTTGTTTAAACATATCGTAAGAGTGTATATAGTACTGACACTCTATAGAGTGAAAGTGAATGCATTTATTTTTCTCTTTTTCTTTTCTTAAGTTGTGATTCATCATTGTACTTAAACGTATTATAGTACTTATACTCTATTGAGTGAAAGTGTGCGCGTGCCCATTTAATCAATAATAAAGTTACGATCCATCATATTGCAGAGTGCATTATAGTACTTATACTGTATTGAGTGAAAGTGTACGCGTGCACATTTAATCGATAATAAAGTTACGATCCATCATATTGCAGAGTGCATTATAGTACTNGTTCTAGATCCCGTGGGAATATGCTGGAATCCGTTCGTAGTGAGAATCTACGTCGTGTAAGAAATATATTTGCCGAATTTCAATTAAATCAACTGAATAGTCTGAAGGATTTCGTGCAGTCAGTGAGAGGTGCTATTGAGTTAATTTGACACAATCTGTTAACCGCGTAGTTCTAGATCCCGTGGGAATATGCTGGAATCCGTTCGTAGTGAGAATCTACGTCGTGTAAGAAATATATTTGCCGAATTTCAATTAAATCAACTGAATAGTCTGAAGGATTTCGTGCAGTCAGTGAGAGGTGCTATTGAGTTAATTTGACACAATCTGTTAACCGCGTAGTTCTAGATCCCGTGGGAATATGCTGGAATCCGTTCGTAGTGAGAATCTACGTCGTGTAAGAAATATATTTGCCGAATTTCAATTAAATCAACTGAATAGTCTGAAGGATTTCGTGCAGTCAGTGAGAGGTGCTATTGAGTTAATTTGACACAATCTGTTAACCGCGTAGTTCTAGATCCCGTGGGAATATGCTGGAATCCGTTCGTAGTGAGAATCTACGTCGTGTAAGAAATATATTTGCCGAATTTCAATTAAATCAACTGAATAGTCTGAAGGATTTCGTGCAGTCAGTGAGAGGTGCTATTGAGTTAATTTGACACAATCTGTTAACCGCGTAGTTCTAGATCCCGTGGGAATATGCTGGAATCCGTTCGTAGTGAGAATCTACGTCGTGTAAGAAATATATTTGCCGAATTTCAATTAAATCAACTGAATAGTCTGAAGGATTTCGTGCAGTCAGTGAGAGGTGCTATTGAGTTAATTTGACACAATCTGTTAACCGCGTAGTTCTAGATCCCGTGGGAATATGCTGGAATCCGTTCGTAGTGAGAATCTACGTCGTGTAAGAAATATATTTGCCGAATTTCAATTAAATCAACTGAATAGTCTGAAGGATTTCGTGCAGTCAGTGAGAGGTGCTATTGAGTTAATTTGACACAATCTGTTAACCGCGTAGTTCTAGATCCCGTGGGAATATGCTGGAATCCGTTCGTAGTGAGAATCTACGTCGTGTAAGAAATATATTTGCCGAATTTCAATTAAATCAACTGAATAGTCTGAAGGATTTCGTGCAGTCAGTGAGAGGTGCTATTGAGTTAATTTGACACAATCTGTTAACCGCGTAGTTCTAGATCCCGTGGGAATATGCTGGAATCCGTTCGTAGTGAGAATCTACGTCGTGTAAGAAATATATTTGCCGAATTTCAATTAAATCAACTGAATAGTCTGAAGGATTTCGTGCAGTCAGTGAGAGGTGCTATTGAGTTAATTTGACACAATCTGTTAACCGCGTAGTTCTAGATCCCGTGGGAATATGCTGGAATCCGTTCGTAGTGAGAATCTACGTCGTGTAAGAAATATATTTGCCGAATTTCAATTAAATCAACTGAATAGTCTGAAGGATTTCGTGCAGTCAGTGAGAGGTGCTATTGAGTTAATTTGACACAATCTGTTAACCGCGTAGTTCTAGATCCCGTGGGAATATGCTGGAATCCGTTCGTAGTGAGAATCTACGTCGTGTAAGAAATATATTTGCCGAATTTCAATTAAATCAACTGAATAGTCTGAAGGATTTCGTGCAGTCAGTGAGAGGTGCTATTGAGTTAATTTGACACAATCTGTTAACCGCGTAGTTCTAGATCCCGTGGGAATATGCTGGAATCCGTTCGTAGTGAGAATCTACGTCGTGTAAGAAATATATTTGCCGAATTTCAATTAAATCAACTGAATAGTCTGAAGGATTTCGTGCAGTCAGTGAGAGGTGCTATTGAGTTAATTTGACACAATCTGTTAACCGCGTAGTTCTAGATCCCGTGGGAATATGCTGGAATCCGTTCGTAGTGAGAATCTACGTCGTGTAAGAAATATATTTGCCGAATTTCAATTAAATCAACTGAATAGTCTGAAGGATTTCGTGCAGTCAGTGAGAGGTGCTATTGAGTTAATTTGACACAATCTGTTAACCGCGTAGTTCTAGATCCCGTGGGAATATGCTGGAATCCGTTCGTAGTGAGAATCTACGTCGTGTAAGAAATATATTTGCCGAATTTCAATTAAATCAACTGAATAGTCTGAAGGATTTCGTGCAGTCAGTGAGAGGTGCTATTGAGTTAATTTGACACAATCTGTTAACCGCGTAGTTCTAGATCCCGTGGGAATATGCTGGAATCCGTTCGTAGTGAGAATCTACGTCGTGTAAGAAATATATTTGCCGAATTTCAATTAAATCAACTGAATAGTCTGAAGGATTTCGTGCAGTCAGTGAGAGGTGCTATTGAGTTAATTTGACACAATCTGTTAACCGCGTAGTTCTAGATCCCGTGGGAATATGCTGGAATCCGTTCGTAGTGAGAATCTACGTCGTGTAAGAAATATATTTGCCGAATTTCAATTAAATCAACTGAATAGTCTGAAGGATTTCGTGCAGTCAGTGAGAGGTGCTATTGAGTTAATTTGACACAATCTGTTAACCGCGTAGTTCTAGATCCCGTGGGAATATGCTGGAATCCGTTCGTAGTGAGAATCTACGTCGTGTAAGAAATATATTTGCCGAATTTCAATTAAATCAACTGAATAGTCTGAAGGATTTCGTGCAGTCAGTGAGAGGTGCTATTGAGTTAATTTGACACAATCTGTTAACCGCGTAGTTCTAGATCCCGTGGGAATATGCTGGAATCCGTTCGTAGTGAGAATCTACGTCGTGTAAGAAATATATTTGCCGAATTTCAATTAAATCAACTGAATAGTCTGAAGGATTTCGTGCAGTCAGTGAGAGGTGCTATTGAGTTAATTTGACACAATCTGTTAACCGCGTAGTTCTAGATCCCGTGGGAATATGCTGGAATCCGTTCGTAGTGAGAATCTACGTCGTGTAAGAAATATATTTGCCGAATTTCAATTAAATCAACTGAATAGTCTGAAGGATTTCGTGCAGTCAGTGAGAGGTGCTATTGAGTTAATTTGACACAATCTGTTAACCGCGTAGTTCTAGATCCCGTGGGAATATGCTGGAATCCGTTCGTAGTGAGAATCTACGTCGTGTAAGAAATATATTTGCCGAATTTCAATTAAATCAACTGAATAGTCTGAAGGATTTCGTGCAGTCAGTGAGAGGTGCTATTGAGTTAATTTGACACAATCTGTTAACCGCGTAGTTCTAGATCCCGTGGGAATATGCTGGAATCCGTTCGTAGTGAGAATCTACGTCGTGTAAGAAATATATTTGCCGAATTTCAATTAAATCAACTGAATAGTCTGAAGGATTTCGTGCAGTCAGTGAGAGGTGCTATTGAGTTAATTTGACACAATCTGTTAACCGCGTAGTTCTAGATCCCGTGGGAATATGCTGGAATCCGTTCGTAGTGAGAATCTACGTCGTGTAAGAAATATATTTGCCGAATTTCAATTAAATCAACTGAATAGTCTGAAGGATTTCGTGCAGTCAGTGAGAGGTGCTATTGAGTTAATTTGACACAATCTGTTAACCGCGTAGTTCTAGATCCCGTGGGAATATGCTGGAATCCGTTCGTAGTGAGAATCTACGTCGTGTAAGAAATATATTTGCCGAATTTCAATTAAATCAACTGAATAGTCTGAAGGATTTCGTGCAGTCAGTGAGAGGTGCTATTGAGTTAATTTGACACAATCTGTTAACCGCGTAGTTCTAGATCCCGTGGGAATATGCTGGAATCCGTTCGTAGTGAGAATCTACGTCGTGTAAGAAATATATTTGCCGAATTTCAATTAAATCAACTGAATAGTCTGAAGGATTTCGTGCAGTCAGTGAGAGGTGCTATTGAGTTAATTTGACACAATCTGTTAACCGCGTAGTTCTAGATCCTGTGGGAATATGCTGGAATCCGTTCGTAGTAAGAATCTACGTCGTGTAAGGAATGTATTTGCCGAATTTCAATTAAATCAACTGAATAGTCTGAAGGATTTCGTGCTGTGTCAATAAGAGGTCCTATTGAGTTATTTTGACACAATCTGTTACCCGCGTAGTTCTAGATCCCGTGGGAATATGCTGGAATCCGTTCGTAGTAAGAATCTACGTCGCGAAAGGAATGTGTATACCGAATTTCTAGTAAATCAGCCGAATAGGTTTGGTGCCTTAATGATTTTAAACTGACATGACGATTTTTAAGGTTATGTCAGTTTTCAGCCATTTTCGTCGCTGGGAAACAAAAACTAACCTGGTAAAGGTCGCCATTTTTTAAGATTAGGTTAGATTGTAAAGGTAAAGGACTAAAAAAAACTAACCTAACCTTTCATATCTGTAGCTGCGGTGGCGTTAATACGTAAGGACTGAATATATTAATACCTGTATAGGTTGTACGGTTGTTCCTCCTAGGTCGCAATTGTTACACATATAATTGGCAGGCGCGTGAGTCACACTGTCAAAGTCGTATGGTATTTGAATAATCCAGGCTTCCTGAGGAGCCTTCTCCAGGTACTGTTCCCTACCTACAATGATAAAAATCTTTTTATTGTGTCAGATTTATATCCAGCGATGAAGATGTAGTGACTAAAATTGAGAAAGGTATGCTTAGATGGTTTAGGCACGTAGAGAGAATGAATGAAAGGAGACTAACTAAAAGGATTTACGAGTCAAGAGTGAATGGGAAAGTTGAAATAAGGGCCAGGTGAAGAGTACTCTAAACCGACGAACTTGTATGAAAGGTTTAATGAGAATGGAAGAAGCTAAGGAGATACGCAAGGATCGTGGCAAGTGGAAGGACGTGGTCTCTTTACCCCTATGGGAATGAGGCGTGATGCTATGTATTTGAGGTGAAACTTCTTTAGGCCCATTACAAATAACATGTGGCATTTTAATTTGCCAATCGTCATTTAATCATTTGATATCCTATTTTTCATAAAATATATAAAGGCGCACAGATTATGTTAATCGATTTATAGTCGAATCGGACTTGACGTTTTCTAGATTGACAGGTGACATAACTAAGCATGAGAGTTATTGCTATTTTTCAATAACTAACTCTGACGATATTGTAGTTCCAATAACTGATATTATATCAAGTTATTTGTACCTAAAAAGTTATTTTTTCATAGACTACATATTATTGCCAAAAAAATATAATTTTAGCAATGTGTATGTTGTATGCACGCATTTTTCATTATTATATTTTGTACTACTTCAATACACTTGATCCAATCTATTGTGAAATAAAATCGAATCTTATTGCATTTACTTAAAGTACATTCTGAAATGACATAAACATCAAAATAACAATAATAGTAACTGATATTTTATAACAGTAACAGCTATCTTTTCCATTTTTCTTTGCCATAAAATATATTAAGATATTAACTTTGCCATCTTTAATTGAGTAGAGATAACGAGATTGAAAACTCATGCATATACAAAACACATAATAACCAGAGCATCAAAATCACAATAACATTAACAGGCGCATTATAAAATAACAACCTTATTTTAAAATGTACCATAAATATAGTAGGGCAAGATCCTTTTTTGTCTACCAGTACTTGAAAAAAAGCTTAGTAATGAAACTAAAACAAGACGTTCTCACAATATGCCTCGCCTCATTTGAAGTGGGACCTTGTACTACTCGTACAATTTTTTTTTTTTTCGAACTGTGTTTAGCTGTTAGCCCTACTGGCTTTTACAGCGTAACCGGGAGGAGGACGGGCTCTTATGGAAGCCGCCACATTTCGAGTGCGAGCCCTGAAAAGGGCACGCTCTCCGGGGAAACGCCGCTCCAAGGGCGTCTCCTGCGAGACCGAGCCTCGGCTTGGAGCGACGTTATCGCTGAAACATCACCTGAAAAGGGAAGAATCAGAAGCGCCCCCGGGAACGTGGGTGAAGTCCACGTCCGGGTGACGTCAGAAATCGGGGACCTCGACTCCGCCGGCGGAATCGCTGTGTAACTTTTGTGTGAGTGTCTGTCCCTACCTGGTATGGTAGATTGTCGATAGTTATCGTATCGTCGGGGTCGTTAAGGACATATTTAGGCCGTCTCTTCCTAGGCGGAACGTTGAGACGGATCCTATAAGAGGACGCGTTAACCACTAGTGGGTTCCTATGATTGATGGCTCTCTCGAAATAATTTTCGGAGAGCTCTTTAAAATAACTCTTTATCGTGGGGAGTTCTAAGTCCCTATGTAGGTCGACATTTCGGACGTACTAGGGGCATCCCGTGGCCATCCTCATGAATTTATTTTGCAGCGTCTGCAGACGGGACTCGTACAAAGTCATTTCAACTCATGTCCTTCTTACTCAACTCCATACGCATTATGTAAAATGAAATTATGCGATGTTTTCAAAATAGGTCAAAATAGTGGCTACCAAAAGTTTATAACTGAAAAAGTATACAGTTATTATTTATTTTCTCTTCTAATTTATAAAAACGATAAAACTCTGGTTTTTTATTGGTATTTCAACAACTATCGGTTCAAATTTAAGAATGCGATGCGAGAATTTACAAGTTTGTTTTCCTGTCGAAAGGTGTTCGACAGGGATGTGTTGCGTCACCATGGCTGTTCAACCTATTCATGGATAAATGTTTGACAGATTTAAAAGAAAGTATGTATGGGTTAAGAATGAATGAATTACTCATCAAATGTTTACTCTACGCTGATGATCAAGTAATACTTGCGTCATCCGCTAATGAGCTACAGGAGATGCTAAATATCATAAATGAAGCGTTGAAAGGGAAAGGAATGAAAGTGAATGTAAACAAAACGAAAGTTATGCTTTTCTGAACAACATGAATCTATGATGAATGGCAATATTTTGATAGATGGGGAACAAGTGAAAGAATTTGTAATTCACTACCATACATAAGTGTTGGTGCCAACACTTATGTATGGTAGTGTGATATTGAAAGGAGAGTGAATGCAGGGAATATGGTAAATGGTGCTCTGCACGCCTTTATGAATAGCCAGATGGTGTCTCAAAGGGCTAGACTGGCAGTGCATGCTGGAGTGTTGGTGCCAACACTTATGTATGGTAGTGAAAGTTGGGTATGGCAGAAGAATCACAAAAGTAAAATAAATGCGGTAGAGATGAGAGCGTTGAGAAGTATGAGTGGATTGAGACTGAGTGACAAAATAAGAAATCGTGTGATAAGAGAACGTTGTGGTATAAAAGAAGACGTGACTAAACTTAAAAATGTAGAGAGAATGAACGAAAGGATACTGACAAAAAGGATTTAGGAGTCAAGAGTGAATGCGAAAGTTGGAAGGGGAAGACCAAGGCGAACGTTTCTGGACCAAATTCAGGACATTGTAAGTAACGGCCAGGTCAAGAGTACTCCAAACCGACGAACTTGTATGAAAGGTTTAATGAGAATGAAAGAAGCGAAGGAGATGTGCAAGGATCGTGGCAAGTGGAAGGATGTTGTCTCTGCCTACCCCTATGGGAATGAGGCGTGATGTATGTATGTATTTACGAGATTACTTTCCAATAAAATGTCTATTCAAAAAAGATTAGTTGCAACGTCTGATTCTTCAAAGGTGCTGTAAAAGCGTACTTGGATAAAGAATTGTTACCGGGCTCAACGTTTCTCCAGTTTATTACTACGTGGTTGTCTCTGTCGTAGCGGTTAGACATCATGGGGACCCCCAGTATTCTCAGGAGATTGTTGATGGCATGCGCCGTGTGTCCCGGAGCCCCATTCACCATCGAACTAAGCTTTAATGTCTATAAACGAAGGATAATAATTAACTTTAACTACAGACGTACTCAAAAAGAACACGTCACGTCCAAATGTCATTGGTCTGAAAATATATTTTGTGTCGTTGTCGTAATTTTTAAGAGACGCATTCAACAAGAACACGTCACGTCCAAACGTCATTGGTTTGAGAATATATTTTATGTCGTTGTCGTATTTTTTAAGAGACGCATTCAAAAAGAACACGTCACGTTAAACGTCATTGATTTGAGAATGTATTTTATGTCGTTGTCGTATTTTTTAAGAGACGGAGTCAAAAAGAACACGTCACGTCCAAACGTCATTGGTCTGAGAATATATGTTATGTCGTTGTCGTATTTTTTAAGAGATGCACTCAAAAATAAAACGTCACGTCCAAATGTCATTGGTCTGAGAACATATTTTATGTAGTTAAATATAAATTGAAGTTTAAATGTACATATGATACAGATTTAAAATTTTGATCTGTCTTTATATTTGTTCCAGCTAATCTCTGAAACGGCTGGACCGATTTTGACGGGACTTTCACTGATAGATAGCTAATGTTATAAGGAGGAACTAGGGATACTTTTATTCTAGCAAAGAGGGCATCTGAAAATACGTGAGACACAGTTAGGTGTATACAAAAATGTAATGTTGATACTTACTTGATTTCCTTGAACGAAACCAAATTTAGGCATACCCTCGTTTTCTTTGCTGGTGAACCAAACAAGACTTTTCGGTAGAAGGACGTCATCTTCTGTTACTTCTTGGAAGACGATACAAGAGGAGAGTTCTATGGTTGTCATTGCGTATCGTAGCTTTTTAAAATCAGGCGAACCTTCTACAATATATACAGTAGATGTCAAAAAGTTGCCATAAAAGAAAATCGAAGACAAAAAACTTTGAATTGAAAATAAATGCGTTTCAGTACGATGCTGTGTTGAAACAGTAAATTACCATTTACCAGGTATCATCATTTACCATCAGATGAGATTACAGATCCTCTATTAGCAATAGCATATTCATAAACATAATAATAGAGACTAGGACTAATATAAATAATTATACTAAATGTTATAAAACGAATGATGTTTTTTTTGTTACTGACAGGTTAGCTCCTGACGGTGATCACAACTGATAAGTGATGATCCAGTCTAAGATAGAAACACGGAAAGATACAATCAGTTTTTGTTTTTCACATAATTATAAGAAATATGTCAACATCAAAATATTCTTAAAAGATAGTTGTATATGTTACAATCTAAACTTATATATTAAAGAGGAAACATTTGTGTTTTTGTATGTATGTTTGTAACATTTTCACACAAAAATACTGGATTGAATTCAATAGGTTTTCCGAGAGACCATTGTGAGACAAGTGATTAGGATACTAATTACATCGTCAAATTTTTCTTATTTCTATCAATTTTATACAATAGAGACGTATAATTAGTAAATAGCATTATATCACATTTGTCTTTCACATGGAAAGCTAAATCGTTTATATATATTAAGAATAAAAAAGGGCCAATTGATCCTTGTGGGACACCAATTTTTACCTGTGATCCTGATGACTTTATGTCATTTACGAATACCTTTTGAACTCCATTTCCAAGATAAGAACTCAACAAATTGAGTGCACCATCCCTCACACCATAATGACTTAATATAAGAATAAATAGCGTTATGTTCTACACAATCAAAGGCCTTGGAAAGGTCACAGCATATGCCTAATCGAAAATATGTCAAAAACATCCTTTTGCAAAAGTGATATTATAATGATGAAGATTATTTAAGCGATAAAGATTTAGACATGATTCCAGTTGCACACAGAATCAATTACACATTGTAACATACAAAACTAGATTTAAAAGGAGTAACCGCCGAGTTTCCATACAAATGAACTGGAGTCTTTTGATACCCCACTTCGGTACACGTGTAACTTTTTATAGAGGGGGAAATGGTAATTAGCATAGGACGGAGTAGGTAGTTTGATTTAATGTTGTTAAACGTAGAGGATAATGTGGATATGCCTCCAAAACACCGGAGCTTCATATTTATTGCGATATTTGTTCCAGAATTTTTAAATTAGATTGATCCTGTATTTAAGGTGAAAAACGTATTAATAATATTAATTTACGCTGCCAGTGCTAGGCAATGGTGAAAGATATCGACATTCAATTTTATACAAAAACAGCTTGGAATAGTTACACCGTATTTTAGAATTGACGCTTGCCAAGGTTTAGACACAGAGAATACAGCGAAAGTATTGCAAAAAAACTTGCTCCAATGACGTCTACAGATGTTGAAAAATGATTTTCCACATATAAATGGATATTAGACGACAAAAGGAATACTTTTAAATTAGAAAATATGGAAAAAGTTATGATTATTTATGTTAATTGTGTTAATGTTATGTCTAATATCCATGTACCGCCACACCAAGTCATCGTTGAGACCTCGGCTCTTGAAATTGTCGGCACATACCTGGGACATAAAGTCCACCTAGGTAGGTCCAAAGAAGGTCAACCACCGAATCCAACTCGGTTGGGCAGCGTTCGGGAAATAACGCCAGATATTTTCGTCCGATATCCCTCAGTGCCTGAAGACCATAGTCTTTGAACAGTGCGTGTTGCCAGTGATGACCTATGGTTCTAAGACGTGGTCGCTGACTATGGGCCTCACGTGAAAGTATAGAGTCATCAGCGTGCGATGGAGAGGGCTATGAAAGGCTTTCTCTACGACATCGAATCAGAAATGAAGAGATCCGTAGTAGAACCAAAGTCATCGTCATAGTCCTAGGAATCGCGAATTTGAAGTGGCAATGGGTGGGGCACATAGTCCGAAGGACCGATGAATATTGGGGGCAGAAGGTGCTGGAGTGGTGACCCCGTACCGGACGGCGCTGTGTAGGCAGATCCCCCACAAGGTGGACCGATGACATAAAGAGGGTCGCTGGTAGCCGCTGGAGCCAGGCGGCGCAAGATCGGGTCTTGAGGACATCATTACGTTAGACATATGTCCAGCAGTGGACGTCCATCGGTTGAAGCGACTACGACGAATGTTATCAGTCAAATGAGGATTAATAATAATTGTCCATTGTATTAATAATAAACGATTTCGTTAGCTTATCTCTGTATTTCCCGCACATTACGGACAAAATGGCATGTCCATACTATTATATCTTGACGCAAGTGTATAAAATCAATCTACCCACTCCGACCACTGATAATGAGTATTGAAATCCATGAAAGTACTAGAGATTTATTAAATAGTAAATAAGAGAGTAACCGCTGAGTTTCTCGTCGGTTTTACCTCAGTTGAATCAACTTTCCGAACCGTTGGTAGACATGTTACTGACGGAGAAACAACTGATGATTGAAAAGTGCTTTATGAGCCTAGTGAAATAAAGAATACTTTGATTTTATCATTGATAATGAAGATGATGCTGTAATTGGTTGTAATGATAATAGTTTTTCAAATGATAAAAAAGGAATTACAGAAGATTACAATAAATTGTATACTTAATGTGTCCTCAACGCCGTATAAAACCACAGCCAATGGCCACAATTTCTCCTCATAATATTTCGTATTAATCTCGCTGAGTTGTGTTTCGTCCAAGTCCTTGTTACTTCGTCTAATCGATGGTAAAGGCGCTGATACAGCTCCGCATTCATTCTTATAATGCGAATTTATATAATTCCTATCTGATGATGTGATTAACACTGATTTCATCATACCCGGCTCCTGGAATATATAACTGTTACCTGTGACTTCGTCCTTGACTAATCTGGACGTTACGAAGCGGGGTATTTCAAGTCCCCCATGTATTAGATGTAAGACAGTATTAATGATGATGGGACGGAAAAGAAAAGCTATTTTTAAAAAGTACATGACTAAAAGAACCCAATAACAAAACACAATTAGCTGACGCTCGGGTCAAGGAATGCACGCGGACGCAGCCGGTGTGCGTGTAAAAAACTACTATTTTCAATGAAAGTGCGTTCAAGGGCATTGTTTTTTCTATCCATCGCTCAATTTAGTTGTTTCTTTTACACACACACACCGGCTGCATCCGCGTGCGTCCGTTGACCAGAGCGTCAGCTGATTGTGTTTAGTTGTTGGGGTTTTTGGAAAGGTAATGTATTTTTTATGAAACTTTAACATAAATAATGCAAATAAAACGTTTTTAAAATTATTATTTTTTCCATCCCATCATTTTTTTTAAATATTGTTTTTGGTAACAATAAATTGCTGTTATTAGTAAGTTCTCCTACCCGATTAATGTTTTAGATTTCCATGCAAACGAACTGGGGTCTTTCAGTACCCCCATTCGGATTAAGTGTACATAAAAATACCCGAGATTTAATCAAATCAAATCAAAATATCTTTTTCAAGTAGGCATATTACAGCACTTTTGAATCATCAAATTATATTTCTTTTTCCATGTCTGATGATGGTATTCAAGAACGACTTAAAATATAAAGTTACGAGGGTACATTAGCGCCCTGATCCGAGAAGAACAGACAACAAACTCAGTCGGGTATTTTTTTATTACCATCATCATTACAATATCATATTAGTTTATTATATTTCAATTTCAATTTAGTTTTCTCTCGTCGAAGTAATCTTTCAATTTATAATACGATTTTTCTATCAACTTTCTTTTAACAAAGACTTTGAATTTATTAATTGACATCTCTAGAACGTCTTGTGGGAGTTTATTATAGAAACGTATACAGTTACCCCTAAATGAGTTGTTAATCTTATGCAGCCTACTAGAATTTATAACAAGTTTGTTTTGGTTTCGTAAGTTGCCTTGAATTTGTTTCTTAGCGAGTCTCTTGGACCCATATTGTAAATCGCATGAGAGGCCCTTTTCTGCAGCACAAATATGGCATCTATATCAGCAGCATTACCCAAAGAATACCGTATGACATAATGCTGTGAAAGCCGCAGACCTAAGCCTGTTCGATAGACCACTTATATGGGGCCCAAACTGTAGTTTATTATCTAGTTCCTCATTATTAAGTTTAACTTTAGGTAGAGTAAACTTAACGAATTTTGTTTTCTTTCCGTTAATAATCTTATTGAATCATTTAACTGCCTCATTGGTCTAGTGGATAGCATGTTCGACTACAGACATGAGGTCCTGGATTCGAGTCCCGGGTCGGGTTAATTCAAAAATCGATGTTGAGTTTTCTATTAAGATTTTCTCAATATTTGCCCGAAGTTGGGAAGATGGCGGTGTAATCCACCCCCGTGCCTCGGAGAGCACGTTAAGCCGTCGGTCCTGCGCTTGATCTCTCTGCAGTCGTGTCGGATTCCCGTCACATCAGACTATGAGAGTGAAGGAATAGAGAGTGCACTTGTGTACTATGCCTGCCAATCCGCAGTGGGTCTATAATCTATAAACCCTCGCTCCTCGGAGTGAGGAGGCCTGTGCCCAGCAGTGGGGCATTAATGGGCTGCTACTTACTTGAAATAATAACTTACCGTTTCCTCAAACTTTTTTATCAAATCATAACTGTTGACTGGACCGCCTATAAACATTAGATTATATTATATATGTGACGAAAGTAGACGTTTGTACTTGTCGCTAAAACAGTTGGGTGTAACTGGTTAAAGGCTTTAAACTAGGGGTGCTATAAAAGTAGCAGAGAGTGCGGCTTCGGTACGCATTGTTAGTGACTGCGTCCACAATTGTGCTATAATAAATTCACTGGACTTCTGCCTTCGTCATATTGGCAAACTCTTATATTTTTTATTGCTGACAGATTAGCGCTTGACTGTGATCTCACCTGATGGTAAGTGATGATACAGTCTAAGATGGAAGCGCGCTAATCTGTTAAGAGGCGATATACCCCTTACGGTTTCTACACAGCATCGTACCGGAACACAAATCTCTTTGTTTGGCGGTACGTTTTTGCTGGTAGGGTGGTAACTAGCCACGGCCGAAGCCTCCCACCAGTCCAGACTCAGACAAGTTAGAAAATACTATTATTTCTAATATATCAGATTAATATATTTCTTATTTTAATCTATGCTTCTTTCTGATATCGGAACACCTTTAAATCTGATATTTTGTATATGTATTTATGCCCCCCAAATCACAGTGAAGCAGCGTGGTGGGTGTATGCCTTAAACATCCTTTCTCCTATGAGTGAGGAGGCCTGTGTCCAGCAGTGGGGCTTTAATGGGCTACTTTAGAAATTATATTAAAGTGTATAAGACCTACCACCAGGTTCGATGCTCGCACGAAGCATATCCACAACTATGCGCGCGATTGTCTTTTGGTTCAAGCATTTATATCCAATAGGCATATCCTGGTGATAATAATAGGAGAATAAGACAGAAAGAAAGTATAGGGGCTTAAGGTTCTCCGCCGACATCGTCATTAATGGCACTAAATACTGTGGGCGTTCGTTGGGCAATGTTGGTGCAATCAAGCTCTTTACTAAATGACTCACTTCAATCACTTAATGTTCCCGATATCTATTTACACAAACTCATTAATAATAATAGTTTCAAAAGTAGACCGCACCGGCGGTCCGTCACTCGAGAACTGCCGAAAGATGCGCGCCGCACTGATAATTGAATCTGCCCCACGCCGATAGACAGATGGCGCCAGCGTTCCACAGACTATTGCACTCCGACATATATAATATATATTTTATATAAACAGTGAAATTACAATGTATTCAGACATTAAACCATGCGAAATACTTATATTGTAAAGCTGAAGGTTGTTTGTTTAGTTAACGCTCTAATCTCAAAAACTATTGATTCGAATTGAAAAATT
This sequence comes from Elymnias hypermnestra, assembly GCA_015832385.1. Classification (NCBI taxonomy): domain Eukaryota; kingdom Metazoa; phylum Arthropoda; class Insecta; order Lepidoptera; family Nymphalidae; genus Elymnias; species Elymnias hypermnestra. The sequence continues at coordinate 508,150 of JACTOM010000534.1, read as the reverse complement.
CTTTTGGTGTTAGATAGCCCATTTATCGAGGTAAGCTACAGGCTATGTAACATTACGTCGCGATCAAAAGGAGCGGGGTGGCAATGAAAAATGTTGCAAAAACCGGGAAAATGTCCCTTCGAGATTCTGCAGCGTGCGATGCGGAAACGGCAACAGCATACGTCTATCTTTTAAGGTTGTCTCACTATACACTTTTCTTTTGTTACAATCAAATCCGTTTCAGGTAATATCCATAAAGATACGATACGATAGTTTCATAAACAATACATTACTTTACTAAAAAAAAATACAACAATTAAACACAATTAGCTGACGCTCGGGTCAAGGACTGCCTGTGTGAGTATACAAGAAACGACTATATTGAACGTTTATATATATATGTTATTATACACGAGTATATCAGTGAGCTTGATTTTAAAATCGTGTAATTATAAATGAAATTGTCTCATTTGACTAATTTTGTCACGATACTTTGTCAATATACCGGATGCGAGTGCTATAAATAGGCTGGTTATTCTTTTGCAAACGGCTTTTTAAGTATTTTTTGTGTAATACTGATTTAATGCTGTGCAATTGTAAATATTATAAAACTTAATTTATTGTTGGAAGTAGAACAATTCTAACAAGCATTGAATTTAAATAAACATTTTATTTCAAATTATAACGACAATGTAGCACTGCTACCAATACCAATGCTACCAACATCGCCACACCAGCGTATCTAACCGGAAGTCAATAAACTTATGTTATAATTTATAATTTGATTTAAAAAGAGAATAAATTTATACAAGTGATGAAGTATTTAATTGCCTCCGAAAAGGCCGCTTCGACATTTATTTATTGGGAATTGAATAAGCCTGATCCGTCACGCTTGACTACGTAACAAGGAGAGTAAAATCGACTCGCTGTTTATGAGTTTTAAGTTCAGTCATGATACTATAATTTGCTGCTACTATAAAACTGCCTCATTGGTCTAGTGGTTAGCATGTTCGGCTACAGACATGAGGTCCTGGGTTCGAGTTCTAGGTCGGGCCAATTCGAAATCGATATTGAGTTTTCTAATAAGATTTTCTCAATATTTGCCCGAAGTTGGGAAGTTGGCGGTGTGATCCACCCCCGTGCCTCGGAGAGCACGTTAAGCCGTCGGTCCTGCGCCTGATCTCTCTCCGGTCGTGTCGGATTCCCGTCACATCGGACTATGAGAGTGAAGGAATAGAGAGTGCACTTGTGTACTAAGCCTGCCAATCCGCAGTGGAGCAGC